>CM037874.1:5001031-5194885 GCA_021292105.1 Anadara kagoshimensis | reverse complement strand
AATATCATTTTGTACTACTATGCTTAGGCAATGTCACTACCAAGTATTGGTTTATCCCAGTGCCTCGGAACACATTGGCTTAAAGCTTCAATGTAAGCCCATACCATTATATACAGTATTTCATATAAAGACGGAAAGTAAAGTGCCTGAGCAAAGGAAGCTTTCACTGTGCTCGGAATTTCGCAATATCATTTTGTACTACTATGCTTAGGCAATGTCACTACCAAGTATGGTTACCCCAGTGCCTCGGAAAACACATGGCTTAAAGCTTCAATGTAAGCCCATACCATTATATACAGTATTTCATAAAGACGGAAAGTAAAGTGCCTGAGCAAAGTGAAGCTTTCACTGTGCTCGGAATTTCGCAATATCATTTTGTACTACTATGCATAGGCAATGTCACTACCAAGTATGGTATCCCCCAGTGCCTCGGAACACATTGGCTTAAAGCTTCAATGTAAGCCCATACCATTATATACAGTATTTTCATAAAGACGGAAAGTAAAGTGCCTGAGCAAAGTGAAGCTTTCACTGTGCTCGGAATTTCGCAATATCATTTTGTACTACTATGCTTAGGCAATGTCACTACCAAGTATGGTTACCCCCAGTGCCTCGGAACACATTGGCTTAAAAGCTTCAATGTAAGCCCATACCATTATATACAGTATTTCATAAAGACGGAAAGTAAAGTGCCTGAGCAAAGTGAGCTTTCACTGTGCTCGGAATTTCGCAATATCATTTTTACTACTATGCTTAGGCAATGTCACTACCAAGTATGGTTACCCCCAGTGCCTCGGAACACATTGGCTTAAAGCTCAATGTAAGCCCATACCATTATATACAGTATTTCATAAGACGGAAAGTAAAGTGCCTGAGCAAAGTGAAGCTTTCACTGTGCTCGGAATTTCGCAATATCATTTTGTACTACTATGCTTAGGCAATGTCACTACCAAGTATGGTTACCCCCAGTGCCTCGGAACACATTGGCTTAAAGCTTCAATGTAAGCCCATACCATTATATACAGTATTTCATAAAGACGGAAAGTAAAGTGCCTGAGCAAAGTGAAGCTTTCACTGTGCTCGGAATTTCGCAATATCATTTTGTACTACTATGCTTAGGCAATGTCACTACCAAGTATGGTTACCCCCAGTGCCTCGGAACACATTGGCTTAAAGCTTCAATGTAAGCCCATACCATTATATACAGTATTTCATAAAGACGGAAAGTAAAGTGCCTGAGCAAAGTGAAGCTTTCACTGTGCTCGGAATTTCGCAATATCATTTTGTACTACTATGCTTAGGCAATGTCACTACCAAGTATGGTTACCCCCAGTGCCTCGGAACACATTGGCTTAAAGCTTCAATGTAAGCCCATACCATTATATACAGTATTTCATAAAGACGGAAAGTAAAGTGCCTGAGCAAAGTGAAGCTTTCACTGTGCTCGGAATTTCGCAATATCATTTTGTACTACTATGCTTAGGCAATGTCACTACCAAGTATGGTTACCCCCAGTGCCTCGGAACACATTGGCTTAAAGCTTCAATGTAAGCCCATACCATTATATACAGTATTTCATAAAGACGGAAAGTAAAGTGCCTGAGCAAAGTGAAGCTTTCACTGTGCTCGGAATTTCGCAATATCATTTTGTACTACTATGCTTAGGCAATGTCACTACCAAGTATGGTTACCCCCAGTGCCTCGGAACACATTGGCTTAAAGCTTCAATGTAAGCCCATACCATTATATACAGTATTTCATAAAGACGGAAAGTAAAGTGCCTGAGCAAAGTGAAGCTTTCACTGTGCTCGGAATTTCGCAATATCATTTTGTACTACTATGCTTAGGCAATGTCACTACCAAGTATGGTTACCCCCAGTGCCTCGGAACACATTGGCTTAAAGCTTCAATGTAAGCCCATACCATTATATACAGTATTTCATAAAGACGGAAAGTAAAGTGCCTGAGCAAAGTGAAGCTTTCACTGTGCTCGGAAATTTCGCAATATCATTTTGTACTACTATGCTTAGGCAATGTCACTACCAAGTATGGTTACCCCCAGTGCCTCGGAACACATTGGCTTAAAGCTTCAATGTAAGCCCATACCATTATATACAGTATTTCATAAAGACGGAAAGTAAAGTGCCTGAGCAAAGTGAAGCTTTCACTGTGCTCGGAATTTCGCAATATCATTTTGTACTACTATGCTTAGGCAATGTCACTACCAAGTATGGTTACCCCCAGTGCCTCGGAACACATTGGCTTAAAGCTTCAATGTAAGCCCATACCATTATATACAGTATTTCATAAAGACGGAAAGTAAAGTGCCTGAGCAAAGTGAAGCTTTCACTGTGCTCGGAATTTCGCAATATCATTTTGTACTACTATGCTTAGGCAATGTCACTACCAAGTATGGTTACCCCCAGTGCCTCGGAACACATTGGCTTAAAGCTTCAATGTAAGCCCATACCATTATATACAGTATTTCATAAAGACGGAAAGTAAAGTGCCTGAGCAAAGTGAAGCTTTCACTGTGCTCGGAATTTCGCAATATCATTTTGTACTACTATGCTTAGGCAATGTCACTACCAAGTATGGTTACCCCAGTGCCTCGGAACACATTGGCTTAAAGCTTCAATGTAAGCCCATACCATTATATACAGTATTTCATAAAGACGGAAAGTAAAGTGCCTGAGCAAAGTGAAGCTTTCACTGTGCTCGGAATTTCGCAATATCATTTTGTACTACTATGCTTAGGCAATGTCACTACCAAGTATGGTTACCCCCAGTGCCTCGGAACACATTGGCTTAAAGCTTCAATGTAAGCCCATACCATATATATACAGTATTTCATAAAGACGGAAAGTAAAGTGCCTGAGCAAAGTGAAGCTTTCACTGTGCTCGGAATTTCGCAATATCATTTTGTACTACTATGCTTAGGCAATGTCACTACCAAGTATGGTTACCCCCAGTGCCTCGGAACACATTGGCTTAAAGCTTCAATGTAAGCCCATACCATTATATACAGTATTTCATAAGACGGAAAGTAAAGTGCCTGAGCAAAGTGAAGCTTTCACTGTGCTCGGAATTTCGCAATATCATTTTGTACTACTATGCTTAGGCAATGTCACTACCAAGTATGGTTACCCCCAGTGCCTCGGAACACATTGGCTTAAAGCTTCAATGTAAGCCCATACCATTATATACAGTATTTCATAAAGACGGAAAGTAAAGTGCCTGAGCAAAGTGAAGCTTTCACTGTGCTCGGAATTTCGCAATATCATTTTGTACTACTATGCTTAGGCAATGTCACTACCAAGTATGGTTACCCCCAGTGCCTCGGAACACATTGGCTTAAAGCTTCAATGTAAGCCCATACCATTATATACAGTATTTCATAAAGACGGAAAGTAAAGTGCCTGAGCAAAGTGAAGCTTTCACTGTGCTCGGAATTTCGCAATATCATTTTGTACTACTATGCTTAGGCAATGTCACTACCAAGTATGGTTACCCCCAGTGCCTCGGAACACATTGGCTTAAAGCTTCAATGTAAGCCCATACCATTATATACAGTATTTCATAAAGACGGAAAGTAAAGTGCCTGAGCAAAGTGAAGCTTTCACTGTGCTCGGAATTTCGCAATATCATTTTGTACTACTATGCTTAGGCAATGTCACTACCAAGTATGGTTACCCCCAGTGCCTCGGAACACATTGGCTTAAAGCTTCAATGTAAGCCCATACCATTATATACAGTATTTCATAAAGACGGAAAGTAAAGTGCCTGAGCAAAGTGAAGCTTTCACTGTGCTCGGAATTTCGCAATATCATTTTGTACTACTATGCTTAGGCAATGTCACTACCAAGTATGGTTACCCCCAGTGCCTCGGAACACATTGGCTTAAAGCTTCAATGTAAGCCCATACCATTATATACAGTATTTCATAAAGACGGAAAGTAAAGTGCCTGAGCAAAGTGAAGCTTTCACTGTGCTCGGAATTTCGCAATATCATTTTGTACTACTATGCTTAGGCAATGTCACTACCAAGTATGGTTACCCCCAGTGCCTCGGAACACATTGGCTTAAAGCTTCAATGTAAGCCCATACCATTATATACAGTATTTCATAAAGACGGAAAGTAAAGTGCCTGAGCAAAGTGAAGCTTTCACTGTGCTCGGAATTTCGCAATATCATTTTGTACTACTATGCTTAGGCAATGTCACTACCAAGTATGGTTACCCCCAGTGCCTCGGAACACATTGGCTTAAAGCTTCAATGTAAGCCCATACCATTATATACAGTATTTCATAAAGACGGAAAGTAAAGTGCCTGAGCAAAGTGAAGCTTTCACTGTGCTCGGAATTTCGCAATATCATTTTGTACTACTATGCTTAGGCAATGTCACTACCAAGTATGGTTACCCCCAGTGCCTCGGAACACATTGGCTTAAAGCTTCAATGTAAGCCCATACCATTATATACAGTATTTCATAAAGACGGAAAGTAAAGTGCCTGAGCAAAGTGAAGCTTTCACTGTGCTCGGAATTTCGCAATATCATTTTGTACTACTATGCTTAGGCAATGTCACTACCAAGTATGGTTACCCCCAGTGCCTCGGAACACATTGGCTTAAAGCTTCAATGTAAGCCCATACCATTATATACAGTATTTCATAAAGACGGAAAGTAAAGTGCCTGAGCAAAGTGAAGCTTTCACTGTGCTCGGAATTTCGCAATATCATTTTGTACTACTATGCTTAGGCAATGTCACTACCAAGTATGGTTACCCCCAGTGCCTCGGAACACATTGGCTTAAAGCTTCAATGTAAGCCCATACCATTATATACAGTATTTCATAAAGACGGAAAGTAAAGTGCCTGAGCAAAGTGAAGCTTTCACTGTGCTCGGAATTTCGCAATATCATTTTGTACTACTATGCTTAGGCAATGTCACTACCAAGTATGGTTACCCCCAGTGCCTCGGAACACATTGGCTTAAAGCTTCAATGTAAGCCCATACCATTATATACAGTATTTCATAAAGACGGAAAGTAAAGTGCCTGAGCAAAGTGAAGCTTTCACTGTGCTCGGAATTTCGCAATATCATTTTGTACTACTATGCTTAGGCAATGTCACTACCAAGTATGGTTACCCCAGTGCCTCGGAACACATTGGCTTAAAGCTTCAATGTAAGCCCATACCATTATATACAGTATTTCATAAAGACGGAAAGTAAAGTGCCTGAGCAAAGTGAAGCTTTCACTGTGCTCGGAATTTCGCAATATCATTTTGTACTACTATGCTTAGGCAATGTCACTACCAAGTATGGTTACCCCCAGTGCCTCGGAACACATTGGCTTAAAGCTTCAATGTAAGCCCATACCATTATATACAGTATTTCATAAAGACGGAAAGTAAAGTGCCTGAGCAAAGTGAAGCTTTCACTGTGCTCGGAATTTCGCAATATCATTTGTACTACTATGCTTAGGCCAATGTCACTACCAAGTATGGTTACCCCAGTGCCTCGGAACACATTGGCTTAAAGCTTCAATGTAAGCCCATACCATTATATACAGTATTTCATAAAGACGGAAAGTAAAGTGCCTGAGCAAAGTGAAGCTTTCACTGTGCTCGGAATTTCGCAATATCATTTTGTACTACTATGCTTAGGCAATGTCACTACCAAGTATGGTTACCCCCAGTGCCTCGGAACACATTGGCTTAAAGCTTCAATGTAAGCCCATACCATTATATACAGTATTTCATAAAGACGGAAAGTAAAGTGCCTGAGCAAAGTGAAGCTTTCACTGTGCTCGGAATTTCGCAATATCATTTTGTACTACTATGCTTAGGCAATGTCACTACCAAGTATGGTTACCCCCAGTGCCTCGGAACACATTGGCTTAAAGCTTCAATGTAAGCCCATACCATTATATACAGTATTTCATAAAGACGGAAAGTAAAGTGCCTGAGCAAAGTGAAGCTTTCACTGTGCTCGGAATTTCGCAATATCATTTTGTACTACTATGCTTAGGCAATGTCACTACCAAGTATGGTTACCCCCAGTGCCTCGGAACACATTGGCTTAAAGCTTCAATGTAAGCCCATACCATTATATACAGTATTTCATAAAGACGGAAAGTAAAGTGCCTGAGCAAAGTGAAGCTTTCACTGTGCTCGGAATTTCGCAATATCATTTTGTACTACTATGCTTAGGCAATGTCACTACCAAGTATGGTTACCCCAGTGCCTCGGAACACATTGGCTTAAAGCTTCAATGTAAGCCCATACCATTATATACAGTATTTCATAAAGACGGAAAGTAAAGTGCCTGAGCAAAGTGAAGCTTTCACTGTGCTCGGAATTTCGCAATATCATTTTGTACTACTATGCTTAGGCAATGTCACTACCAAGTATGGTTACCCCCAGTGCCTCGGAACACATTGGCTTAAAGCTTCAATGTAAGCCCATACCATTATATACAGTATTTCATAAAGACGGAAAGTAAAGTGCCTGAGCAAAGTGAAGCTTTCACTGTGCTCGGAATTTCGCAATATCATTTTGTACTACTATGCTTAGGCAATGTCACTACCAAGTATGGTTACCCCCAGTGCCTCGGAACACATTGGCTTAAAGCTTCAATGTAAGCCCATACCATTATATACAGTATTTCATAAAGACGGAAAGTAAAGTGCCTGAGCAAAGTGAAGCTTTCACTGTGCTCGGAATTTCGCAATATCATTTTGTACTACTATGCTTAGGCAATGTCACTACCAAGTATGGTTACCCCCAGTGCCTCGGAACACATTGGCTTAAAGCTTCAATGTAAGCCCATACCATTATATACAGTATTTCATAAAGACGGAAAGTAAAGTGCCTGAGCAAAGTGAAGCTTTCACTGTGCTCGGAATTTCGCAATATCATTTTGTACTACTATGCTTAGGCAATGTCACTACCAAGTATGGTTACCCCCAGTGCCTCGGAACACATTGGCTTAAAGCTTCAATGTAAGCCCATACCATTATATACAGTATTTCATAAAGACGGAAAGTAAAGTGCCTGAGCAAAGTGAAGCTTTCACTGTGCTCGGAATTTCGCAATATCATTTTGTACTACTATGCTTAGGCAATGTCACTACCAAGTATGGTTACCCCCAGTGCCTCGGAACACATTGGCTTAAAGCTTCAATGTAAGCCCATACCATTATATACAGTATTTCATAAAGACGGAAAGTAAAGTGCCTGAGCAAAGTGAAGCTTTCACTGTGCTCGGAATTTCGCAATATCATTTTGTACTACTATGCTTAGGCAATGTCACTACCAAGTATGGTTACCCCCAGTGCCTCGGAACACATTGGCTTAAAGCTTCAATGTAAGCCCATACCATTATATACAGTATTTCATAAAGACGGAAAGTAAAGTGCCTGAGCAAAGTGAAGCTTTCACTGTGCTCGGAATTTCGCAATATCATTTTGTACTACTATGCTTAGGCAATGTCACTACCAAGTATGGTTACCCCCAGTGCCTCGGAACACATTGGCTTAAAGCTTCAATGTAAGCCCATACCATTATATACAGTATTTCATAAAGACGGAAAGTAAAGTGCCTGAGCAAAGTGAAGCTTTCACTGTGCTCGGAATTTCGCAATATCATTTTGTACTACTATGCTTAGGCAATGTCACTACCAAGTATGGTTACCCCCAGTGCCTCGGAACACATTGGCTTAAAGCTTCAATGTAAGCCCATACCATTATATACAGTATTTCATAAGACGGAAAGTAAAGTGCCTGAGCAAAGTGAAGCTTTCACTGTGCTCGGAATTTCGCAATATCATTTTGTACTACTATGCTTAGGCAATGTCACTACCAAGTATGGTTACCCCAGTGCCTCGGAACACATTGGCTTAAAGCTTCAATGTAAGCCCATACCATTATATACAGTATTTCATAAAGACGGAAAGTAAAGTGCCTGAGCAAAGTGAAGCTTTCACTGTGCTCGGAATTTCGCAATATCATTTTGTACTACTATGCTTAGGCAATGTCACTACCAAGTATGGTTACCCCCAGTGCCTCGGAACACATTGGCTTAAAGCTTCAATGTAAGCCCATACCATTATATACAGTATTTCATAAAGACGGAAAGTAAAGTGCCTGAGCAAAGTGAAGCTTTCACTGTGCTCGGAATTTCGCAATATCATTTTGTACTACTATGCTTAGGCAATGTCACTACCAAGTATGGTTACCCCCAGTGCCTCGGAACACATTGGCTTAAAGCTTCAATGTAAGCCCATACCATTATATACAGTATTTCATAAAGACGGAAAGTAAAGTGCCTGAGCAAAGTGAAGCTTTCACTGTGCTCGGAATTTCGCAATATCATTTTGTACTACTATGCTTAGGCAATGTCACTACCAAGTATGGTTACCCCAGTGCCTCGGAACACATTGGCTTAAAGCTTCAATGTAAGCCCATACCATTATATACAGTATTTCATAAAGACGGAAAGTAAAGTGCCTGAGCAAAGTGAAGCTTTCACTGTGCTCGGAATTTCGCAATATCATTTTGTACTACTATGCTTAGGCAATGTCACTACCAAGTATGGTTACCCCCAGTGCCTCGGAACACATTGGCTTAAAGCTTCAATGTAAGCCCATACCATTATATACAGTATTTCATAAAGACGGAAAGTAAAGTGCCTGAGCAAAGTGAAGCTTTCACTGTGCTCGGAATTTCGCAATATCATTTTGTACTACTATGCTTAGGCAATGTCACTACCAAGTATGGTTACCCCCAGTGCCTCGGAACACATTGGCTTAAAGCTTCAATGTAAGCCCATACCATTATATACAGTATTTCATAAAGACGGAAAGTAAAGTGCCTGAGCAAAGTGAAGCTTTCACTGTGCTCGGAATTTCGCAATATCATTTTGTACTACTATGCTTAGGCAATGTCACTACCAAGTATGGTTACCCCCAGTGCCTCGGAACACATTGGCTTAAAGCTTCAATGTAAGCCCATACCATTATATACAGTATTTCATAAAGACGGAAAGTAAAGTGCCTGAGCAAAGTGAAGCTTTCACTGTGCTCGGAATTTCGCAATATCATTTTGTACTACTATGCTTAGGCAATGTCACTACCAAGTATGGTTACCCCCAGTGCCTCGGAACACATTGGCTTAAAGCTTCAATGTAAGCCCATACCATTATATACAGTATTTCATAAAGACGGAAAGTAAAGTGCCTGAGCAAAGTGAAGCTTTCACTGTGCTCGGAATTTCGCAATATCATTTTGTACTACTATGCTTAGGCAATGTCACTACCAAGTATGGTTACCCCCAGTGCCTCGGAACACATTGGCTTAAAGCTTCAATGTAAGCCCATACCATTATATACAGTATTTCATAAAGACGGAAAGTAAAGTGCCTGAGCAAAGTGAAGCTTTCACTGTGCTCGGAATTTCGCAATATCATTTTGTACTACTATGCTTAGGCAATGTCACTACCAAGTATGGTTACCCCCAGTGCCTCGGAACACATTGGCTTAAAGCTTCAATGTAAGCCCATACCATTATATACAGTATTTCATAAAGACGGAAAGTAAAGTGCCTGAGCAAAGTGAAGCTTTCACTGTGCTCGGAATTTCGCAATATCATTTTGTACTACTATGCTTAGGCAATGTCACTACCAAGTATGGTTACCCCCAGTGCCTCGGAACACATTGGCTTAAAGCTTCAATGTAAGCCCATACCATTATATACAGTATTTCATAAAGACGGAAAGTAAAGTGCCTGAGCAAAGTGAAGCTTTCACTGTGCTCGGAATTTCGCAATATCATTTTGTACTACTATGCTTAGGCAATGTCACTACCAAGTATGGTTACCCCCAGTGCCTCGGAACACATTGGCTTAAAGCTTCAATGTAAGCCCATACCATTATATACAGTATTTCATAAAGACGGAAAGTAAAGTGCCTGAGCAAAGTGAAGCTTTCACTGTGCTCGGAATTTCGCAATATCATTTTGTACTACTATGCTTAGGCAATGTCACTACCAAGTATGGTTACCCCCAGTGCCTCGGAACACATTGGCTTAAAGCTTCAATGTAAGCCCATACCATTATATACAGTATTTCATAAAGACGGAAAGTAAAGTGCCTGAGCAAAGTGAAGCTTTCACTGTGCTCGGAATTTCGCAATATCATTTTGTACTACTATGCTTAGGCAATGTCACTACCAAGTATGGTTACCCCCAGTGCCTCGGAACACATTGGCTTAAAGCTTCAATGTAAGCCCATACCATTATATACAGTATTTCATAAAGACGGAAAGTAAAGTGCCTGAGCAAAGTGAAGCTTTCACTGTGCTCGGAATTTCGCAATATCATTTTGTACTACTATGCTTAGGCAATGTCACTACCAAGTATGGTTACCCCCAGTGCCTCGGAACACATTGGCTTAAAGCTTCAATGTAAGCCCATACCATTATATACAGTATTTCATAAAGACGGAAAGTAAAGTGCCTGAGCAAAGTGAAGCTTTCACTGTGCTCGGAATTTCGCAATATCATTTTGTACTACTATGCTTAGGCAATGTCACTACCAAGTATGGTTACCCCAGTGCCTCGGAACACATTGGCTTAAAGCTTCAATGTAAGCCCATACCATTATATACAGTATTTCATAAAGACGGAAAGTAAAGTGCCTGAGCAAAGTGAAGCTTTCACTGTGCTCGGAATTTCGCAATATCATTTTGTACTACTATGCTTAGGCAATGTCACTACCAAGTATGGTTACCCCCAGTGCCTCGGAACACATTGGCTTAAAGCTTCAATGTAAGCCCATACCATTATATACAGTATTTCATAAAGACGGAAAGTAAAGTGCCTGAGCAAAGTGAAGCTTTCACTGTGCTCGGAATTTCGCAATATCATTTTGTACTACTATGCTTAGGCAATGTCACTACCAAGTATGGTTACCCCCAGTGCCTCGGAACACATTGGCTTAAAGCTTCAATGTAAGCCCATACCATTATATACAGTATTTCATAAAGACGGAAAGTAAAGTGCCTGAGCAAAGTGAAGCTTTCACTGTGCTCGGAATTTCGCAATATCATTTTGTACTACTATGCTTAGGCAATGTCACTACCAAGTATGGTTACCCCCAGTGCCTCGGAACACATTGGCTTAAAGCTTCAATGTAAGCCCATACCATTATATACAGTATTTCATAAAGACGGAAAGTAAAGTGCCTGAGCAAAGTGAAGCTTTCACTGTGCTCGGAATTTCGCAATATCATTTTGTACTACTATGCTTAGGCAATGTCACTACCAAGTATGGTTACCCCCAGTGCCTCGGAACACATTGGCTTAAAGCTTCAATGTAAGCCCCTACCATTATATACAGTTTTCATAAAGACGGAAATAAAGTGCCTGAGCAAAGTGAAGCTTTTCACTGTGCTCGGATTTCGCAATATCATTTTGTACTACTATGCTTAGGCAATGTCACTACCAAGTATGGTTACCCCAGTGCCTCGGAACACATTGGCTTAAAGCTTCAATGTAAGCCATACCATTATATACAGTATTTCATAAAGACGAAAGTAAAGTGCCTGAGCAAAGTGAAGCTTTCACTGTGCTCGGAATTTTCGCAATATCTTTTGTACTACTATGCTTAAGGCAATGTCACTACCAAGTATGGTTATCCCCCAGTGCCTCGGAACACATTGGCTTAAAGCTTCATGTAAGCCCATACCATTATATACAGTATTTCATAAAAGACGGAAAGTAAAGTGCCTGAGCAAAGTGAAGCTTTCACTGTGCTCGAATTTCGCAATATCATTTTGTATACTACTATGCTTAGGCATGTCACTACCAAGTATGGTTACCCCCAGTGCCTCGGAACACATTGGCTTAAAGCTTCATGTAAGCCCATACCATTATATACAGTATTTCATAAAGACGGAAAGTAAAGTGCCTGAGCAAAGTGAAGCTTTCACTGTGCTCGGAATTTCGCAATATCATTTTGTACTACTATGCTTAGGCAATGTCACTACCAAGTATGGTTACCCCAGTGCCTCGGAACACATTGGCTTAAAGCTTCAATGTAAGCCCATACCATTATATACAGTATTTCATAAAGACGGAAAGTAAAGTGCCTGAGCAAAGTGAAGCTTTCACTGTGCTCGGATTTCGCATATCATTTTGTACTACTATGCTTAGGCAATGTCACTACCAAGTATGGTTACCCCAGTGCCTCGGAACACATTGGCTTAAAGCTTCAATGTAAGCCCATACCATTATATACAGTATTTCATAAAGACGGAAAGTAAAGTGCCTGAGCAAAGTGAAAGCTTTCACTGTGCTCGATTTCGCAATATCATTTTGTACTACTATGCTTAGGCAATGTCACTACAAGTATGGTTACCCCCAGTGCCTCGGAACACATTGGCTTAAAGCTTCAATGTAAGCCCATACCATTATATACAGTATTTCATAAAGACGGAAAGTAAAGTGCCTGAGCAAAGTGAAGCTTTCACTGTGCTCGAAATTTCGCAATATCATTTTGTACTACTATGCTTAGGCAATGTCACTACCAAGTATGGTTACCCCCAGTGCCTCGGAACACATTGGCTTAAAGCTTCAATGTAAGCCCATACCATTATATACAGTATTTCATAAAGACGGAAGTAAAGTGCCTGAGCAAAGTGAAGCTTTCACTGTGCTCGGAATTTCGCAATATCATTTTGTACTACTATGCTTAGGCAATGTCACTACCAAGTATGGTTACCCCCAGTGCCTCGGAACACATTGGCTTAAAGCTTCAATGTAAGCCCATACCATTATATACAGTATTTCATAAGACGGAAAGTAAAGTGCCTGAGCAAAGTGAAGCTTTCACTGTGCTCGGAATTTCGCAATATCATTTTGTACTACTATGCTTAGGCAATGTCACTACCAAGTATGGTTACCCCCAGTGCCTCGGAACACATTGGCTTAAAGCTTCAATGTAAGCCCATACCATTATATACAGTATTTCATAAAGACGGAAAGTAAAGTGCCTGAGCAAAGTGAAGCTTTCACTGTGCTCGGAATTTCGCAATATCATTTTGTACTACTATGCTTAGGCAATGTCACTACCAAGTATGGTTACCCCAGTGCCTCGGAAACACATTGGCTTAAAGCTTCAATGTAAGCCCATACCATTATATACAGTATTTCATAAAGACGGAAAGTAAAGTGCCTGAGCAAAGTGAAGCTTTCACTGTGCTCGGAATTTCGCAATATCATTTTGTACTACTATGCTTAGGCAATGTCACTACCAAGTATGGTTACCCCAGTGCCTCGGAACACATTGGCTTAAAGCTTCAATGTAAGCCCATACCATTATATACAGTATTTCATAAAGACGGAAAGTAAAGTGCCTGAGCAAAGTGAAGCTTTCACTGTGCTCGGAATTTCGCAATATCATTTTGTACTACTATGCTAGGCAATGTCACTACCAAGTATGGTTACCCCAGTGCCTCGGAACACATTGGCTTAAAGCTTCATGTAAGCCCATACCATTATATACAGTATTTCATAAAGACGGAAAGTAAAGTGCCTGAGCAAAGTGAAGCTTTCACTGTGCTCGGAATTTCGCAATATCATTTTGTACTACTATGCTTAGGCAATGTCACTACCAAGTATGGTTACCCCCAGTGCCTCGGAACACATTGGCTTAAAGCTTCAATGTAAGCCCATACCATTATATACAGTATTTCATAAAGACGGAAAGTAAAGTGCCTGAGCAAAGTGAAGCTTTCACTGTGCTCGAATTTCGCAATAATCATTTTGTACTACTATGCTTAGGCAATGTCACTACCAAGTATGGTTACCCCCAGTGCCTCGGAACACATTGGCTTAAAGCTTCAATGTAAGCCCATACCATTATATACAGTATTTCATAAAGACGGAAAGTAAAGTGCCTGAGCAAAGTGAAGCTTTCACTGTGCTCGAATTTCGCAATATCATTTTGTACTACTATGCTTAGGCAATGTCACTACCAAGTATGGTTACCCCAGTGCCTCGGAACACATTGGCTTAAAGCTTCAATGTAAGCCCATACCATTATACAGTATTTCATAAAGACGGAAAGTAAAGTGCCTGAGCAAAGTGAAGCTTTCACTGTGCTCGGAATTTCGCAATATCATTTTGTACTACTATGCTTAGGCAATGTCACTACCAAGTATGGTTACCCCCAGTGCCTCGGAACACATTGGCTTAAAGCTTCAATGTAAGCCCATACCATTATACAGTATTTCATAAAGACGGAAAGTAAAGTGCCTGAGCAAAGTGAAGCTTTCACTGTGCTCGGAATTTCGCAATATCATTTTGTACTACTATGCTTAGGCAATGTCACTACCAAGTATGGTTACCCCAGTGCCTCGGAACACATTGGCTTAAAGCTTCAATGTAAGCCCATACCATTATATACAGTATTTCATAAAGACGGAAAGTAAAGTGCCTGAGCAAAGTGAAGCTTTCACTGTGCTCGGAATTTCGCAATATCATTTTGTACTACTATGCTTAGGCAATGTCACTACCAAGTATGGTTACCCCCAGTGCCTCGGAACACATTGGCTTAAAGCTTCAATGTAAGCCCATACCATTATATACAGTATTTCATAAAGACGGAAAGTAAAGTGCCTGAGCAAAGTGAAGCTTTCACTGTGCTCGGAATTTCGCAATATCATTTTGTACTACTATGCTTAGGCAATGTCACTACCAAGTATGGTTACCCCCAGTGCCTCGGAACACATTGGCTTAAAGCTTCAATGTAAGCCCATACCATTATATACAGTATTTCATAAAGACGGAAAGTAAAGTGCCTGAGCAAAGTGAAGCTTTCACTGTGCTCGGAATTTCGCAATATCATTTTGTACTACTATGCTTAGGCAATGTCACTACCAAGTATGGTTACCCCCAGTGCCTCGGAACACATTGGCTTAAAGCTTCAATGTAAGCCCATACCATTATATACAGTATTTCATAAAGACGGAAAGTAAAGTGCCTGAGCAAAGTGAAGCTTTCACTGTGCTCGGAATTTCGCAATATCATTTTGTACTACTATGCTTAGGCAATGTCACTACCAAGTATGGTTACCCCCAGTGCCTCGGAACACATTGGCTTAAAGCTTCAATGTAAGCCCATACCATTATATACAGTATTTCATAAAGACGGAAAGTAAAGTGCCTGAGCAAAGTGAAGCTTTCACTGTGCTCGGAATTTCGCAATATCATTTTGTACTACTATGCTTAGGCAATGTCACTACCAAGTATGGTTACCCCCAGTGCCTCGGAACACATTGGCTTAAAGCTTCAATGTAAGCCCATACCATTATATACAGTATTTCATAAAGACGGAAAGTAAAGTGCCTGAGCAAAGTGAAGCTTTCACTGTGCTCGGAATTTCGCAATATCATTTTGTACTACTATGCTTAGGCAATGTCACTACCAAGTATGGTTACCCCCAGTGCCTCGGAACACATTGGCTTAAAGCTTCAATGTAAGCCCATACCATTATATACAGTATTTCATAAAGACGGAAAGTAAAGTGCCTGAGCAAAGTGAAGCTTTCACTGTGCTCGGAATTTCGCAATATCATTTTGTACTACTATGCTTAGGCAATGTCACTACCAAGTATGGTTACCCCCAGTGCCTCGGAACACATTGGCTTAAAGCTTCAATGTAAGCCCATACCATTATATACAGTATTTCATAAAGACGGAAAGTAAAGTGCCTGAGCAAAGTGAAGCTTTCACTGTGCTCGGAATTTCGCAATATCATTTTGTACTACTATGCTTAGGCAATGTCACTACCAAGTATGGTTACCCCCAGTGCCTCGGAACACATTGGCTTAAAGCTTCAATGTAAGCCCATACCATTATATACAGTATTTCATAAAGACGGAAAGTAAAGTGCCTGAGCAAAGTGAAGCTTTCACTGTGCTCGGAATTTCGCAATATCATTTTGTACTACTATGCTTAGGCAATGTCACTACCAAGTATGGTTACCCCCAGTGCCTCGGAACACATTGGCTTAAAGCTTCAATGTAAGCCCATACCATTATATACAGTATTTCATAAAGACGGAAAGTAAAGTGCCTGAGCAAAGTGAAGCTTTCACTGTGCTCGGAATTTCGCAATATCATTTTGTACTACTATGCTTAGGCAATGTCACTACCAAGTATGGTTACCCCCAGTGCCTCGGAACACATTGGCTTAAAGCTTCAATGTAAGCCCATACCATTATATACAGTATTTCATAAAGACGGAAAGTAAAGTGCCTGAGCAAAGTGAAGCTTTCACTGTGCTCGGAATTTCGCAATATCATTTTGTACTACTATGCTTAGGCAATGTCACTACCAAGTATGGTTACCCCCAGTGCCTCGGAACACATTGGCTTAAAGCTTCAATGTAAGCCCATACCATTATATACAGTATTTCATAAAGACGGAAAGTAAAGTGCCTGAGCAAAGTGAAGCTTTCACTGTGCTCGGAATTTCGCAATATCATTTTGTACTACTATGCTTAGGCAATGTCACTACCAAGTATGGTTACCCCCAGTGCCTCGGAACACATTGGCTTAAAGCTTCAATGTAAGCCCATACCATTATATACAGTATTTCATAAAGACGGAAAGTAAAGTGCCTGAGCAAAGTGAAGCTTTCACTGTGCTCGGAATTTCGCAATATCATTTTGTACTACTATGCTTAGGCAATGTCACTACCAAGTATGGTTACCCCCAGTGCCTCGGAACACATTGGCTTAAAGCTTCAATGTAAGCCCATACCATTATATACAGTATTTCATAAAGACGGAAAGTAAAGTGCCTGAGCAAAGTGAAGCTTTCACTGTGCTCGGAATTTCGCAATATCATTTTGTACTACTATGCTTAGGCAATGTCACTACCAAGTATGGTTACCCCCAGTGCCTCGGAACACATTGGCTTAAAGCTTCAATGTAAGCCCATACCATTATATACAGTATTTCATAAGACGGAAAGTAAAGTGCCTGAGCAAAGTGAAGCTTTCACTGTGCTCGGAATTTCGCAATATCATTTTGTACTACTATGCTTAGGCAATGTCACTACCAAGTATGGTTACCCCCAGTGCCTCGGAACACATTGGCTTAAAGCTTCAATGTAAGCCCATACCATTATATACAGTATTTCATAAAGACGGAAAGTAAAGTGCCTGAGCAAAGTGAAGCTTTCACTGTGCTCGGAATTTCGCAATATCATTTTGTACTACTATGCTTAGGCAATGTCACTACCAAGTATGGTTACCCCCAGTGCCTCGGAACACATTGGCTTAAAGCTTCAATGTAAGCCCATACCATTATACAGTATTTCATAAAGACGGAAAGTAAAGTGCCTGAGCAAAGTGAAGCTTTCACTGTGCTCGGAATTTCGCAATATCATTTTGTACTACTATGCTTAGGCAATGTCACTACCAAGTATGGTTACCCCCAGTGCCTCGGAACACATTGGCTTAAAGCTTCAATGTAAGCCCATACCATTATATACAGTATTTCATAAAGACGGAAAGTAAAGTGCCTGAGCAAAGTGAAGCTTTCACTGTGCTCGGAATTTCGCAATATCATTTTGTACTACTATGCTTAGGCAATGTCACTACCAAGTATGGTTACCCCCAGTGCCTCGGAACACATTGGCTTAAAGCTTCAATGTAAGCCCATACCATTATATACAGTATTTCATAAAGACGGAAAGTAAAGTGCCTGAGCAAAGTGAAGCTTTCACTGTGCTCGGAATTTCGCAATATCATTTTGTACTACTATGCTTAGGCAATGTCACTACCAAGTATGGTTACCCCCAGTGCCTCGGAACACATTGGCTTAAAGCTTCAATGTAAGCCCATACCATTATATACAGTATTTCATAAAGACGGAAAGTAAAGTGCCTGAGCAAAGTGAAGCTTTCACTGTGCTCGGAATTTCGCAATATCATTTTGTACTACTATGCTTAGGCAATGTCACTACCAAGTATGGTTACCCCCAGTGCCTCGGAACACATTGGCTTAAAGCTTCAATGTAAGCCCATACCATTATACAGTATTTCATAAGACGGAAAGTAAAGTGCCTGAGCAAAGTGAAGCTTTCACTGTGCTCGGAATTTCGCAATATCATTTTGTACTACTATGCTTAGGCAATGTCACTACCAAGTATGGTTACCCCCAGTGCCTCGGAACACATTGGCTTAAAGCTTCAATGTAAGCCCATACCATTAATACAGTATTTCATAAAGACGGAAAGTAAAGTGCCTGAGCAAAGTGAAGCTTTCACTGTGCTCGGAATTTCGCAATATCATTTTGTACTACTATGCTTAGGCAATGTCACTACCAAGTATGGTTACCCCCAGTGCCTCGGAACACATTGGCTTAAAGCTTCAATGTAAGCCCATACCATTATATACAGTATTTCATAAAGACGGAAAGTAAAGTGCCTGAGCAAAGTGAAGCTTTCACTGTGCTCGGAATTTCGCAATATCATTTTGTACTACTATGCTTAGGCAATGTCACTACCAAGTATGGTTACCCCCAGTGCCTCGGAACACATTGGCTTAAAGCTTCAATGTAAGCCCATACCATTATATACAGTATTTCATAAGACGGAAAGTAAAGTGCCTGAGCAAAGTGAAGCTTTCACTGTGCTCGGAATTTCGCAATATCATTTTGTACTACTATGCTTAGGCAATGTCACTACCAAGTATGGTTACCCCCAGTGCCTCGGAACACATTGGCTTAAAGCTTCAATGTAAGCCCATACCATTATATACAGTATTTCATAAAGACGGAAAGTAAAGTGCCTGAGCAAAGTGAAGCTTTCACTGTGCTCGGAATTTCGCAATATCATTTTGTACTACTATGCTTAGGCAATGTCACTACCAAGTATGGTTACCCCCAGTGCCTCGGAACACATTGGCTTAAAGCTTCAATGTAAGCCCATACCATTATATACAGTATTTCATAAAGACGGAAAGTAAAGTGCCTGAGCAAAGTGAAGCTTTCACTGTGCTCGGAATTTCGCAATATCATTTTGTACTACTATGCTTAGGCAATGTCACTACCAAGTATGGTTACCCCCAGTGCCTCGGAACACATTGGCTTAAAGCTTCAATGTAAGCCCATACCATTATATACAGTATTTCATAAAGACGGAAAGTAAAGTGCCTGAGCAAAGTGAAGCTTTCACTGTGCTCGGAATTTCGCAATATCATTTTGTACTACTATGCTTAGGCAATGTCACTACCAAGTATGGTTACCCCCAGTGCCTCGGAACACATTGGCTTAAAGCTTCAATGTAAGCCCATACCATTATATACAGTATTTCATAAACGGAAAGTAAAGTGCCTGAGCAAAGTGAAGCTTTCACTGTGCTCGGAATTTCGCAATATCATTTTGTACTACTATGCTTAGGCAATGTCACTACCAAGTATGGTTACCCCCAGTGCCTCGGAACACATTGGCTTAAAGCTTCAATGTAAGCCCATACCATTATATACAGTATTTCATAAAGACGGAAAGTAAAGTGCCTGAGCAAAGTGAAGCTTTCACTGTGCTCGGAATTTCGCAATATCATTTTGTACTACTATGCTTAGGCAATGTCACTACCAAGTATGGTTACCCCCAGTGCCTCGGAACACATTGGCTTAAAGCTTCAATGTAAGCCCATACCATTATATACAGTATTTCATAAAGACGGAAAGTAAAGTGCCTGAGCAAAGTGAAGCTTTCACTGTGCTCGGAATTTCGCAATATCATTTTGTACTACTATGCTTAGGCAATGTCACTACCAAGTATGGTTACCCCCAGTGCCTCGGAACACATTGGCTTAAAGCTTCAATGTAAGCCCATACCATTATATACAGTATTTCATAAAGACGGAAAGTAAAGTGCCTGAGCAAAGTGAAGCTTTCACTGTGCTCGGAATTTCGCAATATCATTTTGTACTACTATGCTTAGGCAATGTCACTACCAAGTATGGTTACCCCCAGTGCCTCGGAACACATTGGCTTAAAGCTTCAATGTAAGCCCATACCATTATATACAGTATTTCATAAAGACGGAAAGTAAAGTGCCTGAGCAAAGTGAAGCTTTCACTGTGCTCGGAATTTCGCAATATCATTTTGTACTACTATGCTTAGGCAATGTCACTACCAAGTATGGTTACCCCCAGTGCCTCGGAACACATTGGCTTAAAGCTTCAATGTAAGCCCATACCATTATATACAGTATTTCATAAAGACGGAAAGTAAAGTGCCTGAGCAAAGTGAAGCTTTCACTGTGCTCGGAATTTCGCAATATCATTTTGTACTACTATGCTTAGGCAATGTCACTACCAAGTATGGTTACCCCCAGTGCCTCGGAACACATTGGCTTAAAGCTTCAATGTAAGCCCATACCATTATATACAGTATTTCATAAAGACGGAAAGTAAAGTGCCTGAGCAAAGTGAAGCTTTCACTGTGCTCGGAATTTCGCAATATCATTTTGTACTACTATGCTTAGGCAATGTCACTACCAAGTATGGTTACCCCCAGTGCCTCGGAACACATTGGCTTAAAGCTTCAATGTAAGCCCATACCATTATATACAGTATTTCATAAAGACGGAAAGTAAAGTGCCTGAGCAAAGTGAAGCTTTCACTGTGCTCGGAATTTCGCAATATCATTTTGTACTACTATGCTTAGGCAATGTCACTACCAAGTATGGTTACCCCCAGTGCCTCGGAACACATTGGCTTAAAGCTTCAATGTAAGCCCATACCATATATACAGTATTTCATAAAGACGGAAAGTAAAGTGCCTGAGCAAAGTGAAGCTTTCACTGTGCTCGGAATTTCGCAATATCATTTTGTACTACTATGCATAGGCAATGTCACTACCAAGTATGGTTATCCCCAGTGTCTCGGAACACATTGGCTTAAAGCTTCAATGTAAGCCCATACCATTATATACAGTATTTCATAAAGACGGAAAGTAAAGTGCCTGAGCAAAGTGAAGCTTTCACTGTGCTCGGAATTTCGCAATATCATTTTGTACTACTATGCATAGGCAATGTCACTACCAAGTATGGTTATCCCCAGTGCCTCGGAACACATTGGCTTAAAGCTTCAATGTAAGCCCATACCATTATATACAGTATTTCATAAAGACGGAAAGTAAAGTGCCTGAGCAAAGTGAAGCTTTCACTGTGCTCGGTATTTCGCAATATCATTTTGTACTACTATGCATAGGCAATGTCACTACCAAGTATGGTTATCCCCAGTGCCTCGGAACACATTGGCTTAAAGCTTCAATGTAAGCCCATACCATTATATACAGTATTTCATAAAGACGGAAAGTAAAGTGCCTGAGCAAAGTGAAGCTTTCACTGTGCTCGGTATTTCGCAATATCATTTTGTACTACTATGCATAGGCAATGTCACTACCAAGTATGGTTATCCCCAGTGCCTCGGAACACATTGGCTTAAAGCTTCAATGTAAGCCCATACCATTATATACAGTATTTCATAAAGACGGAAAGTAAAGTGCCTGAGCAAAGTGAAGCTTTCACTGTGCTCGGTATTTCGCAATATCATTTTGTACTACTATGCATAGGCAATGTCACTACCAAGTATGGTTATCCCCAGTGCCTCGGAACACATTGGCTTAAAGCTTCAATGTAAGCCCATACCATTATATACAGTATTTCATAAAGACGGAAAGTAAAGTGCCTGAGCAAAGTGAAGCTTTCACTGTGCTCGGTATTTCGCAATATCATTTTGTACTACTATGCATAGGCAATGTCACTACCAAGTATGGTTATCCCCAGTGCCTCGGAACACATTGGCTTAAAGCTTCAATGTAAGCCCATACCATTATATACAGTATTTCATAAAGACGGAAAGTAAAGTGCCTGAGCAAAGTGAAGCTTTCACTGTGCTCGGTATTTCGCAATATCATTTTGTACTACTATGCATAGGCAATGTCACTACCAAGTATGGTTATCCCCAGTGCCTCGGAACACATTGGCTTAAAGCTTCAATGTAAGCCCATACCATTATATACAGTATTTCATAAAGACGGAAAGTAAAGTGCCTGAGCAAAGTGAAGCTTTCACTGTGCTCGGAATTTCGCAATATCATTTTGTACTACTATGCATAGGCAATGTCACTACCAAGTATGGTTATCCCCAGTGTCTCGGAACACATTGGCTTAAAGCTTCAATGTAAGCCCATACCATTATATACAGTATTTCATAAAGACGGAAAGTAAAGTGCCTGAGCAAAGTGAAGCTTTCACTGTGCTCGGAATTTCGCAATATCATTTTGTACTACTATGCATAGGCAATGTCACTACCAAGTATGGTTATCCCCAGTGCCTCGGAACACATTGGCTTAAAGCTTCAATGTAAGCCCATACCATTATATACAGTATTTCATAAAGACGGAAAGTAAAGTGCCTGAGCAAAGTGAAGCTTTCACTGTGCTCGGAATTTCGCAATATCATTTTGTACTACTATGCATAGGCAATGTCACTACCAAGTATGGTTATCCCCAGTGCCTCGGAACACATTGGCTTAAAGCTTCAATGTAAGCCCATACCATTATATACAGTATTTCATAAAGACGGAAAGTAAAGTGCCTGAGCAAAGTGAAGCTTTCACTGTGCTCGGAATTTCGCAATATCATTTTGTACTACTATGCATAGGCAATGTCACTACCAAGTATGGTTATCCCCAGTGTCTCGGAACACATTGGCTTAAAGCTTCAATGTAAGCCCATACCATTATATACAGTATTTCATAAAGACGGAAAGTAAAGTGCCTGAGCAAAGTGAAGCTTTCACTGTGCTCGGAATTTCGCAATATCATTTTGTACTACTATGCATAGGCAATGTCACTACCAAGTATGGTTATCCCCAGTGCCTCGGAACACATTGGCTTAAAGCTTCAATGTAAGCCCATACCATTATATACAGTATTTCATAAAGACGGAAAGTAAAGTGCCTGAGCAAAGTGAAGCTTTCACTGTGCTCGGTATTTCGCAATATCATTTTGTACTACTATGCATAGGCAATGTCACTACCAAGTATGGTTATCCCCAGTGCCTCGGAACACATTGGCTTAAAGCTTCAATGTAAGCCCATACCATTATATACAGTATTTCATAAAGACGGAAAGTAAAGTGCCTGAGCAAAGTGAAGCTTTCACTGTGCTCGGTATTTCGCAATATCATTTTGTACTACTATGCATAGGCAATGTCACTACCAAGTATGGTTATCCCCAGTGCCTCGGAACACATTGGCTTAAAGCTTCAATGTAAGCCCATACCATTATATACAGTATTTCATAAAGACGGAAAGTAAAGTGCCTGAGCAAAGTGAAGCTTTCACTGTGCTCGGAATTTCGCAATATCATTTTGTACTACTATGCTTAGGCAATGTCACTACCAAGTATGGTTACCCCCAGTGCCTCGGAACACATTGGCTTAAAGCTTCAATGAAAGCCCATACCATTATATACAGTATTTCATAAAGACGGAAAGTAAAGTGCCTGAGCAAAGTGAAGCTTTCACTGTGCTCGGAATTTCGCAATATCATTTTGTACTACTATGCATAGGCAATGTCACTACCAAGTATGGTTATCCCCAGTGCCTCGGAACACATTGGCTTAAAGCTTCAATGTAAGCCCATACCATTATATACAGTATTTCATAAAAGACGGAAAGTAAAGTGCCTGAGCAAAGTGAAGCTTTCACTGTGCTCGGAATTTCGCAATATCATTTTGTACTACTATGCATAGGCAATGTCACTACCAAGTATGGTTATCCCCAGTGTCTCGGAACACATTGGCTTAAAGCTTCAATGTAAGCCCATACCATTATATACAGTATTTCATAAAGACGGAAAGTAAAGTGCCTGAGCAAAGTGAAGCTTTCACTGTGCTCGGAATTTCGCAATATCGTTTTGTACTACTATGCATAGGCAATGTCACTACCAAGTATGGTTATCCCCAGTGCCTCGGAACACATTGGCTTAAAGCTTCAATGTAAGCCCATACCATTATATACAGTATTTCATAAAGACGGAAAGTAAAGTGCCTGAGCAAAGTGAAGCTTTCACTGTGCTCGGTATTTCGCAATATCATTTTGTACTACTATGCATAGGCAATGTCACTACCAAGTATGGTTACCCCAGTGCCTCGGAACACATTGGCTTAAAGCTTCAATGTAAGCCCATACCATTATATACAGTATTTCATAAAGACGGAAAGTAAAGTGCCTGAGCAAAGTGAAGCTTTCACTGTGCTCGGTATTTCGCAATATCATTTTGTACTACTATGCATAGGCAATGTCACTACCAAGTATGGTTATCCCCAGTGCCTCGGAACACATTGGCTTAAAGCTTCAATGTAAGCCCATACCATTATATACAGTATTTCATAAAGACGGAAAGTAAAGTGCCTGAGCAAAGTGAAGCTTTCACTGTGCTCGGAATTTCGCAATATCATTTTGTACTACTATGCTTAGGCAATGTCACTACCAAGTATGGTTACCCCCAGTGCCTCGGAACACATTGGCTTAAAGCTTCAATGAAAGCATTTTTGAGTTTTGAAATAGACCGCGGACATGTTCATTTAGTTTCGTATTTATCGTGTTTTTTGAAAAGCGATAGTCGAATCTGCAATGTTTTGCTACATTTAAGGTATTATTTTATTGTATTTAAGAAGCATTTTATAACTACAAATGATGACAGTGATAGCCCCATGTTAGTTGTCATGGACATTTTTGTTAAGTAATTTTTTGGTTAGACCGTGGACGAAAATCCGAAACTGTGGACAAATGTACGAACTTGTGGACAAAAATACGAACTTGTGACAAAAATCCGAAACTATGGACAAATGTATATTTATTCTTAACTTAATGGAACTTTCAATTTGATGTGTCAATTTTCTCTGAAACCAAAAGGTGCCGGCAAATTTTGATTAGATATTTAGATTTAGCATACCTGAGAACATAAAAATTGTGTTTTTCATGAAAATTGAACGAAAAATAGGTTACGCGTTTTTTGCGTAAAAATATGTAATTTTTAAAACGAGACATTTATTGTTATAACTCAATAACGGCTGAAGATAATTGTATGGAGTTTTGACTGTTGATCTTGTCTTGCTATTTTCTACCAAAAGATGTCAAGGTTAAAGGTCAAGGTCATGTCCCTGTTTTTGACCTTTGATAAAAAATGCTATTTTTTAAACATTTCAGGTGATATTGGCATGGGATTTTCGGTTACTTGTAGGTATTGACATGACGATCATTTTGATACATAGATCAAGGTCATGAGTTTAAAGGTTAAGGTCAAGGATGCACAACTATTTCCGTTATAGTTGATTATCTGCAAACTATTAATTTTTTGTATAGGCATATATATTAGAATATTGTAGATAATGGCACAGTGGTCATTTTGATATATTAATAAAGGTCATGGGTTCAAAGGTCAAGGTCACAGATGCGAAAAAATATCAAAATGGTTAATTATCTAGAAAACTATTAACTTTTTGTATACACATGTATATTACAATATTGTAGGAATTGATTTAACGATCATTTTGATATGTAGATTAAGGTCATGGGTTCAAAGGTCAAGTTCACAGATGCAAATCAATACATAAATGGTTAATTATCTCGAAAACTTTTAACTTTTTGTATAGAAATGTATATTCGAATATTCTAGGTTTTAATTTAACGATCATTTTGATATATAGATTATGGTCATGCGTTCAAAGGTCAAGGTCACAGATGGGAAAGGATACTGAAATGGTTAATTATCTCGAAAACTATTAACTTTTTGTATAGGCGTGTATACTAGTATCGAATATTGTAGGTAATGGCCTAACAATCATTTTGATATATAGATGAAGGTCATAGTTTCATACTTTTGTTTTTACTTTTTAGCTGTTTATAAATAATGTATTGTAGCTAGAATATATATATATATATATATATATATATATATATATATATATATATATATATATATAATATGTGTTCTCTAGATCAGTTTCTATTCTATAGTGACAATGCCATATGAGGTGTTACAATATGTCATTTCAAAAATTACCAAAAGTGCTTGAACATTTTACTTTATGCATATTCCAAGGGCTTAGATCGATGAGATCCAATGCACTGTACTGAAGAGAACCATACTTGGTAGTGACATTGTTTATACTTTATTTATTGACTTTAATTTATAATTGTCAATAAAATGAAAGCTTCACCGTGCCAGAACCTTTACTTTCTACATATGTATATTTTATTGTGTGATGGCATTTGCTTAAATTGATGCTTTAGGTCAAAGTGTCCCAAAGCTCTACAGGAAACAGTACTTAGTAGTGACATAGTATCAGAATAGTAAATCAACACGATGTTATTAACCGTTTACCATAATATAAGCCTTACTATGCTAGAACACTTTACTTAACGATGTGAAATATACGGAACGTCTACATTGTTCAGGCGGTTTACTTTCCATCTATATGAAATATACTTTATAATGGCAAGGGCTTACATTAAAGCTTTAAGCCAATGTGTTCCGAGGCACTGGGGGTAACCCTACTTGGCAGTGACATTGCCTAAGCATAGTAGTACAAACTGATGTTCTTAAATTCCGAGCACAGTGAAAGCTTCACTTTGCTCAGGCACTTTACTTTCCGTCTTTATGAAATACTGTATATAATGGTATGTGCTTACATTGAAGCTTTAAGCTAATGTGTTCTGAGGCACTGGGGGTAACCATACTTAGTAGTGACATTGCCTAATCATAGTAGTACAAAATGGTATTGCGAAATTCCGAGCACAGTGAAAGCTTCACTTTGCTCAGGCACTTTACTTTCTGTCTTTACGAAATACACTGTATAATGGTATGGGCTTGAATTTAAGCTTTTAGCCAATGTGTTTCGAGGCACTGGGGGTAACCATACTTGGTAGTGACATTGCCTAAGTATGGTAGTACAAAATGATATTCCGAGCACAGTGAAAGCTTTACTTTGCTCAGGCACTTTACTTTTCGTCATTATAAAATACACTGTATAATGGTATGGGCTTATATGAAGCTTTTAGCCAATGTGTTCCAAGGCACTGGGGGTAACCATACTTGATAGTGACATTGCCTAAGCATAGTAGTACAAAATGATATTGCGAAATTCCGAGCGCAGTGAAAGCTTCACTTTGCTCAGGCACTTTACTTTCCGTCTTTATGAAATACTGTATATAATGGTATGGGCTTACATTAAAGCTTTAAGTCAATGTGTTCCGAGGCACTGGGGGTAACCATACTTGGTAGTGACATTGCCTAAGCATAGTAGTACAAAATGATGTTCCGAAATTCCGAGCACAGTGAAAGCTTTACTTTGCTCAGGCACGTTACTTTCCGTCTTTATGAAATACACTGTATAATGGTATGGGCTTGTATTGAAGCTTTAAGTCAATGTGTTCCGAGGCACTGGGGGTAACCATACTTGATAGTGACATTGCCTAATCATAGTAGTACAAAATGATATTGCGACATTCCGAGCACAGTGAAAGCTTCACTTTGCTCAGGCACTATACTTTACGTCTTTATGAAATACACTGTATAATGGTATGGATTTCCATTGAAGCTTAAAGCCAACGTGTTCCGAGGCACTGGGGGTAACCATACTTGGTAGTGACATTGCCTAAGCAAAGTAGTACAAAATGATGTTCCGAAATTCCGAGCACATTGAAAGCTTCACTTTGCTCAGGCACTTTACTTTCCGTCTTTATAAAATACACTGTATAATGGTATGGGCTTATATTGAAGCTTTTAGCCAATGTGTTCCTAGGCACTGGGGGTAACCATACTTGGTAGTAACATTGCCTAAGCATAGTAATACAAAATGATATTCCGAAATTCCGAGCACAGTGAAAGCTTCACTTTGCTCAGGCACTTTACTTTTCGTCATTATAAAATACACTGTATAATGGTATGGGCTTATATTGAAGCTTTTAGCCAATTGGTTCCGAGGCACTGGGGGTAACCATACTTGGTAGTGACATTGCCTAAGCAAAGTAGTAAAAAATGATATTCCGAAATTCCGAGCACATTGAAAGCTTCACTTTGCTCAGGCACTTTACTTTCCGTCTTTATGAAATACACTGTATAATGGTATGGGCTTACATTGAAGCTTTAAGCCAATGTGTTCCGAGGCACTGGGGGTAACTATACTGGTGACATTTAATCGTGAAATGTGACAAAATTTGTTTTATTTGATGTTTTATGAATGAAACAAAAATATTTGCGAACGTTGAATAAGTAACTGTTTACTTATTCAATGTTGAACGCTGCAATGTTGAATAAGTAACGTACTTCAGGTATCCAGTCGTTACTCGTACTTTCACTTACTACTATTATAGAGTACTTACTAGTATTAAATAAAGTACAAAAATAAGTCAAATAAGTGAAACTTAATATCAGTCCTTAGTCCTCTTGTCATGTTTCTCTCTTATTAAATAGTTCAAAAATAAGTCAATTAAGTGAAATACATAGTACTAGGTTTCCTTAAAACAAAAGACACTTGCCACATCTTGTACTTTCTCTAGTTGAATAAAGTTACAATTACTAAGTAATTAAATGAGTAAAATATGGTAATACATAAGAACTAAGTTTCCATAAGACAAAAGGCACAGACTAACATTTGTAGTTTTTCCTGTTCAATAAAGTTACTATAGTTTATAAAACTAAGTCAAACGTAAAATATGTAGTATTAAGTTTCCTAAAACAAAAGACACTGGCGAATACTTGTACTTTCTCTTGTTGAATAAAGTTACAGTTAATTAAGTGAAATGCAGTACATAGTACTAGGTTTTCTTAAAACAATAGACACTGGCCACTTCTTGTACTTTCTACTGTTCAATAAAGTTACACTAGTTCATAAAACTAAGTCAAAAGTGAAATATATAGTACTAGGTTTACCTAGTTAAAACAAAAGACACTGATCGATACTTGTACTTTCTCTAGTTGAATAAAGTTGCAGTTAACTCACAAATGTAAAACACATAGTACTAGGTTTAGTTAAAACAACAGGCACTGGCCAATACTTGTGCTTTCTCTAATTAAATAAAGTTACAGTTAATTCACAAAACTAAGTCTATTAGGTAAAAAATAGTACTAGGTTTCCTAAAACAAAAGACACTGGTCTTTACTTGTACTTTCCCCTTTTAAATATAGTTACAGTTAATTCACAAAACTAAGTAAAATATACCAATTACTGTAGTGTAATCAGGTAGCCAGCACTAAATATATTTGATCAAAAGATTGGGGTAAAGACAATATGACCACCCATAAAATGACAGTTAACCTCTCCATATCTGAATAACAAAAGTGCCTGAACTGTTGTCTTTACAATGACAAAGTTTCAAGTCATTTAAATAATTTTATGACTTTAATTTAAAATTAAATAGCACCTGTCCAAAATGAGGCTTTTATCTTACATAAATGTACACTTTCTAGACAGTTATTGTCCAACTTCAAAAGGATTAACTGTTTTAACTCTTATGAGTGCAAAGTGTTTAAATTTAAAAAAAAACCACACACACACACACACACACACACACACACTTATCTATTGGTTGTATTTGTGACTAGATTTTGGGGGGATTCACAGTGAGCATTTGATGGGTTCAATGTCCATGTCAAGAAATATAAGTTAATCCATACAGACACCAATAGCAAAGAATGAAAGTTGCAAAAGGTCTGTTAAATGGCATAGTTGTCATTGCCAAAATTACAGCAATTAATGTACTGGTTAGTGCAGAGTTTGAAAATGTTTATGCCAATCTGCTACTCAGAATTCTGTAACTTTTCAGTATTTGTAAATTGGTTTACCACATATAATTTTTCTATAAACTATCATTTTTGAGATTCAGACAAGTCTAGTTCAAAGAAATGATGTAGTAATGTTTTTTTACTGTAAAATTCCTTATTAAATGCTATTTCTAAATGATTTATGTTTATTGTGTGATTGTAACAGTAAACCTGACTAGGATTCTAACCCAGGATTCCTCATTGCAAAATGGTGAGAAAAACAAACAATAGATGGTACCAAGCATACTTAAAGACTAATGCTTTACCGACTGAGCAATACAGGCATTATAACCTAAGCAACACCCTTTATAAACCAAATGGCAAGACCAGATTTGGGATAATACCTATGGTCTGTCTCTGCAATCTTAAGATTAAACACATGGTCTGCCATTGCAATCGTGTAAGCAGTCTATATCTTATTCTTTCTATTTTCTTATTTTTCAGAAATAATTTAGTTTAAAAACTTACCATAAAACTTTCAGATATTTACTTTATAGTTGTGTAACAGGACAACTATCTTATATCATTGAAGTACCGGTATGTTATTTGTATCTATACCTAACTTCCTTACTCTGATAGCGTTCTATCAAGCACCTGTCTAATGGCTCAGATATTCACGGAAATTTTCTGATATTAAATATATAATATGTAATTAATTAAATACTCACTAGATATATGTTCAAATATAACGTGTTCACATAAAATAGAGATATAACAATGCATTACAAATATCTGAAGTGAGTAGACCAATTACACAATATGATGCAGAAATGTAATCAGCTTGTTTTACAAATAAAATACTACTTTAGTTCAACAGTGTCCATTGTTAGTCCAGTTAATGACATGGTCAAAGCATGCATTATTGGAGGAAGAAGCTTTTAATTTATACATCCAGTTGAGCATAACAAACAACTGACAGTGAACCATCAAAATAGCTCATCTAATCTTAAACATTTAATATAAAACTATCAATTATTAAATATTTTGTTTAGAAAGTTAAAAAATTTATATAATGACAGCAGTATTTTGGTCCTCTTGTTTGTTTATATATTGGTGCATGAGTCTCCTAATGATTTCAAATAAAATCAAACAAATACAATCATATCAGTCCATGTTTAAATCATTATCACAATCCTAAAACCAAACTAAAAACTGGCATATTTTACTAGAGCTGTAAAAAGCTCATTACTCAGTAGTATTTTTGATGAGACTCAAAACCGAGGTCCTGTGTCTCAGTGCATACTCAAGACACTTCTGTAGTGTTAAAAAAAGATTAGGCCACCTGTGGCCGCTACAGAGGATTCTTACAATTAAAAGCGATTGAAACAGACTGAACAACATAAACCAAAACCAATAAACCAATATCAAGTTAAACATGTGAACTTTCACCAGGGAAGTTAAGTTGGGTGCTCTGTCCTGCCTAGCTAGCTACACACACCATGTGCAAGACAGCCACTGTAGTTTTCTTTTTCATTAAATGCCATTTTTATCATGTTTCAGACATCTAATTGCTGAATTTCCTATTCTGTGTTTTTATCACTTGTTGAATATTATCCTATTTCTGATACGAGTAATCTATACAGCAGAAACAATTACAAATCACCAAGTTGTTAACCGTAAATTCATGAATAAATTGTTTGTCCAGACTTAATGAAACGACAATCAATTAATTATAAATACATCGATTAAGTCTCCAATTTGTCAATTACTCATGCGTTATATGGACATTTTGTTTACCTGAAACCAAGTAAATAAACAGAATTTATGAATGAATTTTATGATGCAGTACAGTATGGAATTGATGAACTAACAATATTGTAGGTAATAACTTACACACTGCAATATTGTAATTCCTTGATGTACTGCATAATAAATTCTGTACATTTACCCAGCTTCGGAAAAACCAAATATTATAAACTCTAGCTATTACAGATACTGGTACCAATAAGTCATATAAAATACACAACCTTTTATAATTTGCATTGAAATGAATGACCACTAAAAGTAATTTGTTTTGCTTAAAATGAAAGATTTTTAAAACATGTTGTTTACCCTTATCTAGTGAGACCAGGCCCTGGTTTCACAATCATTCCTTAGCTAAGATTTTCCTTAACTTAAATCGTGCAACATTTCAAATCTTCATAATTTTGTTAATTTCCAAGATATTCAGGAATTTAAGGTGTTATTTTTAAGATGACCTCAAGATTAAAATATTTGCATTTAGTTTAGACAAAAATATTCATCAATAGTTCCAAAAAGAGAATATCAAAATTTGCTAAATTTAAGTTAAGGAAAATCTTAGCTAAGGAATGATTGTGAAACCGGGGCCTGATGCTTAAAATATATTAATTGCTATATTGTAAACAAAGGGCAGTAATCCATAAACAGTATTTATATATTCACATTTTCGTAGCCAACTGATGTTTTATGCTACAAACATTGCAAGAAGTTCTTGGTTTTAGCCTGTGTTTAACCTTTCCTATTGCATTGTGAACACATCCCATTCCTGGGAGGTTTTGGGTTAGATCCCATATTCATTTAAACCATCCCAGCAAAACATATTAGAAGAGATGATGAATATTAAATGTGATAATTGCCATTGTTTACAAGTTTAAGTTTGCATATATTTGAATAAAATACTTTGTTTCAGATTATAAAAATATTTAATACCATAAAACTGCTTGTACATGTATCACAAAACAAATTATATCATGTCTGTCAACATCAAACATTTAATTAAGTCACTGCTAAATGGAAATATAAAAATTCCATTTTAAAATAATTCAAATACACATCACCTTTCCTTGACATGCTATGTATTACATCGTGTTAATACGTTTACCTCTTACTGCAAATACTGATCAATATATTTTCCATTATTATGACAAAATATTTCCCTATTTTACACTTTTGTAACACTGAATGTCCTGTCTATGTTTGTCTCTATCTACACAAAAGACATACATACAAAAACACCATTGATTGTATGATTTATGTACAGTTTACACTATTTAAATATAATATGAAAACTTTTATAGATCAAAGACCAAACATTTATACCATTTAAACTGTTAAATGTCTCTAATTTATGAAATCCATTTACTAAGGTACTTTAAATTGATCAACAAATTCAAAATGTGATAAAAATGCATTAAGCATTTCAAGATATGAAATGGAGAGATCATTTTTAACTGTAAGAATTTCAAATTTATCTGTAGAAATTTGAAAATGTGACCTTGGAATTAACAGTCCTGCAGTAGTCTGTAAATTGAACTTTTGTGATAAATCTCAACAAGAAAACTGAATATAATTATTATAAATATAACAGGTCCCACCACACTACCCCCTCCTTGTAAAAACAATTGAGTAATTAAGCTCATTAGCCAACACTGTCCCCTCTGTTTAAAAAGATCTCCTTTAAACAATCAAGTAACTTTAGCTCATTAGCTCAGACTGTCCCCTACTTTAAAAAAAGATCTCCTTTAAACAATCAAGTAACTTTAGCTCATTAGCTCAGACTGTCCCCTACTTTAAAAAAAGATCTCCTTTAAACAATCAAGTAACTTTAGCTCATTAGCTCAGACTGTCCCCTACTTTAAAAAAAGATCTCCTTTAAACAATCAAGTAACTTTAGCTCATTAGCTCAGACTGTCCCCTACTTTAAAAAAAGATCTCCTTTAAACAATCAAGTAACTTTAGCTCATTAGCTCAGACTGTCCCCTACTTTAAAAAAAGATCTCCTTTAAACAATCAAGTAACTTTAGCTCATTAGCTCAGACTGTCCCCTACTTTAAAAAAAGATCTCCTTTAAACAATCGAGTAACTTTAGCTCATTAGCCTTATAATGGCATACTGACATAACAGGCAATTGTCAAATTATACTTAAAAAGGCCCTAACAGGAAAAATAATTCAAACCCATACAGTCTGAACACCCTAATGCATTGAACACACAACCAACACTAGCCTTCAGTTATTACATAATTCAAATCCTATTTTTACCATTATTTACATACAAAATAAGCAATAAATCAAAAACTACTTAAAATCAAGTTAAAATTAATACTTATTACAAGTTATAAGTAGGTAGATATATGTCTTAAATCTGTCAATATTGAGATAAAAGATTGACTATATTACATAAAAGGTGTCCATACTAAAAACAGACCAGCTTGTAAATTATCTATATATACACCAGTAATACCTCACAATCTAGTCAATATTTTAATTCTCTCTTGAACTCTGAAGAATGTTTGTAACAGTGAAATATGTAGACTTTTAAATACTGGACGATTCAACTTTTTATCATGACTGGTTTCATTCAAAATTTAAAATAAATTTAATCAAGTATAATTGTTCATTCCTTTCTTCATACATTTAAAATATGTTGTAAAATATTTAGACTTCAATATTTAAAACCATGACAGGTCGTGCTTTTTATCAAGACTAATCCTGTTTTCAAGTTAAACTCTAGTTCCTCTCGTCATATACAATGTATTTGAAGAATGTGGTAAAATATGTATAAACCAGGACTGATAGCTATTTTATCTATTCCATGGAGGTAAACTATACACAAAGCAATGCTGTAGTTTTTTTAATATAAAAATGGAATAACTGTTAAAACAAGTACTGGTACTTAGAAAGCAAACACCTATGTTGATATGAACTTGGAATGACTATACATGTATTAACAAGCTAGCATATTAAATATTTTCAACATTACATAATGACTATAAACAAACAGTTTTACTGCACCTTTATAAATATTTTAAATCAAGTAGATATTGACAAAATACAAAGCATGCTTGTAAGCCAGTAAGAAACCAGGAAACACCTTTTAGAGTTAAATGAGCTTAAGGCTAGGAGACTCCTAGCCTCCAAGACCTAAGAGATAACTAGATTTCAGGTTACCAGTAGTTACCGGTAGTCAGGATACACCAATTCTTAATGGACTTTTTAAATTTAATGAGCTAGGATACACCTAGCCTTCAAAACCAAGGAGGCACATCTTAGCAACAGGAAGCCAAATGAGACCTTGTTGTTTCAAGTTAAGATAAGAGCCAGCTAGGAGACAACTAACCTTTTAAGTTACTAAGCCAAGATACACCTAAGATTTTCAAGTGAAGCAGGATGACCCTTATATTCAGAAGTCAAAAGACAAATATGTTTTGTGACTCAGAAGATACCCAATCTTCATCTAACCTTTCTGGGTTTGAGTTAGTGAAACAAGAAACATATAACCTTCAGAAGCCAGAACATAAATATTCTTAATTTTTAGTTAAATGAATCTAATCATGGACCTTGAAACAATATACTTTGTAAGCAAGGAAGACTGCTAAGATATATCAGCCATGTCACCTTATTAAAGCTTTGTGAGAAAGAACAAAAGCTCTCAGAGCAAGGATGCACTTAACCTCCATGAACCAGGAAACATCTCTTTCATGTGAGCATTCTGTGCCATAGGACACCTTACACTTAAACCAAAAATGCAACTGCTTTTCAAAAATAATTGTCCTGTCTCTAATTCAGAGTTAACTTCTGTTCAACCAGATATATTTTTACAGGTAAAACCAAATCAAATACTTTCACAGTTAACATTTTTTATTAGATCTATCTCAATAATTATTTTAAAATATTTCTCACAACAATATTATTCATATCACACGGTTACATAATTGGTTAAGCTGACTGATTTTAACAACAAAAAATATTTCAATTGTAAAATCAAAACCAATATCACTTTCAAAAATACTTGTGTACAGGTTAAACGTTTTCAATTTCAAAATCAAATAGTTCTACTTTTATCATTTTCATTGAATCTATCTCAATATTTCTCACAACAATATTATTCATATCACAAGGTTACATCATGGGTTAGGTAGACTGATTTTAACAACAAAAAATATTTCAATTGTAAAATCAAAACCAATATCACTTTCAAAAATACTTGTGTACAGGTTAAACTTTTTCAACTTCAAAATCAAATAGTTCTACTTTTATCATTTTCATTGAATCTATCTCAATATTTCTCACAACAATATTATTCATATCACAAGGTTACATCATGGGTTAGGTAGACTGATATCAACAAAAGGAAATATTTCAATTACGAAATCAAAACCAATATCACTTTCAAAAATACTTATGTACAGATTAAATTTTAACAATATCTACAATTTGAATAATTTTAATTTCAAAACCAATCATTCTATTCAAGCACACTGTTGTACATTTTTTATTCATTAGTGAAAACAAGATTCAAATAGTTATATATTGTGTACATTTTCAATATACTATTAAGGCCATATTATTTTATTCTTGTGTTTTATGTCCAAATGAATTTGACAGCCTACCTCCAGTACTTGTGCTGAATAATAAACTTCAAATACAGAATAGCACTGCAGTAAATAATCCGCAAAATTAAACGTTGAGGTGCTATAACATTGGGCTTGAAGAAATTTCTTAGCTGTTAAATATTCAAAACAGATTTTTAAAAGAGTTTTGATTATCAAAGCAAAACAAATGTCAGTCAACAGAATAGTATAACTTATTTTCCTTGATTTTATCCAAAGGGCTATCCTCAATAAAACACATACTGATACACAACACCAGATTACCTATTTTGAGTGACATAAAACATATACACAACACTATATGGCCTAAACAACAGATTAAAGTTTGAATTAAGAGAAGTGCTGAATATAATATATAGAACCATAGTATGAGTATGATTTATTTAGTGAAGGTTTTGGTAGTTCCATGGTACATATAGTGTGATTGACGTCTGCTAAAAGTGATAATCCATTCTTCTGCTAATCTTAATCTAAGTGAACCGCCAATGCTACCATAAAAAGCACATTACCCAAAATATCAAAATAACTATAAACACCTAATAAGCGTCAAAACGTGGAAGCGCGTGGCCTAGTGGTTAAGGCGTTGGACTCATGATTCGAAGGTCGTGGGTTCGATCCCTGGACCGGGCGATGTGTTGTGTCCTTGGGCAAGACACTTAATTTCACGTTGTTCCAGTTCACTCAGCTGAAAAATAAATGAGTACCAGCAAAATGCTGGGGGTTAACCCTGCGATGGACCGGCGTCCCATTCAGGGGAGAGTCTTGTACTCTCAGTCGCTTAACGCCACGGAAACCGGGATAAGCTCCGGCCTGATGGGCCAAATGGCTCGGGACAGACTTTAACTTAACTTAACTTTAACTTTAAGCATCAAAACACGCCTTTACAACGGTACGATCAGTACAAATACGTCAGGAACCAAACACATGTTTATATAGTAGAAGCTGCCAAAACTGAACAACTTCTGGACTGAAAGCTTTTTAATGAACCTTCAATGCTGCCAGATATTGCACATTACCAAAATATCTAAAAAAAACAACTATAAATCTTCAGAACATTCCCACAATGCATTTAAAATAGTACGATCAGTACAAATATGTCACAAACCAAACACAAACCATATACATATAGTAGAACCTTCAAAACAGAACACCTTCTGAACTAAAAATTTTGTTCAGATTAGACAGGCATAGTGCGACAAGTTTGAGCTGGCCGTTTGACCTATAATTTGAATATTAAAAAACACCTATCCATTGGCTATTTAAAGTTACTATATAAGTATAGATGATAGTAATATTGGTTAATGGATATTTTTGGTAATTAAACATGCTGTTTCACCTAAATCACACAGTCTATTTGCCCAATCTAATATTTATTTTAAAGGTCAAACTGTCAGGTCAAACTTGACACACTATATTGATGGAGGTTACACAGGTTAATTATGTTTACAAAATAATCTTAATAGCATATATCCTAATAAAGCAGTTCAATTTATAAGGTTATAGTCTTGCAAAATATCAATTGGATTTTGTTTTTAGAAAAAAACTGAACGGATAGCCAAAGCTTGGTATTAAACCCCATGTAATGATGTCAAACATGTAACTTATTTTAGAAAGCAGAAAACAGTTTGACCTTATCACAAATGCAGTTCACTGCTGTACCATGCGATCAATACAACATAACGTTTGTGCGGAACTTTTTGGAAAACGTTAACATAACAAATTCCCAGAATAACATAGTTTTTACATGAAAATGTCATCTGTCATTTTTACAGGGAAATGTTATCCTAAGCAATTCCATATCCATTGGAAATAAGTGCTCTGCGAAAGTATTAGAGGGTATCATGTGGTACAGAGGCAAACCCAATTGTCCCAGCTTACAATGAGGAAAGGGCAAAAACCTATAAAAACCATCCTCACTCCTCTTAAAGACAATGAGTGAAAAATTTTCTATACCTGTATTTGTGAAATTCTCATGTTTTCATAATTACCGGTAAACTAAGAAAATGCCTTAAATAAGCCTTATAAATTCTATACAAAATTTTCTATATTTGCAAACTTTTCATGTTTTAAAATTAAAACTTAAGAAATGTCATAAATAACCCTGACAACCCTATACATGTACAACTATTATATTAATTAATACAAGTATTCCACTGATAAATATCTCATAAATTATTCCTACTTACAGCTATCCATTTGTATCCAGAATAGTTCCCTAAACGGTCATCTAGCACTGGTCAAGTTGTAAAATCTACATCATAAACGGTCATTATTATTTAATATTTTCCAATTTCTTTCGTTTGACTTGTGGTGACCCCTGACACCTGACCATAGTAACACTTTATTTGGTGTTTATATCACCCCGGTACTTAATTACATTATCTAGGTATTCTGTATGCATAAGTAAGTAAGATTATCATCAAATATTCATTCTCCACACAATCAAAAGCAACAATCCATGAAAACTATCCAGAATTATTTATATAGATAAATATTGTTTAAGACATGTTAAAACCCCACTTAGATAAAAGATACTTCTCAAATTTCATCTTTTTATTGAAATTGGAGAAAATGAAAATCATGCTTTCTCTGTTATCAATTAAATTCTATTCATTTAATTTTTTAAAAATCTGACAAGTTCTTTTTATTCAAATTGAGCAAACATGAAATTGTAGGACTTATAATCTAAAGGGCTGGAGTTTAAAATTTACATAATTATGTTAATATATATGTTAATGTGTATTATATAGAGAAATGTGTATATAAGTAGAGAATTTGACATCTTATATCTATGAGGCAAATATCAAGATCTTAGGCCATGTCATACGACCTTTCATGACCTCTAGCCCTCAAGGAGAAAGAATGATGAAGTAGCTTTAGATTTTCTAATGAGATTATCTCCCTTTACAAATTCAACCCAATAACTCATTTCAAATAATTCAGACTGTTAACTATTTTTCACTTAAATCAAATTAAAATAAATCAATTTTTAAAAAATCTAACACATTGTTGGTAAATGAAAACATGTTTCAACTATTTTTACAAGGCTGAGAAAAAAGCTAGTGTTTTTGCCTTCATCTCTAAACAAAAAGTGTAGATATTCTTTTGTCCAATCATTCCTTAGGTTATTTCCTACATATAGAGATAGATTTAAACAAAATATTACAATTCATAAATTCACAACTTTAAGTGAATTTTCAAAAATGGCACTTTAAAGTTTAGACTAGACAATCATAGGTCCAAAAATTTGCAGTAGATTATGTAAGGAAAATGGTCACACATTTTTTTCTTGGCCTCACACAGCTTTAAAATTTTTCTTATTGCTTTACTTACTCTAGTAGGAGTAAAAATAAAGAATAAAAAACCTGTAAAATCACTATACCAGCAACTGGTCATTCATTATGTAATTATTATTATAATGAATTTCAGGTGGTCATCTGTCTGTCCAAGTTGATGGATGGTCAACATAATTATTATACTACCTGTAATAATTCATCTTTATGTCAATAATAACAAGAGGGCCATGAGGCCCTGGCGCTCACCTGAGAATAAGTTGAATTATACACATTTTTCCAATAATGTCATGAATAGAGGATTAACAGAATTCATTATAAGTTAATATGAACTTGACCTAGCTTTTGTCCTGAACATTGTTCTTGACAAATTATACGAAGATTGGACAGAAAACATGGACTCTAACGTGTTAGCAAGGTTTTCTATGATTTGACCTAGTGACCTACTTATTGATCCAACATGACCCGTATACAAACTTGACTTAGCTTTTGTCATGAACATCGTTCTGGGCAAATTATATGAAGATTAAACAAAAAGTATGGACTCTATAGTGTTAACAAGGTTTTTCTTAGATTTGACCTTGTGACCTAATTATTGACCCAACATGACCCATATACAAACTTGACCTTGCTTTGGTCATGAACATCATTCTGGACAAACTATATGAAGATTGGACAAAAGATATGGACTCTAGAGTGTTAACAAGGTTTTTCTTTGATTTGACCTAGTGACCTACTTATTGACCCAACATTAACGATATATGAACATGGCCTTGCTTTGGTCATGAACATTGTTCTGGACAAATTATATGAAGATTGGACAAAACATATTGACTTTAGAGTGTTAACAAGGTTTTTTTATGATTTGGACTAGTGACCTACTTATTGATCCAACATGACCCATATAACAAATTGACTTTGCTTTGGTCATGAACATCATTCTGGACAAATTATGTGAAGATTGGACAAAAACTATGGACTCTATAGTGTTAACAATTTTTTCTATGATTTGGCCTAGTGACCTACTTATTAACCCAACAGGACCAATATACAAACTTGACCTTGCTTTCATCATGATCATTGTTCTGGACAAATTATATGAAGATTGGAAAAAAAAATATGGACTCTAGAGTGTTAACAAGGTTTTTGTTTGATTTGGCCTAGTGACCTACTTATTGACCATACATGACCTATATACAAACTTGACCTTGCTTTAGTCATGAACATTGTTCTGGACAAATTAAATGAAGATTGGACAAAAAATATGGACTCTAGAGTGTTAACAAGGTTTTTTTTTATTTGACCTAGTGACCTACTTATTGACCCAACATCACCCATATAATAACTTGACCTTGCTCTGGTCATGAACATCGTTCTGGACAAAAAATATGAAGATTAAATGAAAAATATGGACTCTAGAGTGTTAACAAGGTTTTTTATGATTTGGCCTAGTGACCTACTTATTGATCCAACATGACCCATATAAGAAATTGACCTTGGTTTGGTCATGATCATCGTTCTAGACAAATTATATGAAGATTGGACAAACACTATGGACTCTATAGTGTTAACAAGGTTTTTCGATGATTTGGTCTAGTGACCTACTTATTGACCCAACATGACCCATATACAAACTTGACCTTGCTTTGGTCATGAACATCGTTCTGGACATATTATATGAAGATTGGACAAAAACTATGGACTCTATAGTGTTAACAAGGTTTTTCTATGATTTGGCCTAGTGACCTACTTATTGACCCAACATGACCCATATACGAACTTGACCTTGCTTTGGTCATGAACATTGTTCTGGAGAAATTATATAAAGATTGGACAAAAAATATGGACTCTAGAGTGTTAACTAGGTTTTTGTTTAATTTGACCTAATGACCTACTTATTAACCCAACATTAACGATATATGAACTTGACCTTGCTTTGGTCATGAACATTGTTCTGGACAAATTATATGAAAATTGGACAAAAAATATGGACTCTATAGCGTTAACAAGGTTTTTCTATGATTTGACCTAGTGACCTACTTATTAACCCAACATTAACGATATACGAACTTGACCTTGCTTTGGTCATGAACATCGTTCTGGACAAATTATATGAAGATTGGACAAAAAATATGGACTCTATAGCGTTAACAAGGTTTTTCTATGATTTGACCTAGTGACCTACTTATTGACCCAACATAACCCATATACGAACTTGACCTTGCTTTGGTCATGAACATTGTTCTGGACAAATTATATGAAGATTGGACAAAAAATATGGACTATAGCGTTAACAAGGTTTTTCTATGATTTGACCTACTGACCTACTTATTAACCCAACATTAACGATATAAAAACTTGACCTTGCTTTGGTCATGAACATCGTTCTGGACAAATTATATGAAGATTGGACAAAAATTATGGACTCTAGAGTGTTAACAAGGTTTATCTATGATTTGGCCTAGTGACCTACTTATTGACCCAACATGACCCATATACGAACTTGACCTTGCTTTGGTCATGAGCGTTGTTCTGGACAAATTATATGAAGATTAAATGAAAAATATGGACTCTAGAGTGTTAACAAGGTTTTTTATGATTTGGCTTAGTGACCTACTTATTGATCCAACATGACCCATATAAGAAATTGACCTTGGTTTGGTCATGAACATCATTCTGGACAAATAATATGAAGATTGGACAAAAAATATGGACTCTAGAGTGTTAACAAGGTTTGACCCAACATGACCCATATACAAACTTGACCTTGCTTTGGTCATGAACATTGTTCTGGACAAATTAAATGAAGATTGGACAAAAAATATGGACTCTAGAGTGTTAACAAGGTTTTTTTTTATTTGACCTAGTGACCTACTTATTGACCCAACATCACCCATGACCTACTTATTGACCCAACATTATCGATATATGAATGTTACTTTGCTTCGGTCATGAACATCATTCTGGACAAATTATATGAAGATTGGACAAAAACTATGGACTCTATAGTGTTAACAAGGTTTTTCTATGATTTGGCCTAGTGACCTACTTATTGACCCAACATCACCCATATACGAACTTGACCTTGCTTTGGTCCTGAACATTATTCTGGACAAATTATATGAAGATTAAATGAAAAATAGGGACTCTATAGTGTTGACAAGGTTTTTCTATGATTTGGTCTAGTGACCTACTTATTGACCCAACATGACCCATATACGAACTTGACCTTGCTTTGGTCATGAACATCGTTCTGGACAAATTAAATGAAGATTGGACAAAAAATATGGACTCTAGAGTGTTAACAAGGTTTTTCTTTGATTAGACCTAGTGACCTACTTATTAACCCAAAATTAATGATATATGAACTTGACCTTGCTTTGGTCATGAACATTGTTCTGGACAAATTATATGAAGATTGGACAAAAAATATGGACTCTACAGTGTTAACAAGGTTTTTCTTTGATTTGGTCTAGTGACCTACTTATTGACCCAACATGACCTATATACAAACTTGACCTTGCTTTGGTCATGAACATCGTTCTGGACAAATTATATGAAGATTGGACAAAAAATATGGACTCTATAGCGTTAACAAGGTTTTTCTATGATTTGACCTAGTGACCTACTTATTGACCCAACATAACCCTTATACGAACTTGACCTTGCTTTGGTCATGAACATCGTTCTGGACAAATTATATGAAGATTGGACAAAAAATATGGACTCTATAGCGTTAACAAGGTTTTTCTATGATTTGACCTAGTGACCTACTTATTGACCCAACATGACCCATATACGAACTTGACCTTGCTTTGGTCATGAACATCGTTCTGGACAAATTATACTAACATTGGACAAAAAATATGGACTCTAGAGTGTTAACAAGGTTTTTCTATGATTTGGCCTAGTGACCTGCTTATTGATCCAAGATGACCCATATACAAACTTGACCTTGCTTTGGTCATGAGCGTTGTTCTGGACAAATTATATGAAGATTGGACAAAAAATATGGACTCTAGAGTGTTAACAAGGTTTTTCTTTGATTTGACCTAGTGACCTACTTATTGACCCAAAATTAACGATAAATGTCCTTGACTTTGCAATGGTCATGATCATCATTCTAGACAAATTTTATAAAGATTGGACATAAAATATGGACTCTAGAGTGTTAACAAGGTTTTTCTTTGATTTGACCCAGTGACCTACTTATTAACCCAACATTAACGATATACAAACTTGACCTTGCTTTGGTCATGAACATCGTTCTGGACAAATTATATGAAGATTGGACAAAAAATATGGACTCTATAGCGTTAACAAGGTTTTTCTATGATTTGACCTAGTGACCTACTTATTGACCCAACATAACCCATATACGAACTTGACCTTGCTTTGGTCATGAACATCGTTCTGGACAAATTATATGAAAATTGGACAAAAAATATGGACTCTAGAGTGTTAACAAGGTTTTTCTTTGATTTGACCTAGTGACCTACTTATTAACCCAACATTAACGATATACGAACTTGACCTTGCTTTGGTCATGAACATCGTTCTGGACAAATTATATGAAGATTAAATGAAAAATATGGACTCTATAGCGTTAACAAGGTTTTTCTATGATTTGACCTAGTGACCTACTTATTGACCCAACATAACCCATATACGAACTTGACCTTGCTTTGGTCATGAACATTGTTCTGGACAAATTATATGAAGATTGGACAAAAACTATGGACTCTATAGTGTTAACAAGGTTTTTCTATGATTTGGTCTAGTGACCTACTTATTGACCCAACATGACCCATATACGAACTTGACCTTGCTTTGGTCATGAACATCGTTCTGGACAAATTATATGAAGATTGGACAAAAAATATGGACTCTAGAGTGTTAACAAGGTTTTTCTATGATTTGGCCTAGTGACCTACTTATTGATCCAACATGACCCATATACAAACTTGACCTTGCTTTGGTCATGAACGTTGTTCTGGACAAATTATATGAAGATTGGACAAAAAATATGGACTCTAGAGTGTTAACACGGTTTTTCTTTGATTTGACCTAGTGACCTACTTATTGATCCAACACATTCCATATACGAACTTGACCTTGCTTTGGTCATGAACATCGTTCTGGACAAATTAAATGAAGATTGGACAAAAACTATGGACTCTATAGTGTTAACAAGGTTTTTCTATGATTTAACCTAGTGACCTAATTATTGACCCAACATGACCCATATATGAACATGACCTTGCTTTGGTCATGAACATTGTTCTGGACAAATTATATGAAAATTGGACAAAAAATATGAACTCTAGAGTGTTAACAAGGTTTTTCTTTGATTAGACCTAGTGACCTACTTATTAACCCAAAATTAATGATATATGAACTTGACCTTGCTTTGGTCATGAACATTGTTCTGGACAAATTATATGAAGATTGGACAAAAAATATGGACTCTACAGTGTTAACAAGGTTTTTCTTTGATTTGGTCTAGTGACCTACTTATTGACCCAACATGACCTATATACAAACTTGACCTTGCTTTGGTCATGAACATCGTTCTGGACAAATTATATGAAGATTGGACAAAAAATATGGACTCTATAGCGTTAACAAGGTTTTTCTATGATTTGACCTAGTGACCTACTTATTGACCCAACATAACCCTTATACGAACTTGACCTTGCTTTGGTCATGAACATCGTTCTGGACAAATTATATGAAGATTGGACAAAAAATATGGACTCTATAGCGTTAACAAGGTTTTTCTATGATTTGACCTAGTGACCTACTTATTGACCCAACATGACCCATATACGAACTTGACCTTGCTTTGGTCATGAACATCGTTCTGGACAAATTATACTAACATTGGACAAAAAATATGGACTCTAGAGTGTTAACAAGGTTTTTCTATGATTTGGCCTAGTGACCTGCTTATTGATCCAAGATGACCCATATACAAACTTGACCTTGCTTTGGTCATGAGCGTTGTTCTGGACAAATTATATGAAGATTGGACAAAAAATATGGACTCTAGAGTGTTAACAAGGTTTTTCTTTGATTTGACCTAGTGACCTACTTATTGACCCAAAATTAACGATAAATGTCCTTGACTTTGCAATGGTCATGATCATCATTCTAGACAAATTTTATAAAGATTGGACATAAAATATGGACTCTAGAGTGTTAACAAGGTTTTTCTTTGATTTGACCCAGTGACCTACTTATTAACCCAACATTAACGATATACAAACTTGACCTTGCTTTGGTCATGAACATCGTTCTGGACAAATTATATGAAGATTGGACAAAAATTATGGACTCTATAGTGTTAACAAGGTTTTTCTATGATTTGGTCTAGTGACCTACTTATTGACCCAACATGACCCATATACGAACTTGACCTTGCTTTGGTCATGAACATCGTTCTGGACAAATTATATGAAGATTGGACAAAAAATATGGACTCTATAGCGTTAACAAGGCTTTTCTATGATTTGACCTAGTGACCTACTTATTGACCCAACATAACCCATATACGAACTTGACCTTGCTTTGGTCATGAACATCGTTCTGGACAAATTATATGAAAATTGGACAAAAAATATGGACTCTAGAGTGTTAACAAGGTTTTTCTTTGATTTGACCTAGTGACCTACTTATTAACCCAACATTAACGATATACGAACTTGACCTTGCTTTGGTCATGAACATCGTTCTGGACAAATTATATGAAGATTGGACAAAAACTATGGACTCTATAGCGTTAACAAGGTTTTTCTATGATTTGACCTAGTGACCTACTTATTGACCCAACATAACCCATATACGAACTTGACCTTGCTTTGGTCATGAACATCGTTCTGGACAAATTATATGAAGATTGGACAAAAAATATGGACTCTAGAGTGTTAACAAGGTTTTTCTATGATTTGGCCTAGTGACCTACTTATTGATCCAACATGACCCATATACAAACTTGACCTTGCTTTGGTCATGAACGTTGTTCTGGACAAATTATATGAAGATTGGACAAAAAATATGGACTCTAGAGTGTTAACACGGTTTTTCTTTGATTTGACCTAGTGACCTACTTATTGATCCAACACATTCCATATATGAACTTGACTTAGCTTTTGACCTGAACAATGTTCTGGACAAGTTTGATGAAGATATAACAAAAACTGTGGCCTCTAGAGTGTTAACAATGAAAAGTTGACGCACGACGCACGACGCACGACGCACGACGCACGTCGCACGACGCACGACGCACGACGGACAAAGACTGATCACAATAGCTCACTTGAGCACTTTGTGCTCAGGTGAGCTAAAAATGGTTAGTAATTTATTATTTAATTACTAGCAGTATCAATTATTTTATTAATAAAAACCATCTGGGCAAGTTATAATCATATCTTAGATATAACTGCTATCAATTTACAGTCAAACCTTCTTCCAGGTCACCTATGACTGTCAAACTCTCAAGACATCATCACTATCTGTATACAGTCCAACCTGCCTTAAAGACCACCTCATATAAGGGCCACCTGCTTATAAAGACCAACAGAATTGTTTCCAAATTGTTCTTTATTAATATTATTTGAACCTGTATATAAAGGCCACCTGCCAATAATTACCATTGTTGCCAGTTCCCTTTGGTGGAAATTCCCTATTTAAAGACACAACAAAAATTATCAAGATGTATAATTTTTATCCATATGAAACATCATGGAAAATAAAAAAAATCAGCAGAGACAAGTGTAGAAACCATTGCTACATGATAACTAAAAACTCTCAAATGTCTTTTTGACAAAGACTCAACTCGGTGATTTATTATTTTTACTTGTGTCACTTATTTTTTTCTTTTTCAACATTCCACAAACATCTGAAACTTTTTTAATTGTCTCATAGATGTATTCTTTTGTAGCTTAAAAAATGAGCCTGCACGAAACAGCATGGCACATAAGCATCAGAAACAACCTGAAACACTGAGATCATACAAAACATGTAGAGACCAGATGATAGCCAAAATTTATATCGACTTTATGCTTCAGACTCTTGCTTTTTTTTTAAAAAAAAATTGTCGTTTCAAAAAAATCAAAATTCCCAATTTCGATCCACATTTATATTCCATGGTTTTTGCAGCACATTAGTCATTCATTATATATATATATATATCACATGTATATAGAACTTTATATAAAGGTCTAGGAGTCAACCAACCTTTAAAGTTTTTAAATAAATGTTAAATCAAATTTAAATGATTTGTAATCCTATTGTTCTTTAGTACATTGAAGTGTAATACACATTGACCTGTTGTGTCTATCATAAGGTCAGGTCTGTACAGTGTTATGAAGGGCTGTGAAAATGTCAATTATTTCTAAAACTAGGGGGTTAAAATATATGTATGCATGTGTATGTACAGACGTTCATACAGACGTTCATACACACGAACATTTGCATGAATCTGTGTTAAAAAATAATTTTTATCTATAGTAGCTATAACAGTTGTTTTAATCTGTTACTTTGGAAACTAAAAAGGGTTAAAGTATGAAATTATTACAGGGTTTGGCGTTAAAATTTACTTTAATATATTGGATAGGATGTTAAGGAAATAGGACAAAATCAGAAAATACCATGGGTGTGGGGTGGTTTTTTGCCCCCTAAAGGAGCTGTCTGACAATTTTTTATTACCTACTTTGACCAAGACCTGATTGACCATTTGATCTTAAGACTACTTATTGGTCAAGTTCACATTTCCACATTCATGATGGACTAAAAGAAACTAATTAGGTACATAAAAATGACCATAAAATACAGAGATCTGTGAAATATAAAACACCTACCATGTCCTGTAGTGTATTTACGTCTTTATCCAAATACTCATCCATTTTTAAGAATTCTACTTTTCATCTAAAATACATGGCTCAGCAACATCCACCATCCCGTGGTCCTATTTTCTACAGGCGCGTGTCTCTGGCGCATGGACCAATTGGTTTCCATAGGGGGACATACTATCCTTGACCGAAAATAAAACCCGTCATATCTCTTGAATTAGACACAACATAATCATAACTTCGTGATAATATGTAATATTTATATATTTATTTTAAACAACTCGTCAAATTTAAACAAATTTATCAATGGAAAAAAATCATGTCCTATCCTATTCAACCTTAAAATTATCGCGAATGGTTCATTCCACCACAAAACATAAACAGTTACCACGTGCTGATCAATTGTGTATTGCCGCTGATCGAGAACATCTCCAGGTATTTCTTGATCGATTTACCTGTGTTACTGTAGTTTTTTCTATCGATCACCAATCACTCAGTTTAGTACAATATTGTATATAGAGTCCTGTTGCGATGAATTACCTGTTTACGGTTAATAACAGATCAATACACACACATTACGTCGTGCGTTTACTAAACGGTGTCTTTTATGCGGTATTCTTTCATGTTACGGAAATTTACATTGCTTTATTTAAAATACGTGTATATGTTTTTGCCATGTCATAAAATAATCAAATGAGAAAAATACGAAATATAAGCAAGCTAAATAAAACCGATATTACGCGCCTTTAGTATTTTTCGGCTTTACGGAGTATTTTTCGCGCCACATTTCTCCGGCGTGAAATCCGAATGGTTATGTATCCAAGGCGTCGGAGAAAGGGCATAGAAAGGGGTTTCCTTTCCGTAGGCACTTACTGGTAGCTATATATATAATATATATATATATATATATATATATATATATATATATATATATATATATATATAGTATACTGCACTGAGTGGTCTGCGATGTTTGTAGATCTGTGACATGCGGGTGAGTGATGAAAAGTGTACAATATTACAACGTAAATCAGAAATACTTATACAAACTCATCATCACTTACTTTCTAGACCAATCCTTAAGATCATTAGGAAAAGAGTCTAGTCGCTAATAGCTCAAAATGGGCTATAGTACTTCGAACAATCATCGCTGGCTCTTTATGGTCCCAGGTCCTATATACATGTGATGTTGAAAAGTTCACTTGGTTAAGTAATAAAAGGCTTAATGTAATGGCCGTTTCAACAAGAACCAATGTTTTCTTAGGAGAGGTAAACGAGTATGGAGTTTGTGATGAACAATCACTACCGTAAAGAGATGTTGCTAGACTTTACCCAACATTAGGAATGTAAATCAAACTAGACGTCTAAAAATTATGTTACCACTGCCGCATTTGTCAAAGTTATTTTACAGTTTGTACTAGTCTTTATCGGCTTCTCAACTATGTCGATTTTGGTTCTTGTCATGTCTTTCTTCTTCTCTCTTAGTGGCCACCATCAACAAGTTGATTATTCTGCCACGTATGCGCCCTTGGCACATAAAGACACGCGTACGTACGGTGTCCAATCTTGCTAACGCGGGATCCCACCTCCCCCGTCAAATAAACGCCCTTTTTACTGCGTGTATTCAACGAAGATCGAAAACATAGTATTGATATACATGTACCAATCATTTGGCTACTTGTCCACAAAGGCTCTTGTTGCTTTGGGCTGAAGTCATCCAGGGAGATTCCAAAAAGATTCCGGACGTTAAATAAAGACAGAATAGTCATTTTATGTATTTTGTCGATGCTTATGTATTGTTGGACGTTTTGGCTTTTGTCTTCCGATGTATGAATTGTTGAAAGGTATAGAGTTTGTCTATCACGTGTTATGTTGTTTGTCTGTCATAATAATGGGATGTTGAAAGTTATGGCCTTCTTCTTTCTTTGCGTTATTGAAAGTTATTGCCTTTGGCTTTCATGTGTTTTATCTAACATTAGACTAGTTTTTCTGTCTGTATTTGATGAAATACAAGTTTTATCGGACACGCGTGATACAGAATCTTGTATCACCACACTGTGGTGATACAACATTGGCGGTAAAGTACACGTGCACTTCTCATTGTGACGTCATTGGGGAATCTCCGATTTGTCAAATGTTAACAATGACGTCATTACTACAAAACATGTCATAACATAGTTCAGTGGTTTTCTGTGGTAAAATGTATTTTTCACATAAAGTATTGGGTTTTTTATTATTTTAATGACCTAATAGGAAATGTTAGATAAAAATATCATATACACAGTGTGTATGTACAACCCTTCGTATCAGGTCTCGTCCTTTTTTCGTAGCTGTATCACTACTCGTCGCGCAAGCGCGACTCGTAGTGATACGACTACGATAAAAGGACTCGACCTGATACTGAGGGTTGTACATACACACTGTGTATATAATATGTATTTATTAGTGTGTGTGTGTTCCACATGAAATTCCACTAAGTCCGGTTAGCTAAACCATTTGGTTAGCCAAATCTGTATTCTGTGTTTTTTTGGCAACATTTCTGAAATTTTTGTTCAAAAGTTATTGCAAATGGTTGCAATTATCAAACAGATGCAGTTAATGTAAAAAAAGTATTTTATTTTTCAAATTCCACTAACCATTTGACTACTTACACATAAAGGGAGGCAACTACTACAAAATTTACTATATTTTTTTTAGGTTGGCAATAATATATGAATATATCAAATATCAAATTAATATAATGAAATATTCAGTACGCGGATCACTGTTTGATTGCCAAAAGGTAACGTGTATTAATATGATTAGTTTTATCTCAGTACGTACGTGTGTGATCCGATATATATATATACACGCAGACAGTAAATAGAAAACAATATATACATACTCAATATTTATGGTTGGATTTAAAAAAATGACTAAGTTCAATTATTTCCATTTAAATCATTTCGATTTTAAGATTTTTGTAAATTTTGTTTTGATTATATTTTTATTGACGATAAACAGTGCGGGTAACTTTGTATCAGGAGAGGGAAGCAGTGGTGATGAAATGTGGGAGGGAGAGTCAGAAGAGCCATGGGTGGAGGAAAACGCACATGTGCAAGATAAAAAGGAAAATGAGAGTGAGGAATCACCCCGGATTTACCCTGGGGATCAGGGTAGCTATAGACAACCCACAAAGGAAGAAATATTAGAGAAAGCGCCAAAGATGCATCCAGAGGATTCTTCGTCTTTTTATATGCCTGAATATTACTGGTGTGACGCTTGTAGAATAGTTGCATATCAGGTAACCACACTTATTTATTTATTTATTTATTTATATATTTATTTATTTATTTATTTATTTATTCAATAAATTTTCTGGATGAACAGTAATGCAAGAGGACACTTAGTTTTAACCCAACTCCCACCCCTACCCCCACCCCGACGAACATACAGAAAACTTTAACGTTTAAGAGCGATTTTTACAAAGAAAAGTACAAAACATAAAGTAAAAAGGCATACAATAACATATGTTTTGAACATATGCTTATTCATTCAGAACTAAATCAAATAATAGTCTGAGGGGCGTTATACCTCGATTTTTATATTGTGGGATGAGAAAAGCCCCATGCACAAAACCTGAACAAGAATGACTACAAATACACATATAAAATATAGTGTCATTCCTATTTAAATTTGGTAAATCAGCAATATGGCACGGATACCAATGGACGCACAACATATCGACATAAGTATAATGGAACTGAGAAATGCACATAAAAATAGTCGAGCCAATCACAGGAACAATAAACAAAACCGCGTTACATATTGAAACAACTGATTACAAAATGTCTAAATTTTAACAGACAAAATATAGAAATAAAGAGCACTTTGGTTTAAGATTAGTCGGACTTACTTAAATTTAGAATATTAGATGATTGTTTTCAGTCGCAGTTGTGATGCATGTATATATTTCTGACCTTCCATATATTTCAGATCATTGAAACCATTGATGAAGCCCATAAAAAAAGACCATCTATAAAAAGAATATCTGAAATGGACCTCATTGACATATTAGAAGGCCTATGTGAAGATGGTTTCGAAGGGTAGAATTACATTGGTTTCCCGAATTTCCTCCTTGTCTATTCTCACTTGACTTATTGATAATTTTTTATCTTAGCTCAATATTTTATTTGCATCTAGATGTCTCCAGTCAATAGTTATTTACCAGGTTGTATGGTTTATTAAGAGATAATGCATATTTTGAGTCAACGGCCTGTGTGTGTGTGAGAAAGAGACTGACTATAATCATGTTATCACAAGGTATAATTTATGATACGCCCTTTTTGTCAACTGTCATTTCACAATCGGGATTTCAATTTCGAATGAAGTGCAAAAATAGTCTATTGGCAATGTTGTAATAGCTGGTCTTTGGATAATTATCATTGAAATGTGCCTAGACCTTTTACATGCACATTTTATTTTTTAAGATACACGTCTAAAATGTCATTTCATCAATATATCAAATACACAATCATTATATTAAATTTTAAAAAGCAGTTTGTTGCTATAGCAACGCTTTTGTTTCAATTAATTGCTTTGCTATATATTTGACATTTTATCTGAAAATAATTCTAAATGGTATCATCATTATTGTAATATCAATCGAATCAGAAATATTGCTGTTTTGTTTCACCATGATCATGATCTCAACTTGAATATAAATGTCTGCTAAGGGAAGTTTTATGACCGTCATCACATTTTTTTTTTATTTTTTTTTTTTTTTTTTTTTTTGAAAAGTATGATGTCTCTGTATCAAAAACTATCCTGGATAAACCTAATGTCCCATAGTTCTTCGTTCCTGTCACTACATACGTAGTGGGTGTAGCTAGCCCAGTAGTAGATGCTTACCATTCGGTGGCACCCGACATTATTTCCCTGGTAGAAGTTCACTTGTCAGTTTTTACTTTGCTTTGGAAATGCGATTTGGACATGGATGGTTTTTTACTTTGCCAAATTGGGGTTGTGATTATGACATGGATCGGTATGTTTGTTTTTGGCTTGATAACGATCCTGTCATTATGTCGATAGTCCATTAATAGTTAGATAATTATTAGAACACCAAACGTAATAAAGAGTTACTGTCCGGTAATGTACTTTCAGAACGTATAATTATTTTTCCCAAAGTTCTTAACTAAAAAAATACAGAAGGGTTCCACAACCTTCACAAAGTTAGCGTTTACAAAAGTAAACGACTACCAAACGGTATATGTAGACAAGTCTGTAGTTTTTAATGTTTTATAGCGTATTAAATGACAATGAGACAACCATCTTTTATTGAATTCAAGCATACAAAGGCTTTCAATGAAGCACACTAACCAATTATGTATGTTTAAATGATCTGGTAAGATTTCCTATGTTGTGAAGTTGTTGTAACAGGTTTAATCTATCGGTATGTTTTATTTGATCTGAAGGTATGGAATGGTTGAACATAATGGCGTAAATAGACTTGCTGGTCCTGGATTAGAAACAGAGAACACCGATGGTTACAGAATTACTGGAGGAAGATGGACCCAAAGGTATATACATGTACAGTGAAACTTGCGAAAACCGGAGGAGTCTGGACCGCTGGCAAAATCCGGTTTTCACATCAGGTTCTACATGTATTTGGGTTCAATATTATACAAGTGACTTGCTATTGCATGTGCTTCCTAAACCTCACATCCATTTGTTGTAATTTACCCAAATTCACCATTTATTCCATTTTACTCATGGGGTTATGATCTGGTTTCTGTAATCAACTATTTCCGAGGTGAGGTGATTAGCCTTACGCTCAGCCTAGTACCTCCAGGTTTGTGTTTTCTGTTAGGGTTTTCCATCCCATGCTAGACGATTGCAATACCATTACTGGCGAACTCTATCTGTCTGGGTTGCCTCCCATAGCATTTGTACGCCTCTAGATCTTTACTGTCGCTGGCTAGCTTACTTGTAGGCGAAGAGGAAAGCAGCGAAAGCGGAAATCTCACGGTGCCAATACATAACGTCTACACTATATAGGATATGATGAGTAGTCTCAATATCAGGTTTTTTATTTGTTTTCGTTTTTCTTTCGTTTATGGTTGTATTGCTATTACCATTTACCATACTCAGCTCCAAAATGTTTTTCTCTATTGTTTTCAGTTACAATCCATCAGTGATCTATGTTCCTCCAATCAACCAGGAATTAAAATGTCTAAAGTAAGCCACTAGTCGTTAAATAACAGAAGATACATGGTGTACACCCAATGTAGTCAAACACAATCATACCAAGCCATGTTCATATTACGATTCCAAATGCAAAGTAAAAACTTTGAAAACTGGCAAAATACATGAAACACGTGAACATACACGTTAGCGATGTCGAGCGCTCCCGAAGAATAACTACGTGCACCTCCTGTTAACCTCAACGTTCCATGACTAGAAGAGAACATATTACCAATCGAACACAGCCTTCATTTTCCGTGATCTTGTTTGCGCTTTCTGTTACTGTAAGTACATTTTAAAGTTATTTTTCTTTTATAATTTTAGAAAAGTAATTATAACTTTTTTCTAATCCAGATGATCCTTTATTTCAGATTACGGATAATGTGTGGTGAGTACATGGGTGATATCGGTGAAGTAGAAATTTACAACAATTATTTAAAATACAAGGATTTATTTACCAGTTACCTATGTCAGGGACCGGGTATCAGGAATAAATGTGGTGAAATAGACTACAGTAAATACGGTAATAAAGACGAGTTATAATGGAAACATTACGTGGTAAAATTTGTCCGTTATTTTTATTGGAACACAAGAACTTATTTACCAGGAACTAAGGACCGGTGTTAAAGATTGTGAAATGAGAAATTAGATCACAATTCACGCATCACCGTGACAGTCGTTATTTATGCAGACATTGTAATATATTGAATTAAAATGTACCTTATTTTAATTTTGATATAGTAATTTTGTATTTCATATATTCTTAATATACCATTGTGCCGTGCCTTCATTATTGTAATATTACAAAACGTTTTTTAATCTACAGTGATCATCAAATGTTTAATTAATAAAAGTTATGCAAAACATTCCAAAAGTTAAGCGTATTTATTATCTATGGATATTAAGAAGCAAAAAAAATAATCAATGGCCTCAATTTCTGTCGGTCTAGTGTCTTGTTTCTTCAGGTTTGTTGTGATCTCGCTTGTTCTGGCTACATGGTATTTTCATCATGGCTACCGATATATGCTATTCAGTCATTTATTCATTCATTCATTCATTCATTCTTTATAAACGATAACTTTGATAAATAACAAAGGCGAAATTGAAGATCGCAGGTATTGTTTTCAGTGAAACACTAAGTTGTGCTTTGACATATATACAGTCCAACCTGGCTTAAAGGCAACCTCCCTACAAAGATCACCTTCTTACAAAGCCCAGTAGAACAAAAAAAAGCGCTAAACTATGTTCAGACACTCCAAAGATAATTGAAAGGTTTGCAGGATGGTTTGTTTATTCAACACAAAGCATTGACTTTGAAAGCCGTTTTGATCCCTACAAAAAACTAGTGTTAAAACTTATAACAACCATTTCTCATTTTATTCACCATTTGATGGTTAAATGTAACAACATATAATTGATTGAAATTACTGTTTTCCGTCAACACTTAATTGTCAGTTGACGTAATCATACAGAATTTTAAAACTGACTTCTTTGTTATGTTGATAATTAAAACTTATCAAACACACAACAATTCCAATATTGCTGTTAATAATGCGTAAAACGATAATTAAAAATGTAATACAGACTGCAATTGAAAATGTACTTAAAACGTATATTTTCAAGGTAAATATTGTGATGTATGTTTTCATCCTTCTAGGTTTAAGTCGACAATTCCTATGAATTGTTTCCCTTTGCTCAGTTAAGTAAGCTTATAGCCATGCAATCGCTATAGAATGATGCTATATCAACAAGAGTATGCCTATAAGGAATGTAATGTACTTATGCAGACATTAATTTGGGCAGCTGGTCATGCTTGAAGTTAAGCCATATATTCATGTAATCAGCAGAGCATTAGTAAATTGTTAAGGCCATTTTTTCGACTATATACAAAGATATACATTATTTTGTATATGGCTTTCCATATGTGATTTTCCTATTACGAATGTCTTGATATACCGAATAGAACAAGTTCTATTTTATCTGATATGTGTCTGTCTCCAATTTGCACTGTTTATCTATTTTACCATATATGACAAATTATATATATGTCTTGGCATATAGTGGAAACATGGCTTTACACAGAAAGTCTTTGACAATATTCTTGCATTGAAAAAGAACACTCTCTATTCAGGATACAGTTTTGGTACATCTTTGTTGGTTGTGATTTGAGTTACTGGCTTTGCTCAGTGTAGCACTATTATACAGCTTCATGTTCTTCTCGTGCCGCTCTCTGTCGTGTACTCTTGAATGTAAGTCGTTAAATTTGCTGGAAATAACAGCAACAGGCATAGTCAGCAAGAACAATCCCGTTATAGAACACAACACCGCAACAATTCTACCAGGTATGTCTTCCGGATATACGTCACCGTATCCAATGGTTGTCATGGTGATAACGGACCAATAAAATGCTTCAAAATAATCATTGAAATGGTTACCATACAATAATTCTGCATAGAAAATTAATCCAGCAAACACGATAGCGTTGATTAAAATGACCAGAACTAACAAACCAAGCTCTCTTGCACTTTTGCGTATTGCCAAAATCAGAAGTTTTAACATTTTGATCATTCTACCAAGTCTATAGAATCTGAAGTTTCTAAATGACAACAAAAGATGTCCAAAGATAAGAATGTAAATACTGTTGTCATCTATCCATTCCGGTTTTACAGAGATGCCATCAGACATACACATTTCCCCATTTTCTCTTTCACATTGTGAATACATGTGTTTCATAAAGTCCATTCGCGTGTTGATGACGATCAGGAACCCGATGGTTGAGATCAAATCTGCTGTGTTCAGAAAACATTTACAGAATCTGACCTTGTTTTCACTAACAATAAACCGAATTAACAGTTCCACTGTAAATATGACATTACAGACGATACTGATCACTCGAATACTTGGTATCTGACGAGCACCAAAGGTTTTCCAAAGTTTATGTTTCGAGGACATGTTTCGGGGGTGAGGAAGATCCTCGTCTATCTCTCTGCAGTAATCAAATGTATCCATGAAGTATGTTACTATTGACAACAATATAACTGCCATGTATATCCAGTACCATATCTGTAACAGAAAAATAGTAAACATTAACAATGCAGCGAATTATATTTGCATAAAAAAGAAACGGAAAACAGCTACGCGAAATGGAAGGCAAAAACACGCGAAATAGCGAAAACTGAATTGCACAAAAGAGCCACGCGAAATCAGGACCGAAAATAACTGATAAGCACAAAAGCAATTAGAAAAAACAAAAAATATAAATAACACAAAACGCCACGCGAAATACCAATAAACCTAAATGGCACGCAGTCTGCATATCATATAAATGTAATTTCTCTCCAGTTATTTATTTTACAATGCTCTATATAGATTATCGAAATCAATCATCACAATTATTGTTAAAAAGACTGATGTAACAATAACATAATGTAATTGTCAGTATGCAATCAATGTTGAGTGAGATGATATAGTAGTCAAAATAAAATATATTTGTCATATGCCATTTTTCGAATTTAATCATAAAATACAATCTATTCTCATATGCTATTTTTCTAATTTAAAAATAAAATACATTCTTTTGCCATATACCATTTTTAATGTATTTTATGATTTTATTGAAAAAAATGATATATGACATATTGTTTAAAACAATTTCAATGATTGTTCGAACATCAGCTATAGCATACTGCAATCCATTAATCCATTGCATGAAACAATCCTACACCTGTTTCAGTATAATGCCATTAATTGCACTTGCAGCTTTTTAAAATGTATTATATAATGCATAGATAAATTTAATATATCATATTAGTATATGTATGAAGTGATATACAGTTCGTTGATTTTTTTATCTCTGTACTGTAATTTGATACAAGGTGCATTATACACCAGTAACATTTCGTTTTGTTCAATTATGCTACATGATATTGTTTACAACTTGAAACCCTTTTGATTGCCCAAGTGAACAAAAACACTAAATCTCCATTTCTAACAGCCAAAATTGGTGTGTCACAGTGAAAGACCAAAGTACTAAAATGTTTAGCGCTAAAGAGCCAAACAATAATATCCAACAACTGTATATTAAAGATTAAGGAACAATACCAAATATTGGTTTGGGCGTTTTAACAAAATTCCGAATATAACTGTGCTTGTTAGAACAATACAAATATGTAGCTAAAAACATAAATACTTTACTATAAACAATTATAATAAAACATGCCAATCCATTCCAAAACACAATCCCTAAGCAAAGTAAAAACTTTGAAAGTTGCAATTTAAGTGTCAAACGAGACGATACAAAGAAATAACAAACGCATATTGAAACCACTGATTATAAAATTTCCGACTTTGGTATAACATTATTCGTCTTAACATGCTGTTACTATGGAACCCAAAGTTTTCGTTTGCATTATAGCCAATACATATCTATATTTCACGTCACATAACCCCATGTTCCTTTCAGTCTTAATTTTGATTTCACGCTAGATAGGAGGTGCTTCGCTGGTAGTTAATTTGCCCGTTTTTAAAGTTTTAATTTTGCTTTTGGTATTGTGGCTAGGACATGAACCGGTATGTTTGTGTTTGACATTAGAGATTGTGGCTAGGGCATGCACCGGTATGTTTGTGTTTGACATTTGGAATTGTGGCTTGAGCATGGAACTGTATGTTTGTGTTTGACATTTGGGATTGTGGCTTGGACATGGACCGGTATGGTTGTGTTTTGCTTTTGGGATTGCGATTTGGACATGGACCGGTATGTTTGTGTTTGGCTTTTGGGATTGTGGTTTGGACATGTACCGGTGTGTTTGTGTTTGGCTTTTGGGATTGCGATTTGGACATGGACCGGTGTGTTTGATTATGTAACATAAATCATCGCAATGGATGTCATGTCTTCTCTCCAGTTGTTTTAATTTTCTGACAAGTAACATCAATACATTCTGGCATTTATCAAAATAATTGTTATAATATCACAGGAATTTCACACAGGCAACACACCAGCTTAACAATAAAAATATCAATATGCTATCAATGTTATAATGTATTACCCAACAATTTACAGATTAAAACAGCAAATGTCATTAGTTTGTTTTATTGAAATGTCGTATTTTAACCATCCAACATGCTGCGAGTACTAGTCATAGTGACTGACACGTGATTTACTTGCTGTGAACCGTTGTGACTGAACAACATTAATATCTGTTCTTTTGTAAACAAGCTCGGTGCAATTGTTACTTTTTGCAACTGTCGTGAACACAATGTACACAATTGCATTGTAACTATTGTATAACTTTGTTAGATACCCCTCTGCTGGAAACAAGTCTGGTGTAATTACTAAATCAAAATTAATACTGATATAAACATTTTCAACCTATATCGATAAAAATCTGACACATGCAGTTGATGCGATTGTTCTGGTCGGTTTATACATTTGGCGAATAAAGCCTAAAATTACAATATGTAATACATGTACTTTTAAATTACATGTCACGATGTATCTAGGCGATTACATAAAGTTTATGTTGTGTTGACGTGAAACATTTCCGGTTAGTTTACGAAGTTTCAGTAGGGCAATGATTTGCACTGCAAATTGTCTAAATTACAATCCCAAAGCAAAGTAAAATCTGATAAACTAAGTTAAACGTGTGGACTTCCACCGATTGGATTGGATGGGTAAGCATTTCCTTTTTACCTAGACACACTCGCTACGTGTGTAATTACTGCATTTCCACATATTCAGTGCACATGGAAAATGCAAGAATAAAGTCGTATTTTCCAACAAACTCACCTAAAGATTGTCAAAACTTAATACAAAATATACTGACCTAATAGGAAAAAATATTTTTCATTCATGAAAAAGTGTAAATAGAGCACTTTTTGAACTTTTTAACAAAACAACAAATATGACTATGTCAAAATTATCCATTCTGTACCTTCTTACTTGAAACAACTATAAACGTTATGTCATAATTGGAATATTCATGATGATCACACCTGGGAACAAACCCGAACAACAATGACCTACCTGACCCTAAATGCCCTGATGTAACTTTGAATGAGGCCCAGTTGGTGTATAAACTTGATCAAATTTCCAAAATTTACGCAAAATTTCTCTATGTACAGGAGAACTTAACACTAATGTTTTTAATTCAAAATATAATTTTGCTAGGTCAGTGCGTTTTAAATGCATTTTATTGATAATTTAATGGAAACATTTTCAATTGAAATAAATAAATAATAAAAACCATGTGCACTTAATTTATGGAAATACAGTAGTAGAGTATATAAGTCCAGTGTGGCTTTTAAAATTACACCTTAAAGCCATAAATATCTTGAAAACTAACACAATTATTCATATTTCAAAGTTGCCTGATAAGTTAAGGAAAACCTTAGCTACCAGTAGGAATGATTATAAAATTTGGATGTAGTACTTTAGAATTACACCCTGTTTGTTTTATGTGCCTTTTGCAACATCATTACTTTATAATTACACCCTGTTTGTTTTATGTTCCTTTTGCAACATCATCTATTTTGTGTATGGCTGGTATAAGGTAATTGTCATATAGAGAGAGAGAGTAGTTTCATCTGCATTGCTAGTTTACGAAGGAAAATCAGACCATTTGCATAGATGATAAATAGAGCCAGATGGCATGAATGAGAGATTCTCTTTACTGAAGAATAATGAAAACTCAAATATTTGACTACCTACATATAATCAATTAGTGTTTTTGTTAATAGACGGAAAATGTAACTGCTATTATTATTATTATATCGATTTTAAGCGTTGTATATACTGCATCATCCGTATATCCTCTTAAAATGATTACCATGATTGATACTCAACCCGAGTGAAATGGATTATCATCACAGGTAAAGGAAAAGTTAATTACTATATAACAGTCTCATGCCTTAAAACACGTGAAAATGATTTTTAAATGCTATCATGACATGACGGATGTGTTCAAGAGCAAACTCACTGATGGGTGTAGCAAGCTAGACAGGAGGTGTTTACACTTCCGGAGCAACCGGTCCAATTTCCCTGATGGATTTGTCATTTTTTACTTTGTTTCGGGATTGTGATTTTGATATGTTTGTTTTTTATTTCTGCGTATGCATATGCACTGTCGGAGATGTCTTATCGATTTCAGCGAAATGGACAAATAAAGAAACAGATGAAATAATAAGTACATATCCATTTAAACCATCACCAAACCACATGTGTTTGTGGAACCCTGAACAAAAATAGTTTTGTTACGCACATACGCCCAAAAAACTCTATAAACTCATATGGTTTACATTAGAAGTTGACAAAACATATTGCAAACCAGTGTGGTACATAGAACAAATTACAAAACGAAATGAAATGCAGCATATAATACTAGATACTACGTAATAAAACGAGGCCGGGTTTTCAGGAAAATTAATCCTTCATTGTTGGTATGTACACATCAGGTTCACACTTCATAAACATGCAAAAAGTGAAGAATTTTTAATGAAAACTATTAGCTTGTATTGGTAATAAGTTTGAATATTCCGTGTTTTGCTTTCCAAACTTTTGAAAGAAACCTTACAAAAAAACCCAGAAAATACAATGCACTGATACATACGGACATACATGGAACTAATTGTAAAGCACATAAAAATGTACAATTCTAACACATAAAGCAATAGCTATAACCACCAAAAACACGTCACAATCATTTCTTAGCTACGATTTTCATTAACTTATAATCTCGCAAAATTTTAAACCTTTATAATTTTGTTAGTTTTTTAAAATAATCGGGAATTTAAAGTGTCATTCTGAAGATCACTTCGAGCTTAAAAGATTTTTGCTTACTTTTGTCAAATAAAATAAAAGTACTGCCGTAGTTCCAAAAAAAGATCACCAAAATTTGTTAAATTTAAGTTAAGAAAAATCTTAAGTAAGGATTGGTTGTAAAACTGATGATGAAACTGGCCACTGCACCTCGATATTTACATAAGTCAAACAGTTTTGAATTTTGACTAAAGCGTAGAAAACACAACTGCTGTACTCAATTCCGCTCCTGTCATACAAAAACTGGGACTATACTGTATATATGATGTGAAGTTATAATTATTTACTCACTAAATGTCACTTTGTCTATTTACATATTTATCTATAGGAAAAATTACCTTAACAATAAAACTATTACATAACATTATTTAAATTATTACAACATCAATCGAGATTCAGAAACGGTTCAGCGATTGGGGCTTGTTTCCGATTCCGTAAAGATCGACATCATAGCAACTAGACGACAATTCCACAAATTGAAATGTAAATAATATTTTCAGAATAAGATTTTTGTACTTTCCTAATCTCTTAGCAACTTGTGAAAATAAAGTCATCATCGAAGGTAATAAACGTGTCTCGATGCGAATTGTTAATGTGCGCCGAGGTGACTAAACGCTTCTCTGGTTGGAATGGTTCAGTCGTCTATTAACAATTTGTAAAGCTAATGTATAATTTGACTTTCCAATTAATTGATGTCAATATACTATTTCCCCGGGTGACAATATTGTGTAAGCTTAGCCAATTATTTTTATGTCATACACATCGATGTGATATTGTCAGACCCATTCTTCATAATGATTTATTTTAAACTATCAGACAACTTGTCTATACACGGAGGAGAGAGAGAGAGAGAGAGTGTGTGTGTGTGTGTGTGTGTGTGTGTGTGTGTGTGGGTGTGTGTGTGTGGGTGTGTGTGTGTGTGTGTGTGTGTGATACTGGTGACATTTTCCAATTATTCAAATTCTAAATCTTTTAACATTTTTAACATTTTATCATTTGCGCTTTTATTTTGGGTCCTTAAATTTACTAATCGACCAATTGATTGTCCTCCCACAACACTCCGGAGCTTCGTTGGTCAAGTGATTCCACTCCACTTTAACAGCACTCGAGCATTCCTGGACTAGGAATTCATTACGTTTTCCAGCAATGACATATTAATTGCTAAGAATGATAAGCATATTTTTACTTTTTCATTTTACTAATGTAAAACCAATGCTAACTTAATTGCAAAAACATTAGACCCAGGATAATGAATACGCCAGAACTGAAGATTATATAGACAGATTAAACCGTTCCTATTTAAGTTATTTGTTTTTTTGATACTGTTTCGTAATGATAAAGTACAAGAGGTCATTGAGCCTTGACTGCTCACCTAAGGAAACCGTAATTAATCAAAAACAAACATACTAATCTATTTCCGAATAACAATCCAGAAGCAAAGTAAAAACTTTGGAACTGACAAGTTAGGTTAGACACGTGAACTTCCACCAGGGAAGTGAGGCTGGGTGCTCCGGAAGGGTAAGCACCTCCTGTTTAGCTAGCTACACCCGCAATAAATACGCCAGAACTGAAGATTATATAGACAGATTAAACCGTTCCTATTTAAGGCCTTTAAGATTTTGATTAATTACGGTTTCCTCAGGTGAGCAGCTAACTATTAGTTGTATATGTTTTCAATATGTATCTTATTATAATATAAAATATAAAGAAACTTGAAACTTATTGTGTCGTGTTCTGTGAAGTTATAACTTTTGTCATGTACATTTTAGCAATAATTTTTAAAATTCAAATAAAATTCAATATTCTTTGCCAGTTTCCATAAAGACCTCATTTTCATCTTTGGTCCGAGTTACATCATTAAACCATGTTCTCACTTGTTTTGCATCATTTAGATAAATTATTTATAAATTCTCCTGAAAGTTTATATTCCGTGTCTGTATGTTACATTATAAAGCACTTAAGAGTTTTCGTTATTATATAAAATCATTGAATAAAACATGAATTATCACGCTGTTTTTGTCGTGTAATTGAAGTATACTCATTTTTCATTCACCAACATCCACCAGTAAATCCCTTAAGTGCCAAAATAATATTATATAAAGCCAGTTAATTCAACTGTACATGTGTCTAGTTCATATAACATAAAACATTGGTAAGAAAGTATCGCGTTGATTTACTGGTGATATTTTGACAAGTTACTCCGGATGGCAAATAATATTATATTGAATGTATAATGAATTAGTTGTAATATGTAAGATGGAGTTCAATAGTGTCTATCGAAGCTTTTGTAAAAACAATAATAAACAAAAGGTACAGATAAACACTCATCTTCTCGGGACACATTGTCCTACATAAGTAACATGGGTATACCACATTGCCAAATACTTTGTGTCCCGTTTATTTTACAATTATTTCACGTGGCAAATGTAGCTAGCTAGACAGGAGGTGTTTATCCTTCCGGAGCAACTGAGCTAACTTCCCTGTAAACTTAATTTGCCGGTTTCAAAAGTTTCTATTTTGCTTAAAGCATTGTGATTTGAACTTTGACAGGTATGTTTGTTTTTTATTTTCGTGGTTTTAGCATATTTACCTTTGCATATATAGATGAGTTTGGATTCATCAAAAACACCCAGATACGCTTTCTCCAAGCATTGCAGTGTGACATAATATTCTTCTGGTCAGTAGCCGCACTTTCGTATTTTACAGATTTCATCTCTGGTTGACAAAATTCTTCAGATAGATACTCAAACAATTCTATATCGTCCATGGGTTTATAATACGTTTCCCAGCAACAGTTACTAATCATAGTCGGAGGAATGCCCCAATATTCCAATTCTTTTTGAAACTGTATCCCGCACACGTCCTTCGGTAAGTGAAGACTTCCAGTCCGGTATAGATTTAAAATTGAATTAAATATGTTAGGGTCTCTATCAAAGTAATATTCCTTGTTTTCAAGGTCATAATGTTCGTCCATGTGTGTTTCCAAGGACGCTAATTTAGACCCTGGGATACTTTGTAAGGTTGTTCCTAGTGTCGAGAACACTGTCCCACCGACGTTAATTTTTATCCGCCTCATTGTCATGGCAACACTTGTCCTCTGTGTCTCTATATTTCTGTATAATAAAAATAATAATAAGTAAGTTCAGATATCGTGGCGACTGAAACAAAAAATTGTTGATTTGTTTACTGTACTATATACCAAAACTCCAGTATCCATAGAATTTCTATATAGATATTATACTTAAAAACTCCAACACTTAAAATCATATTAACCGGAAATTGTCAACTTTTATAGATGTTGTGTTTCCGGAGCTTATTATGTAACTAGTGTTCTAGAACTTATTAGTAAAATGTAAGTGTTTTTCAGTCTGACAACACTGCATAAGTAACACGGCCATTGAATAAAACAAGTGAAAATAATGTATAATTACGTCACATCCCACTGTTAGTTTAAATACATATTTATTTTTACTCCTGAATTCTGCAATAGAAAAATTATACTTGCAGGTAATTATAAGTTATAGAGCGCATGGAAAACTAAGATGCAACGAACACGAACTGAAAAACCCGATTTACATTTAGCCCTACTGTGGTGGCACACATTAAAACATTTCAATTTTAGCTATGTATTTTTACATTACAACGCTGAAAATGCATAAATTTAAATAAAAAATAGAACAATTTTTCTCGAAAAGGGATATGCTAAAGACGGGCTAGGCCGTAAATCCGCGGTCCATGGCTGCTTGCAATGAGTGAAAACTCGTGAAGATGTTTAATTGCACATGATCATTTACTTCTTAATTTCTCCTCTTGATAAAACAAATTCTCAGTTTCAAGACTTGTTCCACACAAATAATGTGTCTAACTGAATCGCAATGGAATTGTAATTTGAACATGCGTAATAAATATTTAATACTGTAGCCCTCAACGGATTCAATCCAATTCCATGAAATCCGAAACTCCCTTTTCATGGCTTTGACAAGCCAATCTACTCAAGACATTTTAGCTAAGCAGACATCTCATTGGTTAATTCCATAATGAAACCAGTCCCTAATACGTCAAAGACAATAAGTTGGATTTGCTTATCTAATGGTCGTGTACATCAATGACGTTGTGGAACACATTGTTAAAAGATTAAAGTTAATCTCAAATAACTTGACTGGAAAACTAACTGTCACATTCATTAGTAAAATAGATAATCAATGAGTAAAAAAAGCAACATTCCCAAAAAATAATTTAGGATAATTAAATGGTCAATTACACATGAAATGTTACAGATAAGTATAGTAAATGTAAATATTTGACTTTTTATAGATAACACCCGTGAATGATTTTAAAATATATATCTTAACAACATGGCCAGGGAATGGGATGACTGGCGTCGTGACAATAGTAATATATACGTTTATTTTTTAAATTTTCTAAGTGAAATATTCACAAAATTATAATACATGTATGACAAATATTTAGTATTTCATTCAGAACATTTAATTTAAACCAGTAGAACTATGGTACTATTGACCACCACTTTACCGTTAAATCTAGTGAACGTCTAAAGTCGTTAGTTTTATAGTCAATCAATATATATGTACGTTTGTCTTGTCTTACTCGTTTCGTCCGTGTGTTGTTTCATGCTTTTAGTTGAAGTGGCTTGTGATAAATACGCGTTTCAGCTTCAAACTATTTTCTTCTTTTTAAAGAAGGTTCAACACACTCACAAATCAAGAAAGACCCAAAACCACAATACTGACATAATGTCGTGTAGGATACCAAATATAACGAAAGTAACCAAGAAAACAACGCAACAAACAAACGAACGGACGGAAAGACACAATAAAAACAATAAAACAGTATACATGTACATGTACAGTTATACTTTTAACTGCAAACCAGAAGTGACCTTGCTAAAGAGAACAAGAGGGAGAGATGGACAAGTGTTAAGAATTTAGAACATATTGTTATGAAATACTTACTTTTGTCTTGTCAAAAACAAACACGTATTTCCCACAAATAATCCATTACACATTACTTAATACAGTATGTAAATGCAAGTTCATTTCCGAGAGGGCGGAAGAAGGATATCCCTCATTGCATTGAGTGTATATATATAAAATCAAGGATGTGTAACACAAACAGCTATTTCATTATTACTCAGTCTCTCTCTCCATACAACTTAACACATTACTGAAGATTGATCGAATCATAAATATTAATTCATCGTTTGCCCGCGTGTGGCTATACGCCGGGTTTCTCCTGCTTTGTGTCTGTTTCTCAGGTGTTCTAAGTTACAATTTGTTCCATTTGCAGTCAGGCATAAGTCAGAAAATGTGTTTTAGGAATTTTGAGTGTAATTAGGATACCTGTATACACCATAACAACAGAATTCTTACAGATACTGCTGAGAAGTTCTACAAAGCTACTGGAATGGGATAATCGTATCTAAACGATGGGATAAACGTGTCTATTAATGTACAATATAATTTACTGATTTATTTATTAACTAATGGGATGGGATCTATGATAAATGAGATATACAGTAGTATAGAATTTATACTTAATACCTGTATGTGTTAATGATAATAAGAAATAACACCTTGGTTTCGAACTCTAGGGGAGTATGTAATGTACTGACATTTTTGCAGTCGTGCACGTAGTCAATAATTCAACTGTTTATCATTTCCAACTAGACAAAACTCGTAAAATGTGTCATATTATAATTTTTTGATTTTCTGAATGAGATATATTGTCATATTATATTTTTGAACATTTCATTCAGAAAATTCAAAAAAAATAATATGACAAATGACCAATTCAATGTTCAAAGTCACTGACAGCAATAACGAAACATATTAAAATGAAAATAATAATAATGTATAACTGTTTTGTAATTTTAGTTATTTTCATTTAAATGCGTTCTCCTCTTTTCTTATCATGTTTCTTGGATCTAACATCCGTTAACATTAGTAGTAGTAGTACATGTGTAGTATTACCTGTTTGGCTCTGCATTGTCTGTACTAGAGAATGATGACCCCAAGTAAAGAAGGGACATTTTCTCGTCTGTTGATTTAGAAGTGTTTGTCTGCATCATTTATCTCGCCATAAAGCAAAATAAATAATTTCCAAAAATTCTTTCATTCAATAATAGATTTGAAATTGTACTCTTCTCCGCCTTCTTGGGACCTGAAATTAAAGTGAAAAAATAGTATAATGCCAGACATACATGATAGTGCATGTATTGATTGTTTCTCTTGTACATCTTTATAACTGCCATATACGGTTTTTTAATTTAATCATAAAATAAATTTAAAAAATGGTATTTGACATAACTTTAATAGAACAACAAGATGTTGTAAAATATACCACAGTTCTTAAAGTTACAATCAAAAACAAATACAGGGCCATGTCCAAATCTCAATCCCATGAAAACTTTGAAAACTGGCATATTACGATGAGGTCAGGTGCTCTGGAAAGGTAAATACCTTCTGTCTAGCTAGCTACACACGCCACGTTTAAAATAAAAGTTGAAAATGGAAGGAACTACAAAACAAAATAAATATCCTGGAAAATGTTGGATATAAAGAAGCCATCAACAATACTGTGATGACGACCATAACAATTTTAAGTCCTAATGGTGTTCCATTTATCCAACTATATAAAGCCTAATTAGGCCTAATTAGGTCCATTTTTGACCGTGCAAGTTGTACCGGTTTGGTCAATATCACAAGACTTTTTATCTTTGTGTGTATAATACATTGAAATCCACAGATATAGTTTGCTCTTTTATGTTTTTTCTTTCTTTGTAATCACAATTGCCTTTCTAGGCTGCAAATGTAAAAGAATATTACGCTCTTTGTTAACAATTTTGTCGTCGCTGAAACTGTCACATCCAAGATACTATTACACAATAGGGCTCTTCTAAATGTTCATCGGAATCGTCGGTTTGTATTTATTCATATTATAAAGTGTCTCATAAGACAATATGTCTTTTTTGTTGAAATCTATCTTATATGCTACAACCTTTTAAAAAACTGTCTTCAGTTTTATTAGAATTGAAGGTATGTACGCATATGTATGTTCCACCAGAACTGCGGCTACGAAGCACTTTACCAACTGTGTTACCATATAGTGTTCGGCATATGTTGGAAGAAAAACATGTTATATATACAAATTATACTTATAACATATATGACTTGATTGCTTTCCCTTTTATCTTTTATTGCTTTTTTGAGAAAAACACAAGCACCTGTTTTAATTAAAAGAGCAGGTCTGTTAAGTAACTATACAATTAATTCAATATGGTCTGTAATGAATTCATGCCATATATATAAATCTAAACAGTAAAATAAAATATAAGTTCATGGGAATAAGTTATTTAGATATATGTATTAATAGTTTAATACCATAAGTTTTATTGCAAAATGTTACTTTAATTCACGGTTATGAAATTCAACTTCAGTAGTGGGCGAAAATCACAACACAATGAGTTAGATAACGATTAAGTTGAGTTACATTCGATGTGCCCAAAAATACCCGAAGAGAACTTTTAAACCATAAATATATAAAATGAAAACATTGCAAATAGGCAAATTTTCACGAGAAGTTAAGAATAAAATTATAAAATTTAAATATGAAAATTGTGAGAATTTAACTTAAAAAGTTCTAAAACTAAAGTAAATTTGCTTACCTGAAAGATATGTATAAAATACTGTAAACAGTTGTTTTTCAAGTTTACTTGTCTTTATTCCGCAAAGCGTAGCATTAAAGTGACGCTCTCCGAAATATCGATAAGTATTAAAATTTGGGACTTTTAGGTTATAGCCAATCAACTTTCAAAATTAATCAAAATCCAAGACAACGGCGTACGAATTTCCGTGCCTGGATAACGCAGTAAATTGGTTCTAAGACATGTGGCGTGAGAACAAATTTTGTTGTTTTAATCATTTGCCTAATTGCAATTATTCTTCTATATTTCTAAAGAAAAATCAAAACAGTCGGCTGCGACACCCTTTGAACCTATAGAACTCAAAGCCGAATAAAGAATTCTAGGTAGACTGTCAGGTGTCAACAAGCCCTAGGAAATTAACAATTTACCTGACTTGAAATAATATTAATTAATTTCAAAATTAATGAAAATTTAGAATAAACTATATTACTAAAGTTATTTTATCAAACTAATAAAATTAAAAAGTGTAACTTAAATGTATTAAATTGAATAAAAATATTGTGTTATTTAAATATAGAAATAGGAAATTTTATCTAAATATAATGTTTTGTAAGATTTAAAAATGATATAAAAATTAACGAAAAATCCATCATGACACTAATATACCCCCTCAAACTAGTTTGTTGGGGTATAAAACCTGTATATTAACAACACCACTGATTATAAAATTCTTTCGATTATCAGTATGTAAGGCTATACCACTTATTATGAACATTTGATACGCGTATGTAAGGCCATACCACTTGTTATGAACATTTGATACGCGTATGTAAGGCCATACCACTTATTATGAACATTTGATACGCGTATGTAAGGCCATACCACTTATTATGAACATTTGATACGCGTATGTAAGGCCATACCACTTATTATAAACATTTGATACGCGTATGTAAGGCCATACCACTTATTATGAACATTTGATACGCGTATAAGGTCATACCACTTATTATGAACATTTGATACGCGTATGTAAGGCCATACCACTTATTATAAACATTTGATACGCGTATGTAAGGCCATACCACTTATTATGAACATTTGATACGCGTATGTAAGGCCATACCACTTATTATGAACATTTGATACGCGTATGTAAGGTCATACCACTTATTATGAACATTTGATACGCGTATGTAAGGCCATACCACTTATTATAAACATTTTATACGCGTATGTAAGGCCATACCACTTATTATGAACATTTGATACGCGTATGTAAGGCCATACCACTTATTATGAACATTTGATACGCGTATGTAAGGTCATACCACTTATTATGAACATTTGATACGCGTATGTAAGGCCATACCACTTATTATGAACATTTGATACGCGTATGTAAGGCCATACCACTTATTATGAACATTTTATACGCGTATGTAAGGCCATACCACTTATTATGAACATTTGATACGCTGTGATTTTCTTTGTTTGTTTTCTTATTGCATTCTATATTTTTGTTTTATTTTGCAGATACAAATTTCTTAAAATCTGCTGTTTTAAAGAAATTATCAAACGACGGCTGTTATATATTTTTGTTTGCTTTCTGTTTCTTTGTTGTGTTTATCTTGTACCTAAACAATTAGTTGCGTTGCTAAATACATTTTTTTACATTCCATTGCATGTTTTGTTTTTACTTGCACATACATGTAGCTTGAACTAAAAGGTGTAGTAATATCTATCTGACAGGACTTATTATTTGAACCAAGACAATAAACTTTTGAACTGGTGCCAAGACTTAATCATACTGATGGATAAGATTGTATGTTAATTTTGCTGTATTAGTGATCTATATGCAAAAACAATTACGAAGTAGTAGTTTTAGTCCATTTCGTTCATTTTCTCCTGCATCAGATAGAACAATCGGGTTTTCTTATTAGAGAAATCACTCAACCTGAAAACAACCAAAGTAACAAGAAGATATCTTGTTGTTGACAAGTTTTGGTGTTTAATAAGTAAGTAACCTCTGCAGATACTTATAAAGCAAAGCGTCTCATTGCAGAAATACCCATGACCTGTTTAATGAACATTTCAAAACCGCAATAAATTTTTTAGACATATTTAGTGCTTAATCCATTTATGGAGGATTGGCAGTTAAAACTTTGTTTTGTTGTTGTTGTTTTTATCGCCATCTCAGCCAGTAGATGCTTGCTACCATCTGTATGACCTCCAATATTCCTTTTTAATCGTCGTTTTTATCATGTGCTTCCCTACGGGCTGTCACGTTATAACTTTGAACAAGCATTACAAACAAATAAAACATTTATCATAATCAATTTTACATCACTTAATGGTTTTACATAAGTCTCTGTAACTACGTTACCATGGTTTTCAAAATACTGATTTTTAATTCACGCAAATGTTGAAAGTGCTTATGGATTTTCTTGTCATTAAAACTTAATGCCTAAAGATTAGTGTTTGATATTGGTAATGCATGCATTACATACACGATATATATATATATATATATATATATATATATATATATATATATATATATATATATATATATATATATATATATATTGCATTACGTCTGCCCCGAGGTCCAAAATGATAAAAAATTGGTCTGGTCCCATGGAGAGGACCAGTAATAAAAGATTAAATTTGACTCTGAATATAAAATGTATCAGACATGATGACGGTGTAATGTGTTCCGTTTGTCTTGAGGTCCAAAATGTTAAAGAATCGGTCCCATTGGTAGGCCAGTAAAAGTGAGTATATAATGTATTTAATATGATGCCGATATACATGTGTTCCGTTTGTCTTGAGACCCAAAAGTAAGGAATAGTTCCCATTTCGTAGGCCAGAAAAAGAATAAATTTAAGTCTGAATATTTAATATTTGCGAAGCTGCCATGTGTTACTTTTGAATGTATTGTTTAAAAAAAAATAAAAAATAGCACGTGACAATGCTGAAATTACATTTTACATTATTTGTAGACAAAATTTAAAAAAAAATCCACATTGATTACAATATACATGTAGTAGCTGATGTTATCTAATAAAACCGGAGATGGTTAGTTTTTATATGTGATTGAACATACTAGTAATTCAATACCGTTTTTATTTGTTTACTTTTCTGACTTTATTACAATATTTGTTTGTTTCACATAAAGCATATTTTGTTTTTGTTTGTTAAGCAATACATATACATTGGTACAAAAATATTTTATTATTTTGTGTTTAAAAACATATAAATGTTCAGTCATTTATTTGTTCAGGTACATGTATAGGCAGAGAATAATTACGAACAAATAAAATAAAGCATTTCCTATGTAAATAATAAAGTAGAATATAAAAATGAGAGATCTGAGGAATAGTGCTAAAACAGCTTGTGTTCACCATTCCGATGAAAATTGATTTTCAAAAATGTTTGATGGTAAAATTGTAATTGTTTTTCCTAAAAGATTCTTACTTTCCGTTACGTCGCGTAAGCTACATAAAACAGAAACACAAATATTAAATTTTAACCATATACAGTACAGACCTGTCGAAAGTTTAACGCTTAACGAACGAGTCGAATCTTAGCTGCCGAGCACCCGAAATAAGGATGGCTAATCGCCGAGAAGCTGCGGATATACAGATAACAGGTGTCGACACACTGTCGAGTTATACTAGACTAAGAGGGCTGGGGTGAACTGTCAATTCGCTAGTTAGTGTTAAACTTTAGACAGGTCTGTACTGTATCATCAAAGAAGTTTCTGCAGTGAGCTTACTCAAACGTCAATAATATATATCGAATAACTTAGCATTGATTTCCTTGTTTTACTCTCAATGGTAGCGGATTATTAAAATCTTACTAGAGTTAAGCTGTTTTATGATACACCATAGTAGTGGAAGCTGGGGAATTATCGTCTTTTCATTCGGTTGACGTTATATAAGAATATAATCCTAATGTCTACTGAGTCAAAAGTCAATCAATATTTTTATTAGGACAAAAACTATTTTATCATTGTTTTATCAAATATTAAATCTTAAAATAATATAAAACTATTATCAGGTATAGGTGTTTTAGTTTTGTGTGCTCTTATTGGCTTCGATTGTTGTCGGAAACACTTAATTGTCATCAATAAAAAACAAACATGCTTATCTATGTCCAATCCACAATCCCAAAGCAAAGTTAAAACTGACATAACAAATCCATGTCCAAATCACAATGTCAAAGCAAAGTAAAAACAAACATACCAAACCATGTCTAAACCACAATCCAAAAGCAAAATTAAAACTGATGTAACAACTCCAAACCACATTTAAAACTTTAAAGATTGGAAACTGGCAAATTAATTTAAACACATGAATTTCCACAAAGGAAGTGATGCCGGGTGTTCAAGAAAGGGAAAATATCTTCAGTTTAACTAGCTGCACGTACTCGCATAATGCAACACCAAAATTGGGAATGAAAGGAACATGGAACGATGTGACGTTATAAATATATCCTATGTAATTATGGATAAAAAGACATCATAATTATCAACTTATCAACAATATTGTGATGACCAACATCAACTTTTTGACGACATTATTAGCCTAAGCTATAACTATGATCGCATGGCATTGCAAATGACATATAAAAGTTAGAAGATGCCGTCGTGGTAAAATAGCTAAATTATTAACTTGAAATACAGATATAACGGGGAAAATATGCAACCAAACATTCATCATCTGTTACCAAATATAAAAATAAACAATAGAAATATTAAACTGATGTGAAAAAAACTGCATACACATGCGACATGATAAATATACAAAATGTTTTACAAAATGACAAAATGACAAAATGTTTTACAAAATGACATCAACTTTATATTGCACACCTAGATTCAGTCGTAAATGAATTCAAAACTAATTTTATGTACTTACTGTATTCAAATAATGTCCTGTCCCTGGTCAAAAGTTCTCCAAAACTGAGTCAGTTATACCTTGTTTGTCCCTTTGTATATTAGAACATTGATCCATTAATGTCTAGATGAAGTTATAGATAAACGTACTGAGGCAATATTGAATGATTTACAGAAAAATCGATATCCATTGTTATACCAAAAACAAAAGGGTGACACGAGAGATTGCAGGAATTCAAAAGATCCGGCCTGTGTAGTTTAAAATATCGTACTCTAATGTGCAACTTCAGCACACATGACACAGGCCTGTCGAAAGTTTAACACTGCGCGAACGAAAAGGATCCAAAGCTCTACTGCCAAATGACCAAGATATGGATAGCTAGTGTCCAAAAAACTGTCCAGAGATATATAGTAGCTACCGAGATGTGCCAAGAGGGGCCGAGATGAGCTGCCGATCGTATCGGCTTTCATTTGTTAGCTTAATGTTTAACTTTCGACAGGTCCTAATTATACCTTTGTGCTGAACAATTATATGTACATATTATTGTGACCAATATCGGTAATACAGTGTACGAGCTTCAGTTCAGTATGTCCTCAGACACTATTGAACTATTGAAAATTCTGCTGTTATTCCATGTCAACCCAATGTTATTATTCCAGATATTGTAATAACGCCTGAACAAACCATTACTTGACAGACTATAATTGTTAATTAAACAATACACTTAAGTTAAATGAGTCATTTTGAAAAGTAATCAATTAATTGATAGATATTTTCAGGGCTAATATAATGATGTTATCCTTTCTCACTCTCACTATATTTAAATGAAACACAAACATACCGGTTCATGTTAAAAGCAAAACAAAAACTGGCAAAACTGGCAAATTAACATAAACACGTTAACTAACACCAGGTTTTCTTTTGTGCAGTTTCACTTTACCAATTATCGTCTTGTATGGATAAATCTCCGTGTTGTCTTGTATTGTCGTCTTGTATGGTTACATATCCGTATTGTCTTGTATTTATGGATACATCTCAATGTCGTCTTGTATGGTTACATCTCCGTGTTGTCTTGTATTGTATGGATGTATCTCCGTGTTGTCTTGTATCATCGTATTGTATGGTTACATCTCCGTGTTGTCTTGTATCATCGTCTTGTATGTCTCCGTGTTGTCATGTATTTATGTATACATCTCCGTGTTGTCTTGTATCATCGTCTTGTATGTCTCCGTGTTGTCTTGTACTTATGTATACATCTCCGTGATAACTTGTATTATCGTCTTGTTTGTACACGATTTGTACATTTCTTTGAATACAATCTCACTCAAGAAAAGATATATCCATTTAGTTGGAACTGAACCCATGTTACAATTACGTGCTTACTTTGCCAGCTAGAATTTAATTCGGCATTAACAACTTGGTTGTCAGTACAGTGTACTTGTCTGGGCCGGATATCATTTATGTATAGGGTCCAAGACAAAACTTTGCGGCACGCCGCTCTTCCTTTACAATCACAGTTCATTTGTTACTTAGAACTTTTACTGGCGCGATGATTCCCTCTTTATTTTTACATCGTACCATAATTCAGACGGTACTAATGAAATCATATGGACTTCATTTGATTGATTGATTGATTGATTGATTGATTGATTGATTGATTGATTGATTGATTGATTGATTGATTGATTGATTGATTGATTTCATTGGATTTTGCATTCCAGTCAACAATATTTCACTGATATCGAGACGTTTGACGGTCCCGATATTCAGCCATTCAACATGAGCATCACGGTAGCTTTAACATCATTTCACTCACCAAAACATGCACTGTGGTACAGTGTACACGGGATATGAGCCAAACAGTCCATGTAAACAACACCAGCGTAAGTGAAAAGCCGTTTTTTGACGTATCTGTTCGTTTTAACATGATGGTGTATTGGTTCATCAATCAGACAAATAAATGATTCTATTGAAATAGTTAACTGCATCTGATACACTGTTTAAACATTGAAACAAATTGATGAAGCGCGAGTGCTCAACTGTGATTTTGACGTCGCTAGAAATTTCTTTCCAATATTTCAATTTTCACTTGATAATTAAAAGTTCCGTGAAGCGTACAATTCCTCTAGGGTGATCAGAACTACATGTCGACCAAATTTCAGCTAATGCATTGCAAAATGAAAGAGCAGGAGACGTTGAAATATCGACTGGGAATTGGTTGTCATCGTTTTAGTGTAACGAGAATTGCAAAATTACGGTTACCGGTAATCATGTATAACATTATTTTCAAGTACTTATTTTGAAAGAAATTGGGGATTGGGAATATATATGATTATATACATGTATACATGGTGCATACAATAATAAACAAATTTCCCTGTGCAAGTTGATATTTGGTGTCCATAGTAAAGGCTCAGCCTAACCTTGATTTCAAAATTTTAATTCAGTAGATCGCCAATATTAAGAGACATATAGTGATCCAATATTTTCATAAGTTAAGGATATCCAAAATAATATGGTATCCACACTAGGACATTATGACCTTCAAATTCTAAAGCAAAATGTGGGTGTTGGGATTTAAACGCAACAGAAAGACCCTTGTTCTTGAATGCCTGTCATTGATGCAACCCCAGAACAGGTCAATAAAGTCTATGATATTGTTAGTTATAGAATAGTATGTAGCCAGTTGACATTTCACAGGAAATATTACATTTAATTCTGACAGAAGATCTTGCAATGAGAAATGCCAGTGGCGTATCGTGCATATATAAGCCAAAAAATCCTGTGCTTTCCCATTTTTTCCCATTTTTTACTATTCAGTTAAACTGAAAAACTATTTAATCCAATAATTTATGTCATTTGTCATTCTGCCAATTGTCGTTTGAAATGATACAAATGTCTTCATGAATTGACACATTGTAGACATGGAATAACAGCAAAACAGAGAAATTCTTTTTGCAAATCTAAACTATTTCTTTTGACTCTAAGATAAACCCATATTTTCGTCTTACTTGGGTGATAAGAAGTGTACATTTTCCTTGAATCCAGAAAAATGCACCAAATTTTGCTTCATTTTTCTCTGCAAAATTTTCAGGGGGAGCATGCTCCCGGACCCCATCGTGTACACACAGGCTGACATTAGGCTAGCACGATAATTCTTTCAGCGGCTGGCTACGCCACTGTAGATATGTATGAAAGTGATGTGTGAAGCTGGGTGACTGGCTTGTGCTTGTGACTGTAATGATAAGCTTTGTAAGTGGGATCATACTGGATGAAGTGGTATTTACTGTTTCTGAACTTTCATTTATAAAAAATAATTTTAACTTAATGATCAAGAACGCGTGAGAGAAACCTGTAAGTTTTTTTTTGTTTTTTTTTAATATAAGTCAACCTTATAAGTAGGCTTATGAATTGTAGATAAATGCTTTGTAAGCAAGGGAATTGATTTTAAAGACTCAGTTTTAACAGTTTTTGAAAAAATAGAAGTAAACTTGGTTGAATATTCGATATCCGGTCCCTTTTAGGAAAGAATAACAAGTATTCTGAATTTCTTTATCTGAACACTCCCGAATGTTGATGTTCTATACGTAACAAGTATGAGTAAGATTCGAATGCGTCCTCCGAAAATCTCGTCCACTCAAGTCACATGATCTGCTTAAAAAGACAAAATGGCGGAAGGTAATATCATTATCAATTTTGTGAAATTTATGACTATTTTCCGGTAAAAACATATAAAAATGACGGTTTCAGTTTCCTGTATTGATTCGATTGATGTATTTCCTGCATTACAACAAGTTTTTATGTTGCATATGTGTGTATACGTGACATTTAAGTATTAACATGAGAATTTGTCAGGCCGCTGTCAAACCGGTTTCCTATAATTTGTTACAGTTATGGTAAAAAATATACCTGTGTGTATATAGTTTATTTACAATCACGTGTTAAAATTATTTTGTGGATATTTAAATCTTTACTCTCATTTTAACGTAGTCCGACTAATTAGCCCACTAAACCGGGCATAATTTTACTTTCGGTTTGTGGTCTGACAGCTTCCATTGTTGAATTCTTGAAATTTCTGACGAAAACGACAGAAACCAAAACACACGTCAGTAACTTCCAGTATTTCTTTACCTCGCTCTTGCTGGCAACATGGAACACTCCCTAAAACATTATTCTACCGATCCATGCTTAACTTTTAATTAAAATCCAACGATGTCGGTAGACATACAAGGTTTTCTGATGTCTCTTCAGCTCTCTGTCACTTAAATTGTTTGAAGACATTACTAATATGAAAATAGGCATTGCCTATCCCGGGAAATGTCCAAATTTATTATCGGGTTATTGTGCACACACACACCCAAAAAAGGGATGGCACACATTGTTTTGTCTCACCAAATACTAGTGGGACTGACTATAGTTAACTACCGCCGAGTTCTTGCGTCATCTTTTAATCATGTTCTGTCACACAGAACTGAGTTTTGGTATGATCTTTCCAGGGACACAAAAGGCTATTCAATTACCCAATATAGTGAATATACTAATCCATACCACGACAACATTCTCACGTTGTAATGTCTTCTCATCTTAAATCACCTTTTACCATACCATGTGAATAATTTAATCTACTGATTTATGGATTGCATAAATAACTACTCCTGTTTCTTAAAACAAGATGTGTATCATATCACAGTTCAAGATTGCCCCATTCAATTAATGAAGCAGTTATACCAATGAAAAACAAACATACTAATCCATGTCCAAATCACAACCCGGGAGTAAAGTAAAAAAAAACTTTGAAACTGACAAGTTAGGTTAAACACGCGAACTTCCACCAGGGAAGTGAGACCGAGTTTTCTGGAAGGGTAAGCACCTTCTGTTAGCTAGCTACACCGGCCACGTGTGTAATCGATATTAAGTGAAGGGAACATGGAACTAAAACATCCAGGTCAATATTGGACACAGAGACATCAAACTTGTCAACAATACAGTGATGATGGTCATAAAACTTTTTGTCGAAGGCCCTGATAAGCCTAGGCTTGCAATATCCCTTGGTAAACAATCTATTCTGTTTGTGACCGCCTTGGTTGCTCAATGGTATAGCATCCTCTTGGAGAGTGGAAGGTTTTTGGTTCCAACCTGACTTGTGTTATACATGACAATACTTCAAAATTTGAGTTACTGCTTCCTCATTTTGCAAGCCACATTTGGCTTAAAGGATAGATTATCGACTGGTTATAGAATTATATTAATTGGGAGTGGAATGCTTGTCTGTGACTCTGTTAGGCAGCACCTTTAACCCACAACCCGATATTAATACAGTGGTATGAGGGTAAGCTCCTCTTACACCTTCAACATTCACAGGCATATAGATGATGAGAATTTTCTAAAGCACAGACCATTGCAAGTGACAAATGATATGATTAAAACTTGACAGGCTTGTACCGAAATAATGTTAATTTTAGCCCAGCCCCTTTAAGTTTCACTGCATGAAGAGCCCCAGCCCCGGAGAGTTGAAAATGGTTTTTCACTTATATCGAGACGGTTAATTCTAGGATGGTGGGTTGGAGTTTTTTTTTACCCCAGTCAAGATTATTCATTATTCACCTAAAATGAAATGAAACAATCTGGGATGATATACTAGAAAGATGGTGCTTTAAGATTTATATTGAAATGGTCGCTTATGTGGATGGTGGAGTAGAAATTGGCATTTATTCACTTATACCAACTTTTTTTCGAGAACCAAGTCTGGGATATTGAAGAAGGTAATGTTGATTTTATCCTAGTTAAAACTTTTATATTCATTCCGAGAACTAAATTATTGGAATCCCCTGCCAGCATCAGTAGTCCAGTCGCCATCCCTGGAGGTTTTCAAGGAGTCAATTCAGACCTTACCTAAGTGGATCTCAACTACAGTCAGCTGCTAAACTCAACATGAATGTTTTATTATTGTTATTTTCATCACAACTTTTTGGGACAGCGGTCCATCTCATTGCACAACATGTACAGTTTCTTCATCAGTTATGTCCAAGTTAGATTTTTGATGAGTCAGTCATTGTAGTTGAAGTCAGTTCTAGTCAGCACCAGCAGTCAAACTGGTCCAGCTCGATCAGCTGATCATGATATCCACGTAACATGTAAACAAAAAAGAGGATTTGTCAATATTATTTACATTAAATTCGGAAAAAATTCAATATATTTTATCCGTATTTTCATAAAAATGATTATTGGGACGAACTGTTAATTAATTCTTTCTAGGGCTGTGACGAGTACCCGGGTACCCGTTCACGGTTAGGGTAATGACTGTACCCGGGTAACAAATTGTTTACCCGTTACCCGTTAAAACATGTATCATTGTTGTAGACCTAAAATAAAATGTAATATAAGTTCAATTAAACTCTTGACTTTCATTCAAAATGACACGACATGTCAGTAATAGTTTGTGACACACAAGGTAAGTATCGGAACACCTTGAGGAACTACATCCAACCCAATAATACAATATATGGTTCCGAATGGTGATATTGGTTATCGGGGAACCACTATAAGCAACTTTAAACATGACCGAAAGAAAATCGGAAATTTGAAAATTACTTTATTTAACAATGACAGTTATTGATTCTTATCTATTTAACCTAGATTGCAAGACAAAACCTTTGAAGTGTTTAACTCGTATAAGCATTGCGCATGCGTAGTTAAGGTTTCATCATGGAGAGCCAGGATTCACGATAGGTTACTGTATTAGTCTATAATAAACATACAAGATGCCGATTTATCGGATTTATCTGCAATTTACTGCATTTGTTTACGGTAAAATCATCTATATAGATTAATAATCATTTATTTAATAATATTTGTTTATTCTGGTTACTTATTCACGGTTTGTGAAATAGATCCTTAACTGAAATGTGTGGAAGTTGAAAAGCATTGGGTACTCGGTACCGGTTCGGGTACCAGATTTCGGGTACCCGGGTACAGAATTCTCTACCCGTCACAGCCCTAATTCTTTCGAAAAACGCATTTTATTATTTTTCTTAAAAATCGATCGTTTGTGAAAACGTCTTTCCCGCCCTGATAAACGCCATTTTTATTTACACTGCATTCAGCGAGGGTCACAGATGCACTCAAAATTTTGATTCAATTAAGTAATAATATGTGAAAAAGAGTTACCATAGAAGTCGTATACTGTGGTTATGCTAACCTCGTAATAGTTTTGTGTCAGGTTACTATGGTTATCGATTTATCTAACTTGAAATCGGCAAATTTTGTATCTTCCCGCATTGTATACTGTGTGATCATGGTTGATGCACGTGGGAAAGTCGGTCGCTGATTGGCTTACAGTGGTTATCGATCTGAATTGAACTTTGACCCAATCAAAAGAAATCACGTCATCGCGAATCTTGAAATGCTACACTTGGAGATCAGCCAGAATGGCGAAAGAAACGTAAATATTTGGTATTCGATCAACCTATTTAAATTATTACTTGTTTCAATGAATTATTTTCACGATAATCTTTCTTGGTTTCATTTCTGATGTACGAGACGGGCGAGATTTTCCCCCATATGGAGCTCACTTCCTGTCGATTTGACCCCTTCAATGGCCTTGAGAAAAGTAAGAAAAGTGGTGCACGCGCGGCGTCAAATGATTTGGACGTACGGTCTATGGAATTTTTCCACAATTTTCTATGACGTCATAATACATACGTGTTACCTATAGACGGGAAATTCCCGGCACTTTGCGCCGGGACATTTCCCGTAATATACATTGACCAATCAGATCGCATGTTGCAATTGGATGGTGAAACTTGCAGTTCTATCTTTGGAAAGCACATGGTGATGTTTATTTACATTTGTTCAGAATGTTATGAAAAACATTTATGTGGAAATTTGTCAGAGTAACACCATTTTTTTGGGAAAGCATGAACATAAGAGAATCTATTTCCAATGGAAGTAACTGTTTAGCAGAAACAGAAGTCAAAAACAAAATCTAATCGAATCAAGTCATTGTGGCACTTTACTCAAATTCATAATCTATTCAATTGCAGATGTGAACTCATCCTTTCTGGTATTTACATTAACAACATTGATTATGTTGCTCTTCAATTTTTATTTTACTGGTCCAGGCCAAAAAAAAAAAAAGTTAAGTAAAAGGGTAGGGAAGAAAAAGAAGCTTGAAATAAAAACAGGCAGCAAAAATTTTGAGAAATGGATAAATGGTTTTGAGTGGGTTGAATATGTCATTGACAGGAAGTCATGTTTTGTTTCTTCCGCAGTCAGAACTGTGTGCTCTGGAAGGGTAGGAACCTCCTGTTTAGCTACCTACACCACCAACAATTGAATCAGTGAAGTATGAAAAATGATTAGATAAAACACATTTATCATGACTATTTTTGAGGCTAGTAGATTTTAGTTCAGGGATAGTAAAAATTCTCAGAACTAGCCAGACTGGTCTAGTCTTTAAAAAGCATTGTGTTGTACCCTGCAACCCGGCATATATTAAGACTTATTGTTTATTCATAGCACACAAACTACAACTGGCTTAAGTGGTTGAAGTGAGACTGAGTGCTCTAAATACCTCTAAATACATGTACTAGAAAAAGAACCAAAGCAAAATGCAATACTTTTTTATATTGTGTATCTGGCTCAGTCTATTTCAATCAGTTCTAGTTGTATATGTCCTCTGTAGCAGTGCTTTCTTTTTAATTCTAGAGAGAAATGGCACATATAAACACTATTTTTTGGGGTGCATGGCAGCGAAAGTGTTAAAAATATAAACATTTATTTTATGTTTCAGGTGAGGTGGCAAAGCTTCAGAATCATCTACATTTACTGAGAGAAGAATATGTAAAACTTCAGAATCGTGCAGCTGAAGTAGAAAAGAAATATCAGATAGCATGTGCTGCAGCAGGACAAATAAGTGACGATAATTTTGTTGCCCGTCTTCTCAAAACCATTTCAGAATTGTTTGATAAAGAACTTTACAGGTATGTTTCATGGTAGTTTGTATTTTAAGTAAATACTTGATTTTTTACCTTGTATTCTTATACCGCTTCAGGTAAAAACCATTCGTCCATGGTGCTTAGTGGAATTTTGATGAATGCATTTACAGTAAAACACGAATATAACGAACATGCTTACAGTGAATACATGTATAGCACGAAGTCAAATATTGGCCCCGGCCACTGCTCTATATAAGTCTATATACAACAATATAACAAAACGGCTTTATAAAGAAATTAAAAATAGAGTCCCAAGTGCTTCGTTATAAACATGTTTTACTGTACTGCCTTTTAATTTCCTTTGTATTGCATTGATCAGGCTTCATTTCATGTCCATGTAGCTTAGTGGATTGTGAAAGAAAACTTTCACTGAGTACTCAAATTTTACTTGTCACACATATTACCCCTCAATGGCCATGGCAAATAACCTGCAGTAATACTAATACTCCATATTTTCAGCCTGATAATTCGTTCAGAATTTTTTAAGAAAGATACTTAGTTAAGTCAAACCACTAATACTGTATAGATCTTCTCTTACTCCTTCACCAAGCAATAACATTTATGTGTTAAATCTATTAACACAATGTGACATTTGTTGTTGTTTATAAAATTGTAAATAGGTAAAGTCACAGACATTTTCTTTATATTTTTAGTGATTTGGTGATTAAATTAGAAGGATCACAACAGCTACATGGTCACAAATTTGTTTTAGCAGCTCGGAGTGATAACTGGGGCGTGTCTGACCTATCCACAGTGTCATCATTAGATTTTTCAGGTATTTGTTTTGCTTGATCATATCAAAGACATTTAGATAAGGATGGGGAGTGGGGGGGGGTTCAAGAAATATCAGGGAAAATATTAAATATTAAATATTTTTAAAGTGATTAAAAGTGCATCATGGGACTTCAATTTGAGTTGTTCCTGATGTCTTGAATACTGGCACCACTATTTTGTGAGATTGTTTAAATATCGGTAGTTTCTTTGTGTTGAGCTGTAGTTCCTTTAACTATCGGAGCACCTTTTCCAGCAGCATGTTCTGTGTTCCAATAATTAAATTAGCCAGCTTTAAATTGATGATCAAATATGTTATGGTTTCAGCAATGATTTTTCGATTGGTACCAATAATTTTTCATCTTTACTATACATGTACATATACCTTACTTTATTCTTTCAGATATAAAGTATGATGTTGGTTATTCCTTGATGAAGTGGGTCTATACAGATGAAATCAATATACAAGCAGATGATGCATTTTTGTTAGAACTTTTACGAGCAGCAACTCGATTTAAACTTGATGTTTTGAGACAGAGGTAAGAAATTACTTTGATGAAAAATCCTGTACTCCTCCATTTGTCTTTTGTGGCATTTATGTATGGATGGTCTGAAGCATTGGCATATGGATCACAATTTTCACAACTCCTCACCATCTAAGTTCGAATCCTATTCAGATATGTCTTAGTTTGAGAAAGTTTGTGGTCTGCTAACCAATGGTTGTAGTTTGTTTTTAACCATTTTCCAGTCACTCTGGCTTCTTCCAACATCTCAGAACTGACCACATAAATAAAAAAGAATTTTGACTGGGGGAAAAAACCATATTACATGTACTAGTACTCCATTTGTTGTGTTCATTGTTTCCGATTTTATGTGAAATTCAACTTAGTATACTAAAGTAAACTTTATAATATATTTCAGATGTGAGAATGGTTTGATGTCGTTTGTTAACATGAAGAATTGTATCACTTTTTACCAAACAGCTGAGGAGATCGGTGCCAACTTGTTAAAAAATCATTGCTCTGAACTTATCTCAAACCACTGGGTAAACTTTTATCTGTTATTTTAAAAATGTTATCAAAATATTTATATATCCATTAGTCAGTCTTTTTGTAGATCAACAGACATGTAGTTTGATTTATAGGCCTGGCTGAAATTATTTATTTGTAGTTTATTTCTTCTTAAATTAATATTAAAATGTCCATTGGAAACACAGTACCATCCTTCCTGAGGAAAGGGAAATCAAAGAAATACTGTTTGGACTAAATTATTGAGTTGTGTATTGATATGAGAACATGATATTATAGTAGTCAACATTTTACTGTTTGTGAAAAGATACAAAAATGTCACAATTAATAGAAGAATCTTATACAGGCTTCATAGTGCCCATATGGTACATATCATATATTATATAGATTATATATACCGGTAATGCATTGATAGATAATTTATGTATATGTATGGTCTTAAACTTTTGATTTGTAGAATGATTTTACCAGTGACGATTTCATAAGTATGCCAGCTCCGTTGTTATATAAGATGTTTAAAACAAAGACGGAGTATCCACTTCACACAGCTATCAGAGCCAAGAGAGAAGATGTTGTATTTCTGTTTCTAATGGAGTTTGACTCACAGGTTTGTTTTATCTCATGTTTATTAAATGTGCCAGTCCATGACAAAAAGGGCATCTGTGGCAATTACGTCAAAAAGAAAAAATTACCTCAAAAATACTGATAAAAAATGCCTGTTTTTGCAAAATTTTCATTTAAAATCATTTGTGGACAGATTTTAATATGGTTTCCATTGTTAATTGTGTAATTACTTTTACTATTGTGTATAGCTTTTTACCATTGTATATGAAATTGCATAGGTCATTCTGGGAATTTGTGACACAAACATTTTATAAAACAATCTGAACAAACATTATAGGGTATTGGCCATGTGATACATTGGTGAACACCACTGATTTATCTTTCTTTATGATTTACATAAAAATAACTATACATATATACATGTACACCACCAGAATATTGCTCCTTGAAATTCACAAACCAGAATACAAAGTCTAATATGCATATTTTGATCCATACTGATATATATATATATATATATATATATGACTTCTCTTGCACTGAAATTCTAACACACTAATAAGATATTAACCAGTCTCTTGTCTATATTTATCTTTTAACAAATTCTATAATGTTACATGTAAGTAAGTTATTTGATTACCTAATGGTATTTATACATTATTTCAGTTATCGGTGAAGTTGAATGAAGTAGATAACAAGGGTGATCTCCCCTTGGATTTAGCACTGATATCACGACAAGAAAGTATTGCCCAGACATTAATTAAACATAAGGTAGATGTAGATCGTAGAGATAATGCTGGGAAATGTCTTCTACATAAAGCAATTAAAAGAGGTCAGTATAAGCCTGCTATATCCTGATAATTATACCCCTGCAAATAAAATTGAGGGGAAAACCTGTATATAGGAATCAGCCTGTCCATCTGTCTGTCTGATATGGTGTATGCTCCGTATCTTCAATGTCTGTGGATGGATTTTTATCAAACTTAGAACAAATATAAACTAACATGTCTTACAAAATTAAGATGCATAGGTAAAGGTTCAAGGCAAAAGGTCAAATCATAGAAATAACGATTCGGCAATGTTGGAAACTACTGTCACTTTGATGTAACCACCTCAATATGAGTTAATAATTCTTGACTTTAACATATAATACCAATTTTTTACTCCATGTCACTCAATAATGTTACTGCCTTGCTGTTGCATCTGGATAAAAGTAAAAGTAAATGAATCTTGACAGGGTTAAAACAACAACTTTAATTAATAACATTGTTACCTTGATATACAGCCTTGACATTAGTGAAAGTATCTTGACTAGGGTGCAAAACACCATTGCTCCACTCCACTTTACATTTGATTATTGAAATCTTTACTATCCATTTTTATAACCACATCATTTATTAAACAAATACATGTACATGTACTTGTAGGTTATTAGTTTAAATTATTGTAGGTTATAAGTTTAAGTTAAGGTTGTTTCTGATATAAGTTTTCACATTATTTAATGGAAGCTAATCTTTTGGTTTGTTTCTGGTTTTATAGGAGACCAATTTTCTGCAGAGTTTCTAATAGAAAATAAAGCCAGTGTAAACATGACAACACATTTAGATAGAGAAACACCTTTACATATGGTGGCATGTTTTAGTCCACTAAGAGACACGGCGGAGAAAATATCTGGTATGGCTGCCGTAGCTAAATGTCTTATTGTACATGATGCTGATGTCAATGCTCAGGAGACCACTGGAAGGTAAGATACTTACATTGTACAAACATTACAATCTCTGCTACCTTAAATTAACACTAATGCTTTTTGCCCAACCATCTTAACTGCCTCCATAACTTTCTGTTTAAGTATTTCAGACCCCCATATCTTTCTATCACCCTCTTCGTATATGGTACCACTATGTTATCTCAGTTGGTAGAATGCTTGCACCATATGTGAGAGGCTGTTGGTTTGAATCCTGTCTAAGTCTGACCAAGAATTGAAAATAGGTAGTGACTGTTCTTTCTCCAAGCACTCAGCATTTAGAAATGAAAGTCACTGGGTCCTTCAGAAGAGACTTTAAAAACCAATGCCCTGTGTCACTGCTGGTGTGGCAAATAAGAGCCCTGCCTGTACATTGACCTGAGCGCACTGCAAAGGTTAAAATTTCTGCCAATTCACTTATAGCTGGTGATGTCTAGATATAAACAAAATATTCTTGACTGGGATTTAAAACCCCATTCAATCAATTTATCAATCAGTCAATCAATGACTCTTTAGATATTGAATTTACTGACCCTGTATAAACCATATTAGGTCACCAAAACGCTTTAACTAATAATTTAAGTATGCAAATATGGCAGACCTCTAGATCTTTCTGTGTAAGTATGTCTGTCTGTATGAATGTCAGATCTATATAAATGAAAGGGTAACACAAATTTGTACTTGTCTAATTTATTTACTCTTCACTTTCTAATTTCAGTACACCATTACACTGTGCAGTGCTGAATAAAAATGAAACTGTTATGAAAGTATTATTGGAAAGTGGAAAGTTGAATTATGAGTTAAAGAATTCAGATGGACATACGCCACTGTGGTTAGCTCTTCAACAGGTAAAGAAATATTGTTATTGTGCTTAAGTAATGATACAAGTTTTCAAAATTTAGGCCTGTATACCAGTGAGAGACCTGTAATTTTTCTGTTTGACTGGTCTTAATGGACAATTGGCATTTGTTCTAAAGAAACAAATGGTGTTTATATAGAAGTCACTATAGTGGGTTTTACTGTATAAGAGGGAGGGCTGCTTCCATTAATTGGATAAATATTTTGAATATCCAGATGAGCTTTTACTGATAAAAACTTTTGGTGGTTTTGTAATTATTTAGCATGAATTAACTTTGCTGCCAGATGTTACTTGTAAAATGATATAAAGCAGAGGTTTAAAATTCTCTGGATCCGAGGTTCTGCACCTACTGATTTTACATTGGAACCCCCTTGTTTAAACCATATTTAAACTGTAAAAGTTCAATGAACATTCATTTTTTACCAGGATAATTTTTCTATATGATAACATAATTACATATACACCTAATTTCAAAATTAATATTAGACTTTCCAAACTTTATGTGGGATCTGCCAAAAATAAAGGCAAAAGGTCCTGGACCTTCCATTACAAAACACAATTTTGAACCCCTGTAAAGACTGACATCTTTGGTATTATAAAACACTTGATTTCTCTTTGTACAGGAGGAAGAAGCCATGACTCCGACAGAACCTGGACATGAATCATTCTCTTATCAATTAATAAAAAGTGGTTCATCACCCAATGCAGTGGAACCAGAAACAGGTAGGTTTACTTTCTGGACCTTGGTGGTCAAGTGTTCTAAGCTGTTGGCTCACAGATAAAGGCCCACATGCACAAAGTATAATTAGAGTTAATCATTGATTAAATTGTAATTGGCGCGGTGATTCTTACTCTATTTCAATATTTTACATGTAGACAATAATTGATATGAGATTTTAGAATACAGTTAAACATAAATGTTTGTGCTGAGATAAGTTTATGTTCATTTTATTTTACTGTAGGTGATTCCTTGTTGCATATGGCAGCCAGAGCCGGTTATGAGAAGTCAGGAATATTTCTTGCTAAAAATGGAGCCAAAGTGAATCTCGCAAACAGCAAGGTAATTGTCTATCTGAGTTTTGTGTTTATATTCAAGATATTAAATGTTTTTTATTCAGGACATTAAATGTTGAATGTTGTCATGCACAATCAAATCTAATCTGCATCTGAATCTTGAAAAAATTTTAAGGCTAATTTTTAGGTCATTTTTTCAATATTTACTCTTAAATCAACACATTTGTAATACCTGAAAAATGCCAAATAAACTAAATTTTGACATGCCATTTGCCATCATTTGTTGTTGTGTTGAACATTTTTGACCATAATACAGTCACTAGCTTTCGAAGTCCAGGGTTGTGGGTTGGAACTTTACTTGGGTCTTGGAAATTTTCTGAGATGATTTTTATCTCCTGCCCATACTAGAGCTGTAAAAAGCTAAATACTAGTATAGTCTTTAGGATGAAACCCAAAACCGAGGTCCTGTCTCAATGCATTCTAAAGACATGTCTGTAGAGCTCAAAAAAGAGTAGGTCACCTGCAGCTGCTACAGAGGACACTTACAACTAAAAGGTGATTGAAACAGACTGAGCAAGATAAGAAGTAAGATAATAACTTACATGTATTTAATTACAAATCCAGTGGAAATAATTATTCTACACCAATGTTACCATGTGCTTCATGATACTCTAGTATATCACATTGAATGATTTTCATGAAAAAGCAAAATTATAATTATTTTTAAGTTTTTGTTTAAATGTAACACGGTTTCAGAAATTTTTCCTTTTGTTTTTGTTGTCTTTTTTTCCTGGTATGGGGGGGGGGGGGGGGGGGGGGGGGGGGTCACATACATTTGATGGGATTTTTTTATCCATTTGGGTACCGGAAATTGTATTTTTAAAACTATCTTTGTTTGATCAATTCTAAAAACCCTTACTAAAGTGTCTGCATCATTTATTCTTACGTTGCTTAATTTTAGTTTTTCTGCATTTTGAAAAACAATTAAAATTCTGCTATTAAATACTAAAGCAATTTTAGTAGTATGGCTAAAACTAATTTGTCTAACACTTGATTTGACTTCTTCTGCTTTAATTGATATTTGACCAAAAATAATGTAAGATGCCTCTATCTTGCACATTAGGTGGTCATGAATTTTTGTGTGCAAATTACATGGATTTCCACCATTTTTGCAAAATATCTACAAATGTAAATGCTGTTACAGTCAAAAACATTTTGTGGCAAAACTTCATGTAACTTACACAGAGATATGCCACATCAAGCAACCAACTGAACAACTCAGACGTATTGGAGAAATAAGTTACTGATGTTGGTGTCATCATCATCATCAATATCAAACATCATTTTACTCAAAGTTATATATACTGTTACTTCCTGTAGTACCATACCTTACTTACCATCAAGATGGGAGATCAAGACATATAAATATATGTTATTGAACTGAGATGGTCTTAACTCTAGTGATGAGGAGTTATATTGTGTATTTTCTTAACCACAATAGGCTAACACTTTCAAAATTTACTGAATTTCATTTTAAGCAAATAAGAATCTACAAATACTAATGACAAAGCATGTTTTCTTTAAATCTACAGTTTGTTGGGGTAAGTATGAGTGGTGGTTTCCGTGGTAATATCCACAAAGGTGTTATCTATAACTTATCTAACATTTTATATAATTAATTTTAGCATTGACTTGTATCTACATATTGTTTGCTAAATTTGAATTATTATTATTATTATTATAAACTTTTCCTTCTATCCCTCAGTATTTTTTAGTTTACAAATCAGGTTTTCACTTTTTAGCCCCAAAAATGATAATACTATATAATCTTGCTGACATGACACAGATACATATATCCGTTAGGCCTTACATTGAGGCATTGTATGCTTGAACCATACTAATATCATTAAACTTCAACAAAATTGATTATTCTTGATTTCCTGTCGACATGATCAGAATGTGAAATACAAATCATATTACCTCTCCCTATCTGGATTTGAAAAGTTTGTCACTTGCCAAGGGTACTTGTCTAGGTACTCTGGTTTTCCCCTCTTTCACAAAACTGATAGTATAGATATACTGATATATAGTTGTTTATCATTTTCTTTACTATATATAACTTAGTATAGATTTTAACTCTTTCCCTTTTAGAATATAAATACCCATAGTCTCTATATGAATAATGAATACATGTACATTTGTATATCTAATAAGATGTTCTGTTATAGAGCTGTCTCCAAGTTCTTGTAACATTTCTGTCAGTAGTAGAGCTCTCTTCAGATTCATTAAACATGTATATCTGTCAGTGGTAGTGTTATTTCAAGATGCTTGTACTCCTTCAGTTTACCGTATATTTGTAATTTTCACAATTTTAATTGCTGTGAATTCAAAGTTTGTCCTACTTATTTTATATAGAGTGTTATATAATACAGAAGTGTGGATTTAAATTTAATTAACATCAAAACTTAAAGTATACCCTAGTTTTGAGAGTCAATGATGTCTCAAAATAATTTACAATATTTAAACAATCAAGTATAATATAATAATACATGTATACAGTGAAACCTTGTTTTAATGCCACTCAATAACTTTGCCACTTTGCTTATGTTCACAGTATTTTAATGTCCCCCAAATCAATTTTTTCTCTATATTTATTTATTTATTTATAAGTCTCCCTTGATTTATTGCAAAACCCCCTTTATAACACCAAAATATGATTAAATAAATGGGTGCAATGAGTGTAGTTTATAACCCATGTCATTTGCTTTAACTCTCATTTAGGACCGTTTGGTATCAGAACTTTTAACAAATATATATACAAGTGTGTGTATTTTGGTAATGGTGATCTATAAATTGATCAGAACTAAGAGTTGGTTGCCATGGTTGCATGACTATATAATGTATTTGACATGGTATACTGTTCTTGGCTGTTCACAAGGTCCCCCTGTATGCTACATTATTACACACATGCATGGATTTTATTGATAGAAATTATCAAATAGCTATAAGCATGTTTTACAATGGTATTTTTTCAATTTTTCTGCTATTTATATATTTAGGATTTTTTCACCTGAAAATAATTTCATAAAATATAATAGCTTTCATGTGTTCATACTGAATTTTTTTTTAATTTTTTTTTTATTCATTCATTCTTAGAATGTGTCTATAGTATACACTGCAAACTTAATTTTAATGTCATTTTTATGATTTATTGATGTACCATAAGTTAAATCTTTTTGACCCGGATATTAAACTCCATTTTACTCTCTCCTCTGTTGAACATCTATTACCAAATTTATTCAAATTTATTTATTTCAGGGTGAAACACCTTCACACATAGCCTGTCAAAAGGGATTATCCAAACTGGTTGAGGTGTTACTAGAGAATGGAGCTAACCCGAATTCACAGACGTCTAGAACTTCATCTACAGCTGATAAATTTGGACTAGAAGGGGAGATAAATCAAGTTACACAACAAACACCACTTCACCTTGCTCTAGAGAACAATAACAGTGATATTGTACAGATATTTCTACAACATAAAGGTATTCTGGTTAAATAATGTATATCACATTTGTGAGACACAACACACAGTAGAATTTTAGCTTTCTGTTATAGGTATTGACAGTTGATCCAAGTGTGATAATAACAGAAAATTCTGTCTTTGCATTATTCTGTTGTGAGAATTAAATTTTCATACACAGTGATTGTCAGTCTGTCAGTCACACTTTTATCTGCTACTTATCTCCTTCATTTCTACTATCTACTTCAGTTCACAAGTGTACCCAGGAATTTTTCAGGGTCTTTTGGGGAAAGGTCCTAAACTAAAAATTGGAAAAACTATCAACTTTTTGCTCATTTTGGGAAAACTTCATGTCAGAAGTCGGTTTACTCACGACATCGGAAGCCTTTGATATAGAAGCAGTATCTTCATCTTCCTTTGCAGATGTTGTTTTAAAATAATCTAGAATCTTTTATTTGATTTTGCTGATTGGGGGGTTTCACAAAATTTACCTTCGTTTTCGTTTAAAAACAACACAATTTTCTAATTGGGAATTTTCTCAGCCAATTTTGGGAAAAAATCAACATTTTTTTCATTGGGAATGCGGCCAAATTTCGGCCCTATATAGGCCCCTGATGAATCCCTGGTACCATTTAATACCCCTTATTGTTTGTGCAGAACCATTATTTCCATGGGATATGAAGTCTAGTAGGTCATCATATTCCTGTAAAAACAAAATTATATCTGATCATTGCAACATAAACATTTTCAATATCGTTTTGCAAAAACATTGTTATCGTTAGAGATTGATCATGTGTTGCTTGGCAAACCCTAATACTTATTTTGCTGTTTGACTCTTACTTCATTTCAGTTACTGCAGCACACAGTGAAGACAACAACAAGATACTGCCAAATTTTAATTTAAAAGATTCAGAAGGACAAACAGTATTAGGACTATCATTGTGGAGCGGGCTTCACTCTGAGGCGTCTAAGTTACTGGGATCCGGTGCCAACATTAATGAGAAGAATACAGATGGATATACATTGTTACATCAGTCCATTGAGAAACAAGATACACAAAGTGCTTTATTTCTTATAGAACACCAAGCTGACTTAAATATCAAGTAATTATCATAGTTATGTAACTTTATACAGTCAAACCTGTCTATAAAGGCCATCCAAGGGAACCTGTAAAAGTGACCTTTCTGGGCATATGACTTTTATGTGCAGGTTTAAAAAACCTGAATAAAGAGGAATTGGGATAAAATTTTACTGGCCTTTCAAAGCAGGTACCCCTTATACAGAGATGGCCTTTGAGGCAGGTTCTACTGTAGATTGTAAATGTTTATATATCAGACCACAGTTTCACAATTATTACCTTAGATGCTCTGTAGTTTAAATCTGGTATATTTTAAATCTGAATAATGTTAGTTTTCAAGATATTCATGCATTTAAGTTGTTATATTGTAAATCTAGCTTACTACATCTATATTGTAATTTTGTCAAAACTTTTTTTTTGTAGTTCTATAAAATATTGCCATAATTTTCCAGATTTAAGTTAAGGAAATCTAAGTTAAATAATGATTGTGAAACTGGAGCGTGTAGACTTTTTAGCTCACCTGAGCCGAAAGGCTCAGATGAGCTATTGCTATCTATCACCGTCCGTCGTCCGTCGTCCGTCGTCCGTCGTGCGTCGTCCGTCGTGCGTCGTCCGTCGTGCGTAAACTTTACATTTTAATCTTCTCCTCCAAAACTACTGAGCCAAATTTGATGAAACTTGGTGATTATTATGCCTGGGTGACAGCCTTTCAAAATTGTGTTCGGGGTTTGACCACGCCCAACAATATGGCCGCCGTTACTATAAATAGCCAAAAGACAAAAAAATCTTCTTCTCTGAAACCAAAAGGTGCAGGCAAATTTTGATTAGATTTTTGGATTCAGGATACCTAGATACACTAAAATTGTGTTTTTCATGAAAATTGGACGAAAAATAGGTTACGCGTTTTTTGCGTAAAATTATGTAATTTTTAAAATGAGACATTTATTGTTATAACTTCATAATGGCTGAAGATAATTGTATGGAGTTTTTACTGTTGATCTTGTCTTGCGATTTTCTTCCGATTGATGTCAAGGTCAAAGGTCAAGGTCATGTCCCAGTTTTTGACCTTTGATAAAAAATGCTATTTTTTAAACATTTCTGGTGATAATGATGTAGGATTTTTGGTTAATTGTAGGTATTGACATGACAATCATTTTGATATATCGATTAAGGTCATGGGTTCAAAGGTCAAGGTCACAGATGTATAAGTTTACCAAAATAGTTAATTATCTGCAAAACTATGAACTTTTTGTATAGGCATGTATATTAGAATATTGTAGGTAATGGCCCAATGGTCATTTTGATATATAAATAAAAGCCATGAGTTCAAAGGTCAAGGTCACAGATGTAAACAAGTACTGAAATGATTATTTATCTCAAAAACTATAGACTTTTTGTATAGGCATGTATATTAGAATATTGGTCAAGGTTACAGATGTTAATGAATACCTGAATGGTTAATTATCTTGAAAACTGTTAACTTTTTGTATATGCATGTATATTAGAATATTGTAGGTATTAGCCTTACAACCATTTTGATATATGAATGAAGGTTATGGGTTCAAAGGTCAAAGTCACGGATCTGAACAAGTTCTGAAATGATTATTTATCTCAAAAACTATAAACCTTTTGTTCCTTTGTATAGGCATGTATATTAGAATATTTAGGTATTATCCTAATGATCATTTTGATATATGAATGAAGGTCTTGGGATCAAAGGTCAAGGTCACAGATGCAAATGAATACCTAAATGGTTAAATATCTTGAAAACTATTAACTTTTTGTATAGGCATGTATATTAGAATATTGTTGGTACTGGCACAGTGGTCATTTTGATATATAAATAAAGAGCATGAGTTTAAATGTCAAGATCACAGATACAAACAAGTACTGAGATGATTATTTATCTCAAAAACTATAAACTTTTTGTATAGGGATGTATATTAGAATATTGTCCTAATTATCATTTTGATATTTGAATGAAGCTCATGGGTTCAAGGGTCACAGGTGAGCGTTAAGGCCCATGGGCCTCTTGTTTGAGACTGCAATTGGCCAATTTGAACACACTTTGGACAATAATAAAAATATAGCCATACCCTGTATCTAGTGTAAGATCCAGGGAACAGTAATAACCCTCCAGTGAGAGGAGCAGCCTTGATCCTGTGTTATTTCTTGTTCTCTGCTCTAAGATTATTCAATACATTAATCAGGCTCTTAAAATCTGGTCACAATTGATTGATCATTGGATATCATCATATAATCGACCATTGGTACATCGCTATGTGATAACCAATTTGTTTCATCTTTCTTTGATGTGATTCAGAAGAACAATTTTATATTATCTTTACAGAACACCTGGTGATGACACACCTCTGCAGCATGCAATAAAGCGCCACCTACCTGTAGTTGTTGATGTATTATGTAAAAGGGGAGCTAATATGAATATGATTGACAAAGAAGGCAACTGTCCATTATGGCAAGCATTAGATTCAGGACAAGAAGATATTGCTTCCACATTGGTAAAATGTTTTTTTGTGTCACATCTTTATTAATAACTTTTATGTGTGATATAAGAGATGTTTTGCAGCAGATCTGTAGATACATTGTATAACTATATTCCCAACACTTTACTTATGCCATGTCGTGAATGAATGATGTTTTTTTTTTTTTGTAATATTGTTTTTCAATTGTTTCTCAATGTATGATACAATTTATAAAGTGAAAAAAGTACGATAATGTACAATTTGTAAAATTTGGCAAATATGATTGGAGTGAAGTAATGGTGTTTTAGGCCCCAGTCAAGATTGGAGTGGAGTAATGGTTTTAGGCCCCAGTCAAGATTGGAGTGCAGTAAGTTTTAGGCCCCAGAGTGAAGTAATGGTGTTTTAGGCCCCAGTCAAGATTGGAGTGGAGTAATGGTGTTTTAGGCCCCAGTCAAGATTCCTTCACTTATTATGGAAGTAATTATTTCAGGGATAGTAGACTAAACCAGAGTGCCAAGAGAAATCACTGTCCTTTGGCTAGTGAACTGACTTTTTTCACACTAGGATCTGTCCAAAGTTGCCACCAAGGCCAAAAGGATTCAAATTTGCAGATGACACATCCAATAATTGATGCCAAGACTTGGAATTTCAAATAAAGAACATTGTGTAAATGCAGCATGGTGTTACAACGCAATTTATACTCATGAGTTTGTACATTTGTAATATTTACAGGTGAAGTATGGCTGTGATGTAAATCTCTGGTCAAAAGGACCCAGTAACTGCCAACAGACATTACTACACAGAGCCATTGATGAAAACAATGAATTTGTGGCATGTTTTCTTATTAGAAGGTATGTAGTTATACAAAACACAGATGTATAGGCAATTAACAATTTTATAGACTGAGAGAGTCTTTATTTGCTTATATAACCCATACCGGTAATTCAAATAAAATTTATTGTGACATTAAAAATTGAGGACTGAGCAGATTTTTATAATATTGTTTGTGCCATTTTGATTAAAATCAGTCTCTTTTTGAGAAAAATATCAGTGATTTTCACTTTGATCTTAGACTATTACATTAAATGAATAAACAGGTTTCTTAATAAAAAGCTGTTTAATTACCATATTGAGTTCTGTTATTATAGAAATGAAATTCATGTTTCTTTTTGTTATGGAAAAACAAAAGAATTTCACATTTTGCTCACTGCATAATTAGCATAACTATGGCATAGGAATAAAAATGTGTGCTATCCATAATAACGACGTCAATGAGAACCAATCCTTTTATACAAAAATAAAAGAAAATGACTGACCAAACAAAATGCTTAAAACAAAGGAGACTTGGATTATACAGTATGGATTTATTTTATTTTCTACAGCGGTTGTGATAAAAACAGTCCAAGAAGGCCTGGACCTAATGGTGAAGGAGAAGAAGAATCTAGGTATGATGGCAGTATATACAGACAAAATTTCAATGCAGTTTAAAACATACATTTAGGGTCAACAAGAAAAATATATTTACAAAATATACATAAAGAAGGAAACCATTATGTTAACCATATGAAAGTTGAAGTTGTTCTTGAGCCTCAAATCTTTTCACCTGGTTCTCATGGCATGAAAGGACAGAATACAAGATTTCTTCTTGGATGGGACATCAGCCCATCAAAATGTTAGCCCTCATTATGTTGATTCCTGTTCATGTTAGTTGGGTAGATTGGAGCAATGTGAAATTAATTACATCTTTCCCAAGGACATACCACACCTCATAGCCGAAGCTCGAAGCCACCAGCTTTCAATAATGTGCCCATGTTTAACCACTGAGCAATATGTCTCCACAAACCTTTTACAAAAGATACATTACCGGTAAGTATAAGGGCACACACAGTAGCTCTTCTATACAATGTGAATAATAATGTCATATTTTACATTGTGTCATTTATTACAGTTTTGTGTTTTTGTATTATTGTAGAGATCAACAATCACCGTTACATTTAGCATGTACCTGGGGACTAGAACAGGTTGTACAGTGTTTAATGGAACATGCTGCAGAAGTTAACTTAAAGGTACTTACATATGATACATTACATTGTAAATTTGGAAATTTTCAGGGCCATTAATATTCAGGGTGGCAACATTTCATGTTATTTACATATTCTTATTTCTGAGTCGGGTGACAATGAAATGCAAACAATTTATGTTAGAAAATAAAGTATCTTTTTTATAACTCTCTCTCTCTCATGTGGTTACCATTTATATAGAGGAAATGTGACCTTAAACAAGTGGTTATCTCTCTTAACTAAGCCAAGATACATGTATAATCACATTTTACATTTAAGACTTGTTTGAATGTGCTTCTGTCATGATCTTCTAATATTTTAATTACATGTATTATCATTTTGCTATGTTAGTTACATTTAAAATGACCTTTTTAGAAGGGTTTATATTCATCTTACCACTGATATTACATTTTATTATTTTTTTCCAGGACTCTGATGGAAAGTCACCAGTTCATATTGCCATAGAAAACCAACATCCAGTCATTATTTCACTGTTATTATCTCATCCTAGTTTAGATCTCGCTGTCAGAGATAAGCAAGGACTCACACCATTTGCTGCTGCTATGACAACCAAAAATAACAAAGCAGCTCAAGCTATCTTAAACAGGGAACCAACAGCAGCTGAACAGGTATACCAGTACATCACATGATACATTATTGGGTATTGATTGGACAGTACCTTACTTTCCTGGACAAAAAGTTCATATATACATGTTGTATTTTTTGACAATTTTTTCCCCAGGACAGTACTTTACCATAGATGGCCTGTATAAATACAAAACTTATTATGTCTTGATAAAAGCTGTATTTCTTTGTATTGGAGCATAGTTTAATACAAGAATTAATTAAGGACTTAAAGGGAAAGATGAAAAACAAAAAATAAAAAAGATAATGAATTAATTAGTAGACAATTTTTTGCACCAAAGTACTTTTGTCATACTTTTCTCATAATATTCGTCTTTATTTATCCATTTTAAACATTAAACATTTACTATTATAATTATTAGCTCAACTAGCCATAGGCCATGTGAGTTTTTGCTATGATTTTGCATCCGTCATCCTTCATCTGTCATCTGTAAACTTTTTCAAAAATCTTCTCCTCTAACACCCCTGAACAGATTTACCTGAAACTTGGTGGCAATGATCTATGGCATGTTGGCTACAAAGATTCCTCATTTTGGAGCAATCCAACAAAAAACAAATGTTGCTGTTACTACAAACAGAACATAGGGGTCAAAAATGAAGATTTTGCTAAATTTTCCATTAACTATTTCTCAAAAGTGAACAATAGAGGTGATTGAAAGGTGAAAGTGATATGCCAAGCTGAATGCTGATGACAAAATATTTTTTTCGGTCGGCCAAATTTACAAGTTGCTCCAATTTCAACAAAACTTGGTTTACATGGGAATATACCAAGTTACATGGTAAATGTCAATGACAAAATATTGTTTTGAGTAATGGTGGCCATTTTCCTGCCAATCAGGATGCCAGGTGAGCAATTCAGGCTCCTATGGGCCTCTTGTTATTATTATTGTTTTCACTATTATTTCTGTTATACAGGTAGACAACAGAGGTCGTAATTTTCTACATGTGGCTATTCAGAGGTCAGACATTGAGAGTGTTTTATTTCTGATAAGTGTACATGCGAATGTTAACTCCAGGGTCCAAGATTCACAGCAGTTATCTCCCTTACATCTGGCGGTTATAACAGGAACGGAGATTATTGTTAGAAACTTGGTAAGAATCCTTATTGAAGTTAAAGTACAATGTATGTTCTTTCTACCATCCAAATTAAATTTGGCTAGGATTTTGAGTTTCCATATACATGTAGTTAAAATTGTTGATTTCAAAAGGATGACAAAGCATGTTCATTAGTAACAAATGTTGATGTCCAATTATTCATAGTATTTGAGAGTATAGTCTTTGAATTATCAACAGTCTACTGTATTCAATTATAATTGGATCTGTAGAAAGTATTCATCATTACAATCTCTCTCTCATACAAATTACAATGTATCTGAAATCAAATAATTTAATATTTTAATATTCTATAATGGAAGCAATACAGTCTATAAGCACAACAAGCCTTCCTTTATTTTAGGTTTGCTGCATACCAAGTTCAAAAGAGCTCATGTCACTCATGATATTAATGTCAGATATTAGCACCCAATGTTAAAGTTTTAATTTTGAAGGACTCTTGTTCTGTCATCTTTGATAGGATTTCATAATTTTGTTAATTTGTTAAAAAAAATTAATCACTAGATGTGCTGATTATCTACATGTATGGTGTTGTTTTGACAGCTCTTATAATAGTTAAATACTTGTTTCCCATGTTTATTTCTAGTTATTAGCTGGTGCAGATGTAAATGCCTTAACTAAACATAATGAAACAGCATTAATGTTAGCAGCACAAAAAGATCACTCTGTTATAGCCTCAATACTTATAGAAAATAGTGTAGACTTCAATGCTGAAGATGATAATGGAAATAACGGTAGGTTCATATCTCTTCCTCATTATCACAGATCACAGTGCCTCATTTAAAATGTAGATATTGTTTTTCTGTCCTTTTTAGCTTGCCTACACAAAGCGCACAAGTGCTTATGTCATGTGTTTAAATCAATGTCCACACCCAATGTTGAAGTTTTAATTGATTAAATATGATATTCTAGAGACATTCAAGTCTATGTCCATTTTTCTTACACAGTGTTATATATATATTTCTATTTACAGCATTACATATAGCCGTCCAGAACGGAAATGTAAATACAGTTAAAGTGTTATTAGAAGAGTCACAAATTAATGCTGAAGCTGTTAACTTAAAGTAAGTCATGTTTTCTATATTACATACACATGTAATTCACAATCACTTCATCAATCTCTCTTGGGTTAACTCTGTCCTTCCATCTGAAACAAAAATGTTTATAACAGTTTTCTCAGCAACTACACATCACAGTCACTTCAAATTTTGTGTGCCAGTTCAGTATAAGGTTCCATGCCACAAATACAAATTTCAAGTCTGCCAGACAACTTCTTCCTGTTTACTGACTTAGTTTATTTTTCGACATTTACGGGAAATGGTTGAAAGTCAAAAGTGGGGATATACTAAGTGAGCAATAACTCACAGATTTCTTGTTTTAAGGCAGATATCCATCATATCAAGACCTTGTACATACATTATTGCTTTGGGATTTGGTCCCCTATTTCTTGAGTTATGCCCCTTGATAATTTTTTCATCAATAGCCCAACTGCTTTTGAATATGCCTCTTATGTAGGATAATATGTGTGGCATTAAAATATTATTGACACTTTTGTAATTTAAGTATATTTTAGTATTATTGTAAATTGGACTATAATCCTTGTTTCTTTACCTTACAGAGGACAGATGCCTTTACACATACTAGGACAGTATGGTCGTGATAGTGCTGCCCCTATATTTGAGTTATTTAGACAGAGTATGCCTGATTATCCCATAGATAAACCTGATGCAGAGGGAAATTCTGGTATGTTGAAATAATAAATTACTTCTGTGCATTAACTATGAAAATATTTATGGGATTTTATGAACTGGACAAAATAAAATCTTTATGCACCTTTCATTATTATTTTTTTAATCATCATAATTATGATAGGTTTAGAAGTTATATGGGCACTTATTACTTATGTTTTGTTACCAAACTGTCTAACAACAGATTTTACCGCACATCACAGCCAAACTTGGCTGGTAGATTTATAGAGTTTTATCCACAAAAAATGTCACTGTTATGGTGAAATGGGTGAATAGATGGACATACATGTTTTAGTATTTTGTTCTGTTTTAGTTTGACATGTACACCACTACACATCTATATTTCTGTTTGTATTTTCAGCTCTGTTGTTGGCGTATGTAAATGGTAATGGTAATCTGTGTAGAGGTTTAGTTCGAGCTGGAGCTCGGTTAGGTACCATGAACAAACAGGGTCTTAGTATATTTAATGCACCAGTTGCTACCAAACAGCTGTTATTTAAATTATTAGGTAACTATATACTTATAGAGAGATTTATACCCTGTATTTGGGATATTTTTAAATTGTTTACTTTTATGTAAGCTGTTCTAAACAAGCAAAAGCAGACACAGGTGAAAAAGGTCAGATGTTAGTAGAAAAACTATTCTGTTGTTAAGACTGACTAAGAGATGAATTTTATTTGCTTTAAAGCAGATTTTAGCTAGTCAGAACAAACCTGTTGTAAATGAATTTGTGAATTTGGTTTGAAATTTCAAAAATTTAGATTTTAATAATTATAAACATTTTTTTTTTAAATGCAGGTCAGTTTTGAAGTAACATTGTAATTGTATGTTATATTTACAGATATGTTATCTAAGGAGCCTTCATGGAGTGAAGGAGAAATATGTCTAGAATGTAATGTTAAATTTAGTATTAAAACTAGAAAGCATCATTGGTAAGTACTGATACCGTAGTAAGCTTTAACAGTACACAATGTCACTTATTCATTATCTAGTGTCTGAATATCTTGCTTGATATAGCCTTCACATATTGTGTGGTTATTCCCCAAACTTAAAATCTTAAAATTTTTATTATTTTGAATTTTGTAACGAGCTTTATGACTTATGAATTAGTTAATTGATGTTGATGGTTTTGGGAATTCCCTGGATATAAAATCTCATTAAATTTAGTGACAAGATATGGTTTTGTATGGGTTAACTGTGGTTATTTGTTATGTATCACCTGTTTAAGTTTCATATATATTATCGGTATACAAAAACCACCTGCTTTTTGAATGACTTAAGGTTGGTTTTAGTTTTCAGTTTCAATGCTTATCTAAAGCAATATTTACAGTTAGACTAATGGAAATTATAAATTATTGGTATCAAATATTGGACAAATGGGAATACACCATTTACTGTACCTAGACATCAAAATGTATTCTTGTTTTTTTATAATTTTTGTTTTGTCTTTATAGTACATGTATATTATAATATTTTTTTGTTTATTTTTTTCAGTCGTCATTGTGGGCGTTTACTGTGTTCAAAATGTTCAGCTAAAGACATACCAATAATTAAATATAACTTATCCAAGCCTACCAGAGTGTGTGACATTTGTTTTGATGTACTGACGTTAGGTGGCGCTGCCATATAGCGCCACTTATATAGCCTACGAGAGTGTGTGACATTTGTGTTGATGTTGGGTGGTGCCGCCATATTGCATCACTTCATATAGCTTTCTAGTCATAATTACGGAAATATATAAAAACTGGAACAAGAGAAAAAATAAGTAAAATAATAAGTGGAGTAAAAAGAAACAAAAACAAAATGTTGAACATTTAAATGCAGCCCTGTAACACTGCCTCTTATAAAACTTATAAGGGATAAAGAATTATAGTAACAGAACAAGTAGAAAATTAAAAATATTTAGTTAATGACCATGTTATATATGGTTGTACTGGAACAAAGTATATGTTGAACAAAATAGTTATATACCGGTTATCTAATACTAAAGGATGTAGTTAAAGGTTGATTATTAGATGAATATTTTAATTAACAGTATTGTCAAGGGTAATTAGGTTGTATTGATAGATTTATAAGAAAGTTAAATTGTTAGTTTGTTGCCAATTACTTGAGAGAAGATGAGAGATTACTGTACTATTTCTGTATAGAAAACAATATTGGCTTTCATGTATTCTGAAGAGTAAATGAACAAATCTACAGAGTTCAAAATCATATTAACCTTATCTATTTCAATCAGTTTCAATAGCTTCTAGATGTAAGTATCAGTTGTAGTGGCCACCAGTGGCCTACTCATTCAAACCTATCACCCTTGACTTTGAAATCCAGTAACAGTAAAACTCAATCATATCCACATCAGGTCTTATTTCATTGAAAGTTATACATATACACATGTATGTATTTTGAAAAAGGCTGTTTTAGAAAATGAGTACATGTGCATGTATTTTGTGTTGAGCTTTGGTTCATACAGATATACATGTATACCAATGTTACATATGATCATATCAGTCAGCACGCTTCAAACTAACTGTATACATGTACATATATTGTCACATACATTGCATCTCAGACCTATAGAATCAAAACAACTCTGTATATACCTCTAGTTGGCTGAAGTTTACTTACATCTGGGTTTTAAAGTTATCCATGCACTGCATATGGCATGTACTTAGGAAAGAGCATGTTAGGCTCTGTTCATGTGCAAAGTGATGTAAAAACAAAAACAATTCCAGAAAAGGATTCAGTTTAGATGTTTTATACTACATGTATATACATGTATTTTATTTCAGTTGTTCAGTTAGCCTAAGTTCATTTTATGTCTTGCTTTTAAAATTATCCACGCACTGCATATGTTTTGTTCTAAAAAAAAATAAAAGAATTTTAGGCTCCGAGTTTGAACAAAATGAGGTAAAAAAAAACAAAAAATTTGGGAACAAGATTCAGTATAGATATGTTTTACACAACCAAAATTTGTTTACCTGATGTATGTTAAGGTTAATACCATGTACTGGGGTATGTTAAGTTAATATATAAGATATACCTGTGTATTATACATGTATTTTAAACTGTCAGAATCTGTATGTACACAACAGAGATTATTTAATGTATATAATAATCCATGGATATATATTATATTTGATATCATAACTTATAACTATAGTAATATATAAAATGTTTTAACATTTAATCATAATACAGGTAATATATACACATGTTTAAACTTATACTTAACTGTACGGGACATGTATAATGAAGATTGTACATGTATATCACATTGTGAAGAAATCATGTAGAAAGTAAATTATAACTGCCTACAGTCAAACCTGTCTATAAAGGTCACCCAAGGGAACCAGTAAAGTGGCCCTTATGGTCAGGTAGCCTTTTTATACAGGTTCAAATAATATGAATGAAGAACAATTGGGATTCAATGCTACTGGCCTTTATAAGTAGGTGACCCTTGTATAGAGGTGGCCTTTAAGGCAGGATGGACTGTACAAGTAGAGATGTTTGTCTATATAAACACTCACTATTTTAGTATCAAGGGTAATTTTTGCACTCACATAATGGTATCTTGTATCTGATATGGAACTTAAAATTCACAGATTTATTCTCTTTTAACAGTTTTTAGTTGATTGTTAAATTCTTGAATATTAATATTACACTCCAAATATTCCTACTTATACAGAATACAGAATATAAATTTAGATGTAAATGTTCATGCATTTAACTAAGATAATAAATACAGGTATATGTAATGCCTGTTGGAACTGGAAAGTATTTTACAACTCAGAAAAATAACAAGATTTTTATGAATTCAAGATGGATTTGTTTTGGTCATTAGTGATGGGAGAACATTTTCTCAACTATTTTGATATACAAGAAGAGAGGTAAATACACTCTATACATTGACTTATTTATTTAGTATAAACTGTATTCAAAAATTCAAAATTTAACTGGTATTTTGAATTCTATGGCCTTGTCAGGAAGCTATAATCACTGTAAGACTAGACTTACTGTAGGTTTTACTTTGCTGGTGTTAGTAACAACGGCATGTGACAATTTGAAGTTATAGTCTATTTTAAATAAAGTTGAGCTTTAGGATGACTGTAGGACAAGACATCTAATTTTATGGAATTCTTGTTTTTTATATACATTGTACATGTAGAAACAGTGAACAGAATATGCCTTTGAACAAATTAAATCATGTTATTTTGAATATTAATTAAGAATCAATGTTTCTCTAGCTATGTCAGCTTTCAGCATTGTTTCTGATTGTGAGCTTTAATGAATTAACCAGTGGAGCTCATTTCTGACTCGTATTGGTGTTGCACCTATTCTTAATGTGCACTTATTCTTACTGTCCGCATCTGATCTCTGCTTGCTGTATTTGGATAAAATAAACTAATAATTTTCTGTGGCTGAAGTACAATATTTCTTGCTTCAGAACAAATTTTTTCCAAAGTTTGAAATTCCATGAAATAGCATGATGGTGAGAATAAAGGCACATCAAGAATAGGTTTATCATCAGTACTGTAAATCAACTTTAATTCACATGCAATTAACTCCTGCATGTTTCGTGAGGACAAAATTATCACGAAAGTTAATCAATGCAACTTGTTTTTGAACATTTGTAGAATTTATACCAACTATTCGACAGCAATAGTTGATTAAGTGAATACATGTAGTCACAAAATGGTTTGGCAAGAGAATTGCGAAAGTTAAAATCCACAAATAAAAGTTGGTTTACAGATTTTGCTTTGACAACTTGTTTTATGAATCATGCTTTTAAATTTTAGCTGCCAAAATAAACGTTTGTGTTATTCGTGCTTCTATATATCATTGATTTTTAGTTGTTAATGAAGTGAAATTATCAAAATGCTTTGTTGATGTTCAGTATTATTGACTGCTAGTTAAATTGTTTAAGCTAGAACAACAGAAAAAACTATCTATAGAATTGTTTTTTAACCTCCAAAAACGTTTTTATTGCTGTGCAAACTTGTCTTTAATGTTTTGAGTTTCTTTATGGTCCAATGACTTCATTTTCACATCTATTATAATTGCATCTAAAACACAAAATCACCAGTCATCATCAATTTGTTATCTTGCCCCATTGTAAACAAAAAACAAAATAAATATGTGTATAAATTTTCCTCTTACTGAAATTATTATTTGTAAACTATTTAACAAAAAATATTCATGGGTAGAAACTTTACCGGTTTAACATTCAGAAAAGTGTTCATGTTAACTTACTTTAGTGGTTGAAGAGTCAGTAAGTAAGCCCATTTGTATATTTTAACATGTAGAAAACTTAACAGTGTACTTATTTTCACAGTGAAGACAACCTTAAAATTTGTGAATATCAATACATCACAAGTATTTCTTGTTATACAGTACATAATTATGTTAACTCTTCAAAAATGAAATGGGAGAAAAACACAAGATACAGTTTCCAGTAACCAGTTGATAAACCTATTATTTGAGCTTTGAGCAACCAGACCCCAGAGATAAACAACAGTATTATTTATATTCTAATTTGAAGATTATTTCAACAATCACATACAATTCATTTTATCACCCAAAATTTACAGATATCTTATGAGGGCATGGATTTTTAGCCTTTATTTATGGTTGAATTCAATTTGGTAACTATGGTTACTCATTTACACTACAGATGCACATTCCATACATGTTATCATACTTGACTGCAGTCTTCAGTCTTTGTCTAGAGTTCAAACATTTGGTGTCAGAGAAATATTAAGTGCTTATCTGTAAACCACAGAGCCCCCACCACTTAGGTTGTTATGCTTCTTAGGACTCTGTAAATCACAGTGCTTCCTACCACTTAGTTTGAAATCCTGCTCAGGATTCAGTGTGATAAACTTTGTCAGGTTAGCTTGGCAAAGGTTGGGTGTTTTCTCCTGGCACTCCAGTTTCCTCCACCATCATAGAAATTTACTATTTTTATGTTTTGATCTTTGTGCTTAGGAGATTTTGTAAAATGTTAACCTATGCTTCTATCCTTTAAATATTAAAAATAATAAAATAAATGGTAACAGAATTGTATTTAGAAGCTGAATGACACATGTTAGCTATGTTGTAGCTTGGTTTATTTGATGTGGAATCATTTAATTTTGCGTGGTCTAATTTCTGTGGTTCTGCAAAAATACCATTTTGTGTGGTTGTTAATACATGGTGTGTGTTCTGCATTTAAAGCAATTTTGTAATATATTACAATTCATTGTCAAGTAAATTTGTGGATCCAGTATTCACAAAAACAACATAAATTGGGATACCACGAAAACTAGTGATATTCCCCAGTAATAAGGGTTTGACACCCTGCACAGAATCGGATTTGCTTCTTAAATACTAGTAATTAAATTTACCAAATTGAAATTCAGTCTATGATATAAGTGATGGATGCTATCATGACTCTTGTAGTACAAGAAATATCCATGTTATATAAGCTATATTATAATTATATGTTGAGTATATATGTCATATAAATACATTATATGTTGAGTATATATGTCATATTAATACATTACAGTGTAATGCTTTTAGTAAAATATTCAGTTGAAAACTGCAATAAACTTATTTTAAACCATAAATCCATAATATTTGTTTTTATTTTCTGGAATTGTGAATACAAAGATAACTTATAGCTCTTATATTGTTAATTTCCTATCAACAGACACTCCTGTATGGGCAAACAATTTTGACCTTGAATTTAAATATCTATTATGGGCAAATACATTTTTGATATGAAACACGGGTGTTTATTTCCCCTACATCTTGCTTATATACATGTATCTTAATATCTGCCCTGAGTAGATTCAAACCAAGGCAGCGAGACATGTTGTGATCCATAAGTGCATGCTTTAATAATAATAATGATGATTGCCAGTTCTGGGATGGTGGAGGAAACTGAATTGCCTGGAGAAAACCACCAGCCTTTGGCAAGTAAACTGACAAACTGTCTCACACCCTAGGATCTGCCCCAATTCAATGCGAGCCAACATGTAGAAAGGTGCTGTGATCTTTAGATGACTAAGCAATCAATGTCTCTCCTATTTATAATGAGAATGTTTACCTCAATGATCCATCATTGACTAACAGAGAGGTTTTGTATCTTTTTTTATAATCAAATTGATAAATAATAATTGCAATCTTTTATTCTAGTATATTTATTTGGTTTCATTTTTAATACATTTCGTTTTGATTATTGCACAATTATAAATTAAATTAAGTCTATATGACTTATTTCACGTCAAACTGAAGCAATCTTATAATATTTTACTAATATCAGCTGATACTAACCATCATTGCAAATGAACTTGTATGTACATGTTTAACCTGGCCCGATTGTTCAAAGTTCTATTAACTTAACAAAATGGTTGGTAAACATTTGAAATATATTAAAATTAAAAAAATATTAATTACAGATACAAATTTTGACTAAAATTGCTTTTACTTGATAATAATACTTGTATGCATTAACTTTAGAACAGAGATACATTTACAGGTACACGTAATTAAACATAGATTTACATACATGTACAAGACAAATGTTCACTAACCAACCAATTAAGCTTATATGATACAGATTTGTTGGAAATATAATTCAGGATCGAGATGACACTGAGTAATAGTTGAAAAGCAAGCATATCAAGCTAAAAGGAGTTCGGTAAGCTAACATATCTAAACAAGAAACATGAATAACATCTGGCAGTAAATCCAGACTCTACTGGGAATAGCTTACATTCTTCTACAAATACATGTACATTGAACATGTTGAAGTATCTCACATGTTCTAGTAAGCACCTATAACTACGTTTACAATTAAAATTCTTGACTGTGTGATGTAAAAAAAAGTACATATGGAACAAAATACAAGTTGGTATTAACTTTTCTTTCAAAATAACTTGGAACATTTTGTATTTCACATCAATCACATGTTGGCTCTTAACATAAAAATATGTATGTATAGTCAAACCTGCTTTTAAGGCCACCTCTAAATAAAGGCCACCTGCTAATAAAAGCCAGTAGAGTTGTATCCCAATTATTTTTTTTCATATTATTTAAACCTGTATATAAAGGCTACCTGTCAATAGAGGCCACTTTATTGGTTTCCCTGTGTGGTCCTTATAGACAGGTTTTACTATACATTGTATATAAAACATACTTGAAAAGAACACAGTCTTTTCACAATCTTAATACATAACAATTGAAAATCCTCAATGTTATTTAAATAATGCTGATTTTGTAAAATTTATTGTGACAAGTATGAACCTTGAAAATTCAGTAAAAATATTAATCTTTGAAAAATAAAATAAGGTATGTGGAATGTAAACAAAGGGAGGTACATGTAGAGCTAGTACACTTAATCATCTTGTAAAATTTTATAAAAAATATTCATCACACTGCAATGTACAAATTTTTAATTTGATCCAAAATACTGGATTTAGCTGTTCCGCAATACACACTGCACAGATATCATAGTTTCATACAGACAAATCATGGTGCACATAAAACTATAGTGTGTATTCTAATATTTAACATGTTAAAGTGTAAACATCCAGTCATGTAAGTTTTAATTTGTCCCATTACACTGGTTTTTGCTAATCCATCCATATAAACTGCTGACACAAAAAATGGATCACATCTTTACACAAGGCTAAAACATTACACAGCATGTCCAACAACAGAAGTGGTAGTTACTTCTAGTTGCAATATCAAGTGCAAATATCCAGTCTTGTCCGTTTTTCATTTGATCCATTACACTGGGTTTGGCTTTTCCACCTATATTTATATTAAAATGCACTGACACACAAAGTTGTCTTTCCACAAGAGTACATCGTCACAGCACTAAATCAATTTACAAATGTTAGACAGCAAAAATACGGTAATTATTCCTTTTCATAATATCAAGAATTAAAGCGTAGATATCCATTGTTGTAAATTTTTTATCTGATCCATCACACTGGATTTGGCTGTTCCACCATAAGCACTATACTGATCTACAGAGTTGTCATAATTCCACACAGCCGATACATCTTTATCAAACACTGGACTGAAAAATAAATAAATAAACAATAATAAATTAAAATAAGTCTTCATCTAGATGCTTTGATTATTATTTGCAGCCACAAAATCAAACAAGTTCAAATGTGTGAACGGAAATGATTGCTAATACATGTATAACTTCTAGTTTTGGTACCAAGAGTCTTTTTCACTAGTATAAACTTGCATTGATTCATTTTCACTTTTGATATTCTGTTGTAAAAATAAAGAACAAGCATGCAGTACATCTTATTGAAGTTAAAATTGAATTCTTTGTATGGAAAAATAACTTATTATAATAAAAAATCAAATGACTTTACTGACAAATGTTCTACAAGTATATAAAGGTGGTCTTTTCAGTATACATGTAAATACTCCGTCATACTTATAAATAAGAATTCATTGACTCCAAATCCAAATATTACATCATCTTCACATTAATAGCACCTGTCTTAAATGAATAAACCCTTCACATTCTTGAAGATTCTGACATGTAGGTAGATTATATTTTATCATACTATACCTCACAGTTTTAAGATCTTGCACTGTTAACTGTGACAGCTGGCAGTTTTTAGTTTCAGCTAGTGATACACATTTACCAGACAGACCATGTGCTTCTCTGAATGGTATCTGATATGAATACATTGTATGTAAATTATATATTTATAAACGTTATTAATCAAACTTATGAAAGAAACTGATAATGATAAATATTTAGGGAAAATAATGTACCAAGTATACAGCAAAAACACCCAGTAAATCTTGGGATAAAGCATTTTGATTTTGGTACAACTAAAAATTGTGTCAAATGATGTCATAGAGGAGTAAAATGAACTGACACAGTAAGATTTAGTTTATCAAACACATTAAAAAAAAGCTTTCAACATTAAATGTTCGATCTATTAGTCATATGGTTGGTTAGTAAAATGTTGCTTTATGTAACATCAGCAACGGTTCAGCTATTCGTTAGGAGGCTTTTTTTAAAATTAATCTCATGGGTTAGTATTAACACAAGTGGTTTGTGAGTTTATGTAAGTGGTTCTAATCTGCTTTGTATTATTGTGCACTTATAGCTTATAAAGTTCAAGATATTGAACATCACAAGCTAGTCAGTCAATTAAAATGTGTTAAAATGCAATACCTTGTGGCGTTTTTGTGATTTTCAACAATATTGCTGAAGAAATCTAAATGCTAAGAAATGCTATCATTTAATTGCTCATAAGAAAGAATTTGCAAAAGTTTGGAAAGTAAGAACCTATGGTTGGTAAATTATAAAAACTTTTGTGTGTGCATGTTTCTCATGAAAAGTTTCATTTTTTAGTACTGTGTCTAAGAATGTGGCCAACTATATACATACCCCTTTCCTGACCAGATAATAAGCCAGATCTGTAGCCAACATGTCAGAACTGAGGGCCTGCCTCATATTGTCTTTGTGAATCTACAAAAAATTAATACATGTCATATCGTCATAGGTGTGATCAAATATTAATCTATCATACAATTGATCAAAAACATTCTTGTCCTGTTGTCTTTCAGCTAAAGAATTGCCACAACCCAATGTAGATCTTGTCTGCAATTTTTGGAAGTACAAATATGAAAGTGTTTGAGCAATATCATGTCAGAGAATAGAGGTTGATAACACACTGTGCAACAAAGGTGAATTTTTTTTACTAAGAATTAAATTACCACCACTTTAACAAGCTAGTCAACCATACAATACTGCGGAATCTGTTCTGATCTCCAAATTCAAATAAGGATACGAAAGTACAATGTAAATGATCACAACAACAGGGAATACAACCAACTGGATTGGTCTACCTTGAACAAGGGATGAGGCAGAATATGACTTTATAAATATAGTAGCTGTTTTAAATAAAGCCTGACTGTCCAGTGACTGGTTTCTGATACCATCCTTCATCAGAGGCAAATGTAGCTTTGTACATGATCACAGTACCAGTACTGTTGAAGTAGGCTCATTCTTAACAAGTACATAGTACATCTGAACAATACTTACTGTCAGTGTGGATAGTACTCCTATAGCTACTCTAAGTATACCAGATAAAGTATCATAGACATCAAACATTGACTCTTTATCTTCCTGTAATAAAACATATACTATCTTATTTTCCTTCATGACTAAAAAACTAGAGCAGTCTCTTGAGAGACAAATACCCCATCTCCAACATTGCAGACTTGTTATTTCTAAGGATTGACCTTGTGATCTTGACCCTTGGTGTGTGTGTCATGTTGGTTTACTTTTGTGCCAAGTTTGATCAAAATCTCAATCCATAGACATAGAAGAAACGGAGTGGACTTGATATTTTGACAGACTTCATATCTGACTGATACACAAGAAACATTTTAGAAATACCCCATAAAACCATAACAAATTAAAAATTATTTGTTATATGTATTAACAATAATAATTGTTGACATTTCTGCTTAGAATTTGCAAAACCCCAATCATTTTAGTATTATAAAACATTGGTTTTACTTGCTCATCTACTGGTTATTCGGTGAATGGAACTTTGCCATTCATCCCTTCAGAGGAACCCTGCCTTCTTTGACATCATTTCATTCCTTCAATGCATTAAGCCCTGCCTTCTTTGATGTCACAATAAACAACCCAAACCAAAATCAGATTTGACAGGTGATGCTAGTTTACTGAAATGTAAACACTATTCTTTTCAATAAGTTTATGTAAGAAAATATCAGTGATTGTATATGCAACAACTTTGTGCACTCCCCATTTCTTCATCACAAGACCAGAAAATAACCAGATTCGCACATAATTTTAAATTTCAATAAAACTAATTTCCTGTTAGTAAAATATCAAGTGTATCTATATCAGTTATACTGTAATCTTACCTGTAAATCTTTGTTGTATGTACTAGGTATACCTTTTAATGTCATCATGAATCCAGCACACTGAAATAGGTATATAATTTTAGTGCATGTCTAGGTATCATTTATTGATTCAAATATACAAGGTCAAAAGTGATAATGATGCTTTTTTGTTACTTAAATTTGCTTCATTTTTGAAAATGACAAAATTCACTAAATTTCATCTACTCGGTATATTATTTTTCACAGGTTTTAACAAAATAAATCCATTTATAATGCCAATAATGTCAACTTTTGATTAGGCAAGATTAATTATAGTACATGGTAAATAAGTGTTATGTTTAGGATTATCTTCACACTCATTTTCTAAGAACAACAGAATCTCTGTTGGAAGAGAATTTGTTCTCTCTATGGGTATGTTGCAGATAGAGAATGCAAGATAGGTTTTAATCTCACAACATTGATAGCAGTGACTATTTTTTGAAATGCTGGGTGTTAGTGTCAGTGTGATCTAAAGCATGTGTCTACAGATCACAGTGCCTTTCACTGCCTTGTTAGTTTAGTTGCTAAAGGTTGGAGGACATTCTGGCTTCCTAGCTACACCATCCAAAAAATGATTGTCTAAAGTATAAGTTAAAGAATCTTGACTGGGGCATAAAATACCTTTCCAAAACTCCACTCAATGAAATACTGGTATTCAACTGCAACCTATACTAATTTTACAATAATAAATACTATAAAATATTACTAGGTAATCATTATATTTATAATATCTCACATTTCCAAATATTCTTCCACATTTTCCTCTTATTAATTCTAAACTATCTGCATTCTTCTTTTGTGGCATCAGGCTACTTCCAGTGCTGTAAAACCAAGACAAAATGATATAATAGCTACTTTGAATTTCCCACCATATATAGTACTAGGAGTAAAATGGGTTCTAAAAACAACTGTGTAGCTCAATTGCAATGCACATTTAAACCACAAAAACACCAATTTAAACTTTAAAAATTACACACCATCATTATTGTTGGCCTTAATGTTAAATAAGGTTTTAAGCATTTGTTAAAACCCCATTGTAGTGGAATAAGAATGTCTTTATTCCTACAGAAGCTCTGAATTAAATCTAACCAATTTTTCAATTTTTTTTCCTTCTTAAATCATAAAGTTATTGCTACATGTATATAATTTTATGGATACATGCTGACTATAGATTATAGATCAGTGGGTCTCAATGTCAAAGTTTGAATTCAACTCAGTGAAATCCTATTGTGAAATTTTTTGGGATGCTTGTCAGCGACCAGTGTTTTTCTGAGTACTCCAGTTTCCTCTACCATCTCAAAACTAACAACCTTGATAGATATGAAATAATTTTGTCAGGGGCCTAAAACAACATTCCAACAAACAACTAGTTAACTAGTTACTATAATGGATAAAGACTTTCGATGTACCTGTAAGCATCAGCAAGTGCGACAAACTGGAACTCTTTAGTACAATACAAAATTAAATCTTCTGCCCACCTGGACAGGTGTGTACTCAACAGTGAACCCCAGAACAAAAACTCAACTGAAATAGAAAATGAGTCTTAAAAATTAAAATTTTGTCAACTAATTTAAAAATCCCCTTAATCATTTTAAAATGTTTTTTTTTTTTTTTTTTTTTTTTTTTTTTTTTTTTTTTTTTTGTGTGTTTGCTAGTTTTTGTGTCGGAAATCATTTTGTCACAGTTTGTCTCATTAACATTGTTCTGAAAATTTGTCAGTTTAGATAGGTACAACTGTATTTTCAGATACATGCTGTTGTCTCTAGCAAATGTCACATAAACAACTTTTAAGAACGAAACAAACATACAGACAAGCATTCAATTATCATCTGATGAGACTCTAGGCTCATGGCAGATTTTATAAAACTTAAAGATATTCATATAACAGTAGAATTAACTGAATATACTCATGATATTGGTACCATTCATGGCACAGGTACCACTTTTAATTAGCTCCTAAATTAATCAAAAACACAAAAATACAAACCATACAGAGTTACATATGTGCTGCAAACTAAACACAAAATACATGTGATTTATTTAACCCTCCAGACCCTGCATGTCTCAGACATGACATTTCTATAACTATACATTACTGTAAGCAAGCACATATCAAAACAAAACACATGATGTATCATTATTAGTTTATCACACAGATTAATAAAAAATAAAACCCAACTCTGTGATGTCACAAGATAAAAGGTTAAAGGTTAAATGTCAAAGGACAAGTGATTAGATAACCAAACAGAATTAATTAAGTGAAGACATTTACATCACCAATTACACTTGACCTTCATACAAACCTGATAAACATGCAGCATGATCAAATAAAGGAACTATAATACTGAAAAATGGAAATGAGATCAGTCATAGTTGTGTGGAAATATAGAAGCTAGGGGAAATAAATACAACATACTCAAAACCTGCTCCTCATGCCATTCAGTGGTATAAAATTCAGTATCCAAATAAATAAATAAATAAATTACCATATTTCATGACAGTTAATGTTTAATTTATTAAATTGTAAAATTGTATTTACAATTTATCTTTAATTTATTAAATTGTAAAATTTAGATGTGTGTTTACAATATATCATTGCAGCAGGTGTTTATTCCTGGAGAAAACATCCACAATTTTCTGGCATCATTTTCTTAGAATGTCATAAAAAGTATAGTTTTCTCCTTAATGTGACACGTTTGACAGTTTCTAAATCATATCTGTTTTGTTATATCAAAAAATTGCAAATTACTCTGGTCATGAAAAACCTACAAACCTTATAACTATATCAATGAATAGAAAACATATGCAGCATTTCTTTTAAAAAAGGATGAAAAAAGATTAACATTTTTTTGTTTGTTAAAGACTTATTGACATAAACAATACAAGTGAATTACCTATAAAATCTCTGTCACTTACAGCGTCCAGGCTGTTCCCCGATATATCACTGAACTGTAAGTCTAAAAATAAAAATATGTAAAATGAGTTATATCTGAAATGGGATGCTAAATTAAGTGTCCCCAAACAGACCCCCTACTGTGAAATCCATGTATTCCCAACTGAAAATGGAATGCCAAATCAAGTGTCCCCAAACAGACCCCTACTGTGAAATCTATGCATTCCCAACCTGAAAATGGGATGCCAAATCAAGTGTCCCCAAACAGACCCCTACTGTGAAATCCATGTATTCCCAACCTGAAAATGGGATGCCAAATCAAGTGTCCCCAAATAGACCCCTACTGTGAAATCCATGTATTCCCAACCTGAAAATGGGATGCCAAATCAAGTGTCCCCAAATAGACCCCTACTGTGAAATCCATGTATTTCCAACCTGAAAATGGGATGCCAAATCAAGTGTCCCCAAACAGACCCCTACTGTGAAATCCATGTATGCCCAACATGAAAATGGGATGCCAAATCAAGTGTCCCCAAATAGACCCCTACTGTGAAATCCATGTATTTCCAACCTGAAAATGGGATGCCAAATCAAGTGTCCCCAAACAGACCCCTACTGTGAAATCCATGTATGCCCAACATGAAAATGGGATGCCAAATCAAGTGTCCCCAAATAGACCCCTACTGTGAAATCCATGTATTTCCAACCTGAAAATGGGATGCCAAATCAAGTGTCCCCAAACAGACCCCTACTGTGAAATCCATGTATTCCCAACCTGAAAATGGGATGCCAAATCAAGTGTCCCCAAATAGACCCCTACTGTGAAATCCATGTATTCCCAACCTGAAAATAGGATGTCAAATCAAGTGTCCCCAAATAGACCCCCAACTGTGAAATCAATGTTTTCCCAAACATTCACATGATAAAAATATTAATAATCAATAGCACTTCTACTTCACTAAAACATTGTTCCCGTAAAATTTATAGTAAATCTGTCACATTATTTTTGAGAGAAGTGGCAGACAAAATGTTGGCAGAAGACATGGAGTAAACACTACATGTATATATGTTCCTGCTTGATTCATTTTCGGAACATAATAATGATGTATATCAAACTTATTTTTATTTAGGTTTATGATTTAATGATATTCTGTTAATTCCAAAATTGAAAAAAAAACAAGATTCAAGCTATATGTAAATGCCATACAAGAAAGATGTGTTTGTGAACCAATATTCTGCAAACAGGCAACTAAAGAGTTGAGTTAAGCGTATGTGAAAGTACATGTATGATTGGCAATACATATACATAAAACTGGTATGAAAAATTAATTTAAGTTATAATTGAAAAAAAGGGATTTAATAAACAGTCAAATTTCAGTTACTTTTTGAGGCAGTCAGTTCCAGGATGATGGAAAAAACCAGAACATTCTGAGAAAAACTCAGGAATACTGTTAGGATCTTTCAGTAAGCAATTAAAAGCAGTAAGAGATACTATAATCCGGCAAGCCACACTCCCCAAAAAAAGATGCCTATGATTTTCCAATATAGAATTTAATAGAAGGGCTCTTTCATTCAACTTAGTTAGTATTTATTTTTAACACCAAGAGCTCAATCACTATAAATTAAAACCAGTTGAAAGATTTATTCTGCTGGTATGTCAATATATATAAATGTAAATCGGGATTTTTTTAATACTTCACTGATAAAATTTATCAAACTGAATAAAAAATTATTAGAGCCACCTGTTTTTTAAAGGTCAGTAAAATTTTATCCCAATTTATTTATGTAATATGAACCTGTCTATAAGGGCCACTTGCCCATAAAGATCTCTTTTACTGATTTCCTGAGGTGACCTTAATAGACAGGTTTGACTGTATATTATACAGTTATGGACTTTTTAGTGGTTGTATATGGTGTGATATTCACCGGAAAAATAAATATTGATCGAGGCGACAGCCGAGGTCAATATTTATTTTTCCGGTGAATATCACACCATATACAACCACTAAAAAGTCCGTAACTGTTTTATTATATAATTTAGCCACTGTGGCACTTCCGTTGACAATGTTTTCTCAAACCTGTGACCGGGCAATCTTGTTAGATTTCCCTGCCCACCCTGGTTGATCACACTAAAATTATCCCGCATTAGTTAGATCAATCTGACTTTTTAAGTCTGATTCTATGAAAAAATAAATGGCATTCCGGATGAGACACACTCAATTACACACTACATTGTAAATTGATAATGCCATAACGTCAACTTTCTATGAAAAAAATAACAAGACACAATCACTTGCGTACACTTAATTGATGACGTTCTAATCATTTTACGGAGAACGTCAACAAAAATCGATGACGTACACCGGATTTGATATTCACCGGAAAATCCGTGGTATATGATGTGAGATCCAATGGTCACGTGTTACCGTTTTAGCCAATCATAAAGATGGAATTTATTAATTATATAATAATAGATATTATTACCTTTCCCTAGAGCTTGTCTATCTATACCAAACGGATTCCCTGCTAGTGCACCACTGTAAATAGACAGATGCCTGACTGAGGAGAATAGCAACTAATATATGTAAATCTATATAATTATATATGGTTTGATTGGAAATGTTCATCTAATTGGTTAACATGAAATTCTCAAAACTATAAGTGCAAGCCATGGCAAATAACTAGAGAACTATGCAAGTTAAGTATTACTGTGACTGAAAATTTGTTTAAATAATTAGCTTTTCTTAACATCACTATAGAATAAACTGCAGGGAGGCAGAAATGCTAAAGAAGCAGTATATTAATAGTTATTGTATACAAATACATAAAATGTGCAAGAAGATGGCACAAATGAAATGTGAGTGTTGGAGTAACAAAATTCTATCAAATAGCATAACTATGCAAAGCAAAGCAATGAAATCTACATCATATACAAAAACCTGTAATAATAAATAAGGGGAACTGTGTGATTTTCTAACACAACCAAGAGATTTTTTCTAGCTTTGTAATACAGTGTACATACCTTCCAAGTGGTAAAACATTAACTCTCTTACTTAGATCAATTAATCTTTCTAAATCTCTCTTTAACATCCAGCCATAACTGTAACACAAAATTAATTATGTGTACATAATTATAATCAGGAAAATTTTGTGTCATTTGATTTTAATGACTCTAGAACTACCTCAAACTGGAATGTTTAGGAGAAACTGGTGTTATATAGGTCGATATTTGAACACTGCTGTTTCAACATTTTTCCACAATTTGTATTACTGAAATATACATACTGTCATATACTAATATATTAAATAGGTTAAGTGCTTTTGTATTTATTTTGAGAATCTATATCTTCTTTATAATACTTTTGGTTGAGTAATATATTTGAAAACCTGTCAGCAGTTACACGTGTATTACTCTTAATTGAATCTATATTTAAAGTCTGCTCAGTATAACATGTATTAATTACCTTAGCAACCAATGGCTCCATCTTATTGGCTGTGCTCTCTGAAGATGTGTGTATCCAGGAAGTAACACGTCAATTTCCCTGAAATAATTAAATCATACAAGCATACATGTACATAAGCATGATAAGGGTTTTTATAAAACAGATATAAGCTTTGTTAGGGACAATTACCATCTTCAAAATAAGAGAAAGTTCAATATAAATGTACATATACATTTTTTTGTATGGGAGTTCAACATACATGAACAAAATATCTAATGAAGTTATTTTATCCATCACAAAACATTAACCAAACACCTTAGCGCTAAAACTATGAGATGGTTTTGCTCCGTTTCTTCTTTGATTAATAGAATCTTACACTGGTAATAGGGTAAGACAGAGATATCTCAAACGAGGATGAATATTTTTCTGTCCAGACATTCAAAATATTCATCCGAGTTTGAGATATCTGTCTTACCCTGTTACTGGTGTAGGATTCTTTCTCTCACACATTTGCAACATAATACATGATTTGTAAACAAAAATTGCATCCCTGCCTGTTGAAAATGACGTAATCAATTTTTGTTGACGTTCTCACGTAAAATGATTATGACGTCATCAATTAAGCGTGTGTAAGTGATTGTGACGTTGAGAAATTGTTGGTTGACTTCAGACGTCAATGACGTCACAACGAGCCAAGCTTGTCTTACACAGGGGGTGTAAGTAAAAGATATCTTACACCTAGCAACCAACGGAATAACTCGATGAAATATGGGAGAAAAAGTTATCTTATTGGGAGATCTACATGTATGTGGGAAAAACAGCATGTAGGTAGGCTATCTGGTACAGATGAATTCAAGACAAGGCAATCCCATACCAACTTTTTTTAATGGATTTCTTAAAATGAGATGTGAAATAATCATGTACATGTATAACACTCACTGTTTTGCTCTGTTGATTATCACATTGATGAAGTCTGTCAGATATGATTTCATCTCCACAATGGCATCACGTAACCACAGTCTCATGTCAGTAGCTACCTGATCATTACGACTTCTTCCTGTGTGAAGTTTACCTGCAGCTTGACCAATCAGTTCCTTATGATAAATAAAAAAGATTTATCAGTATATGTATGAGGTACATATGCAAAGAGCGCACTCGTGTAATGTATCCGTCCACACAATAAACGAATGCGATCAGCTACGTCAGAAAACCACATATGTGTGGTTTTGTATTTATCACATACTCTACCAAAATAAATGAAAAGCTTTCTTTGGCTTAATCTGTCAATGAATTCACAATCAACTATTTTATATTGATTTTTGATCTGATTCGAAAAATCTGATATCTGACTGGAAAAAACTGCTAAAGAAGTAATTAAAAACAACAGACAACTCTTCGTTTAAACATCATTGGTTAACATTTTACTAATACCATCGTAAACATGCTCTGGGGAAAAAATTAAAAAACAAACATTGATTTTACAAAATTATTTAACATCGTCTGCGATTCTCCCAACTCGAAAAATTCTCCCAACTTAACATGACGTCACATATGTTCACAATGAATGACATCATATTATTGTTGTCGGAAAAGGGAATTACCCTAAAAGTCGTTCCGGCTACTATGGTGATACGGAATATTGTACTGCACATGTGCAATACGGACCTTAAAAAATAGAATTCAAAACAGTCTCCCTGACTTGCTTAGAGAAATTAACATCAACTTTTTTTATGATTAATTTTATGTAACTATACATCTATACAATGTGTCAGTACATTGCAATCGACTCCGTGAGTCTCATTTGAAATCACTGATTTTGTACCAAGAAGTGAAAATTTTCCTGTAATTTGACATCAATGAATAAATGTTGGTCGCATCAAATGATTAAATGATGTGATCATATGATGCAGTTTAAAATCATATCTATCATTATAAAGATGAGTACCGGTAGTCTATAATGCAGACTTAATATTGTAACTTTGATTTTGATAATTTTTTTCTATTATATAATGCATATACCTTCAGTCTTCTCTCATTAGCAGTATGTATGTCTTCATCACCAGGTTTTAATACAAACTCACCGTTCTTCCATTCTTCTGATATCTAAAAATAGAATAGAACAGGTGAAATTAATTACATATACAGTAGAACTGTGATAACTTAAACAATTTTTTTAAATATTATGGATAACTCGGTCATTATGACGTCCAACATTGTGTGGTGTATCTACCGGTAATTGAATTTGTTGATATGTTTTGTACTGTAGTGCACACAGTTGACAACCTTTACAGTATTAGTACACTACTTACTTGTAAGTGGCAGCATGTAGCTCAGTATCTAGTTTCTTTCTGTATATGTTTCACTGCTCCTCTCCTCCCTAAAAGTTCCATTCTGTTTATTAGAAACACAAACCTTATTTAGTCCTTTTGTTATTTCTTCTCTTTCATTCTGTGTTACAAGTCCTACTTTTTCTATAGCTTTGACATATGCCAGACTGCCCTGTTAAATATGTAATATTAAATTCAAGTTTCAATTTTTCAGCTCAAATATCTAATACAAGCATGAGAAAACATATATACGAGTATACATAAAATGATAGAACATTTGAGTTTTTCTGCTTTTAACTCTGGTGGTCTGAAGCACTCGTTTACTGATCACATCACCTTTCAGGTTTGAATCCCACTCAAGATCAAGTGTGATAAAGTTTTTCAGTCCGCTTGCTGAAAGTTGGTGGTTTTCTCTAGGCACTCAGGTTTTCTCCACCAACAACGAAGTGATTGCCTAAATATATGTGGAAGAATTTTGACTGGGGCATACAACTCCTTTCTCTGCTTTAGTCTAGAGATCAGGATCTTTAACGTCTTGACTTCTTGATATAAATTAACATGTACACTGATGTTCTTGTGATAAAATACATGTAGATACATACTGGTATGTGATATAACTTGATCTGACAACATTGTGTGGATATGTGACATTTTCTAATTCACTATGAATTATTATATTATTATTATTATTTTCTCAGTGAAAATTTCCTATTTCCCTTGGTAACTTTCCGTACAGTCAGAACTGTGAAAATTTCTAACTCCTGAAATATTTTAGAAGACCAAGAGTGTGAAAGTTTCCTACCACTAATGTTTTTTCTTATACAGTATGTGCTTTGAGTCTACAATACATCACTGCTCCTACATCAGTGTTATATCAAACATCAATTTATAAGGACTCAACCAAAAGTAAACATACAATTTTTGTCTTTTGATGGCCAAGGTGAATATTATTTTGGTCAGGTCTGTATAATTCCATATTCACTGATATCAAAAGACAATACATGTAATTGTTTTATTATATGACACTTCAAAATGACATTTAAAAATCAGATTTTAGTGAACTTAGCAAAATGATCGATATTACTGGAGACGTTCGTCAAGTTGGTAAAGCTGGTTTTAAAAGCTCTTTTAAATATTTTCTTGTTAGTTTAATAACACTATCTGTTAACTTTTTTGTGTCCATGGCATCTTTTGATGTCAAAATTGCCTCCGATATTCTGAGATTTTCACAGACGCAAACGTTTACGCTGCTAGTCATCCGACATTTTATTTTTGTGAATTGTCAAAACTGTGTCAATGACGTCAGCACATGCTATCTTTTGACGTCTTTTAATTATGACGTCATAATTTTCGTGATGTCCCATGAAGTTATATGAAAGACAGCATATGATTGGATATTTACTCGAGTCTTGTCCAATCAGACAAAAGTGTCGATTGAATTTGGAAATTCCCTAATCTATTTATGGGTACTATCTGGGATGAAAATGTGACATCCAGGTGGATATCTGATTTATCCTGCAAATAAAATTGCTTCTTGACCAATCAGATTGTATGGAATTTTTCAGTCATATAATAATTACAGATAGTTTACCTGTATATCAGCTTTCCACATCCGTTTATCATACGATATTGAAGCATTAAATTGTTCCATTACTGGATCTGTGGCCCCTGTAAATCTTCCTCCCCATAACTTCTGGCCCTGTAATACAATATATAATTACTTTATTATAGTGGTGTAGGAATGGTCTTTTACACCCAACCATTATTATATTATTCCTATTCAAGTGGTCAGTTTCTGGAATGTTGGAGGAGAATGGAATTTGAACCACAGATCTTTAGACATAATGATAGCTTAATTACTATGTACAGATACTGTATTGTCTATCCCTAATGAAACGCTTGAACAAAAACTTGGAAGCTGTATTAGCATGCATATATAAACTTGTTATCTGTGAACATGTACAAATGTGTATGTTTTTTTGCAATTAATGAGTAGTCTGTTTGAACATGTTGTGATGTCCATGCACATGTGTAACATAATTAGTATATACATGTATCTTGTAGCATTGATAGCAGCTGTACAAGTACAAATTATGTGTATGCAAAAAAAAAAAAAACCCAAAATAGTAATGTACATATCAGTATGATGTATAGTAATATGTTGCATTATTCATTATGCACACCTGTGTGTGTGTGTGTGTGTGTGTGTGTGTACATGAGTGTAATACATGTATATCAAAAACAATCAACAGTGTGTGTATGTGCATGCATAGGTTCAAGTGAACAATCAACCAACATGCATGCAGTGTGTGTGTGTATGTGTGTGTGTGTGCATACATGCATGTGTGTGTTACAACAACAAAATTCAGATTGTGTGTGTGTGTGTAAAAAACAATCAGTGTATAAACATGATTATAATTTAATATACCTCCCCATTTTCGTTTGTGGTATCCATGACAATACAATCTTCAGATATATCACAACTGTCCGATTTCCTTAGGACAGCTGGTCATGTAGACTATATCACTACAGCTGATTATAACTTGTACCAATGTGTACACATGTATGTTTACACTGAAATAAAGAAAAAAATCAATGGATATCAAATACAAGTCTAGAGTGTTATTATCAGCTAATTATACAGACTTCACAATTATAACCCAAGATAACTAATGATTTTCTATTTCTTCTTACCTATGCATATGTCCTGGTGCTACACATGAAGTCAGAGTCTGAAATTAAGGTAGCACATGGGTCAATAACCAGTAGTATGCCTGCTGATATCATTGCTCCAGGTTTTACACATGTAAAGTTAACCCTTTGGTCAATAACTTCAAAGTTGCACATCTTCTATACCTTCTAAGATTAATTAATGTATACTGTAATCAATGCTCCCTACAGGTTCTATACATGCAACCAGAGCCTATAGTTAAGGTAACCCATGGGTCAATAAATTTTAAATGGCAGCTACTGTACCTGCTGATATTTTTATATACTGATTATGCTTCTGATCCATGTTACCTGCCTGCATATTATAATAACCTACCTAGCTCTACACATGCCTTTAGAGTTAAGGTGGCCCATAGGTCAATAATTTTAATGTTACATTTACTTACCTATGGAATGATATTACATTGTATTTGTAATCAATGCCCCTTACCTGTGTAAACTACACCTGTAACCTATAGTTAAGGTAACATATGGGTAAGAAGTGTCATTCTTGTATGCATGTGTGCATTAATCAATTTAGTTTAGAAAATTTATTTAGGGATATCTTAAAATAAATTTTTATCATGAAATTTGAATGATACATATCAATAAATGATTTATGCTAATGTTAAAATAATAAGTACATATGGATACACAAGTCAAGGGTTTTAATTTACATCTACACCACTATCTGTACATGATTAATGCTGTAGAATGCCCTGGTTCTTCATATAAATGAAACCGTAACCCTTATGTCAGTCAACAAAATGTATTTTGGTATCTCTGACCTTGATAAAGGCAGACAACATTGATCTGTCTGCTTGACCTGTCATTAAAAAATATTCTTATTTACACACCGATCCACCCAATACATTGGTAGTATTAGGATTCACAGCTAAAACAAAAACAAGACATGCTGCCCATTCTATAGACAAAATAGACACATTTATCTAACATTAGACTAGTTTTTCTATTTGATTTGACGAAATACAAGTTTTATCGAACACGTATGATACAGAATCTTGTATCACCACAGTGTGGTGATACAACATTGGCGGTAAAGCGCACGTGCACTTTCTCATTGTTACGTCATCAGGGAGTCTTGGATTTGTCGGTCAAAACATAGTTCAGTGGTTTTCTGTGGTAAAATGTAATTTTTTCACATAAAGTATTGTTTTTTCATTATTTTAAATAACCTAATTGGAAATGTTAGATAAAAATATTATATACTCAGTGTGTATGTACAACCCTTCGTATCAGGTCGAGTCCTTTTTTCGTAGCTGTATCACTACTCGTCGCGCAAGCGCGACTCGTTGTGATACGGCTACGAAAAAAGGACTCGACCTGATACTGAGTGTTGTACATACACACTGTGTATATAATATGTATGTATCATCAATACATAAATACGCTGGTCCCTAATAAATATCTAAAAAATTAAAGGTCAAGCAGACAGGTCAATGTTGTTTGCCTATACAGCCTGTGCTATTACTGTAACCCTTAAATCAACAAAATGCATTTTCTGTATTCCTGACCTTGATATATAAACAATATAGTATGCTTCTTACCTGTTGTGTACAATTATGTTGAAATTTTGACATAATCTGTGTATAATTTAAAGGTAACTTGCATGAAAATGATAAAACTTACAAATTGTCAAAAGGCAAATAATGATGTACAGTAAAACCTTGATTCATCGCCACCATTTGTTCAGTTAAAATTTGGCGTTATAAAGGTGTTTGGCGATAAATCGAGGGAGGCACATAAAGAAAAACATAAACAAAATGGATTTTGGGACTTCAAAATAGTGTGGCGATAAACGAGGTGGCAAAGTAATCGAGGCGCATTATAACGAGGTTTTACTGTACCTGCATCTTCAGACCTACATATCTAAATAGTGGACACAGCTTTATTCAATCAATCAGTAAACAAATCACAAAATGTTGGGTTCAATGGAATGTCAAGTTATTGAAACCTTGATGGTTGAACTAAAACAAGAAATAAATTGTGAAATATAATACATGTACAGTCCAACCTACCTTAAAGGCCACCTCTATATAAGGGTCACCAGCTATAGGCGAAAGTGCAGAAATTTTGCCTTTGTATTGCGCTAAAGACATTATACAGTAGGGTTCTTTATTGTGTCATGCCTACCAAGACACAGGACCTCGTTTATTTTAAGTTCCCATCTGAAAGAACCATGTCTTTCATTTTGCAATGCTGAGTACTTGGCAAAAGAGCAGTCACTACTCACTTTCAAGTCTTGGGTCAGACACAGTTAGAATTTGAATCCCTTGTCCTTCCACTTACAGAGTGAGCACTTTACTGAGATGCTTCAGTGGTATTAAAAATAATAGATGTAAGTATAATCATTAGGTTCAAGATGCATTACAGTAATTTAGTGTTGTACACTACACTGGGAAAAATTTCTGCTGTTTAGTTATAGGTGGTGTGGGTCTACCTGTCTTAGCATAGTTAGCTGGTACATTCAGTCAAATATACTTTCATCTGAAAACTAACAATGAAATAAACTGAAACTAAGGGACATAACTCAAAATTATCCAATGAAACATTTTCATCGTGATGCATTTTGCAAAGCGACCATGAAAGCGATAGTCTACTTTCCTAATTATTGAAATCTATTGCAGAAAAATGTGAAAAGGTTTTTTTTGATTTTTGATTAATTTAAGTACAAATCATTCAGCTGTAAATTATACGGATTCAGTATAATGAATATATAAATGTACAATGGTAACAAAAAGTAATTTACCATTGTTACGACAGAAAGTTCAGCCTAATTTAGCATATCCAATCAAGCAGAGATGGTATTTGGTAAACTTTTGGGTTTATATAATCGGCTGTGGTAAAGATAAACTATTCTCCTATACTTCAACGAGTTATTCCGTTGGCTGCTATGTGTAAGATTAATAGAATCTTACACCCAGAACGAACTTTAGCGAGTTCTGGACATTGAAAATTTTCATCCGAGTTTGAGATATCTCTGTCTTACCCTGTCACTGGTGTAGGATTCTTTTTCTCACACATTTGCAACATAAAACATGATTTGTTAACAAAAAATAGCATCAAATGTTCAGTTTTCATGTCACCATCCATGCCTGCTGAAAATGACGTAATCAATTTTTGTTGATGTTCTCACGTAAAATGATTATGATGTCATCAATTAAGCGTGTGTAAGTGATTGTGACGTTGAAAATATTGTTGGTTGACTTCGGAACTTTTCTCATGTTATTAAGTCCTTCAAACGATAAATCCAGAGCAGGTATAACTACGCTGGAAATTCAGCGTGTAGCCTGTCTCAACCCTACGGTGAGACAAGGAAATCTCACATGGGTAAAAACGTGGGATTTCCATGTCACAGGTGTGAGAAATCTTTGTCTTACACCCCCCTGTGGAAGACAAGCTACACACGCTGTTTGGCTCGTGACGTTATTGATCCGAAGTCAACCAACAATTTCTCAACGACGCAATCATTACACACGCTTAACTGATGATGTCATAATCAATTGATGTGAGGACGTCAACAAAAATTGATTACATCATTTTTAGCAGGCACGGATGGTGACATGAAAACTGAACATTTGATGCAATTTTTTGTTTACAAATCATGTTTTATGTTGTAAATGTGTGAGAAAAAAATCCTACACCAGTAACAGGGTAAGACAGAGATATCTCAAACTCAGCTGAATACTTTCAATACCCAGAACTCGCTAAATCTCGTTTTGGACAGAAAAATATTCATCCTCGTTTGAGATATCTCTGTCTTACCCTGTTACCGGTGTAAGATTGTATTATTTTCCTGAATGGTAAGTAATTTACAAAAAGCAACTTACCATCGCAAAGGCATAATTGAAAATCTCCAATCAATCAAGAGATGATTTGCATAAAGCCTTGGCATCAAACAGCTGTAGCTGAGTGTGCTAAAACAAACTGTAGCCACAACTGGAGTTCTAATACATGTACTTGCACCAGGATGACACAGACATTATCAAGACGTCCTAGGTCATAGTCACATACAGGGTCCTTATCAATATTATGCACAAATTTCCATTTCCACACATAAAGCTTAACAAAGGTGTTTAGGCAATATTACTGGTCAATTTTTCCCAGTGTGATTAATATTACCATCGACCAATCAGACTGCAAGATCCTAATTAGTAATGCACAGATTTGGTAATACATCAAACTTGACCAGGGTACTTGCATCATAATAAGTACATCACATGATAAATTGTAGGACATTGATTGGATATTTACAACGAGTACAGTACCGTTGACAGCAAGGTACTATTGTTTTTCCAGACGGGCACTATACTTTTTGCACAACCCACTTTGGGAACGAGAATGCAATTTTGTAAACAAAACATGGCATCGAGGTTAGGTGACGAGGACCCAGACAAATTCATTTCAGACCAGGATGTACACTACACAATTGAAATTGCCTTGTATCTAAATGTCTGTCTGTAAATTTAAAGGTCATCAATGGTTAGAATTCACTATGCTTAAAGTGTCATGTGATTGCCTTCGGCTCAGGCATTATACTCCCCAAGACAATACTATAGTAGCACAGGTCCCTCTTGAAAACATAATAATGTATAAGTATAACAAGTTCAGTGGAAATCCAATCAATATTACAGTAATTATCATATGGAAACCATTCATCAATCAGATAGCAGTATCCTAATTAACCATGAACAAATGTCATTATACATCAAAGCTGAAAGAGATACTTGGATGAAAAGTACCTTAATCAAGTTTCATCTAAATCTGGCCAATATTACAGGTGTTATCAAATGGAATCCTTGACCAGTCAGATTGCAGTATCTTATTAATTATGCACAGATTTGGTCTCGCTTTGAACTTGACTGGCATACTGATACTGACCAAGTATTATGGAAATCCAATTAACATTACAGAAGTTATCATCTGGAAACTATAAACCAATCACATTGCATTATCCTCATTTATTATGCACTATGATTTTCTCATGGATGAAACTTGACCCCAAGTTATTTATGTCATAAGTATACTGACCCCAATTTCACAATCATTTCTTAACTGAGATTTTTTACCTTAAATCTGGCAAATTAGGACAATTATTTTTTGTACAATACAAAATTTCATCAAAATGTACCGGTAATCAATATTATTTGTCAAGTACAGTGGGTAACATAATCTGTGTGTAATAATCAATGAGGACACTGAAATCTAATTGGTCAATGGTTTCCAGCTGATAACTCTGTTAACGGTAATATTAATTCAATTTTGGTGAAATTTGTACAATAAAATCTAAACTAAGATTTTCCCTAACTTTAATTGGGTAGATTTGAAATCTGAATACTTTTGTTAGTTTTCAAGATATTCATAAGTTTATGGTGTCATATTGAAGATCAGGTCTATAGCTTAATATATCTATATTATAATAATTTTGTTGAATTATTTATCTGTAGTGTCATAAAATATTGCCAAAATATGCCAGATTTTAGATAAGGAAAATGTTAGTTAAGTAATGATTAAGAAACTGGCCAGAGACATTAAGTTTTGGATTGATTCATCCAATGCTTTTACTGTATTTCCATAAATTGAGTGCACATGGATTTTATTATTTATTTCGTTTATTTTAAATTTTTTTCCATTAAACTATCAATAAAATGCATTTAAAATGCACTCACCTAACCAAATTACATTTTTATTAAAAACATTATTGTTTAGTTCTCCTATACATAGAGAAATTTTGGAAATTTGATCAAGTTTATACACCAATTTGGCTTCATTCAAAGTTACATCAGGGCATTTAGGGTCAGGTAGGTCATTGCTGTTCGGGTTTTTTCCAGGTGTGATCATCATGAATATGTCAATTATGACATAACATTTATAGTTGTTCCAAGTAAGAAGGTACAGAAGGGATAATTTTGACATAGTCATATTTGTTGTTTTGTTAAAAAGTTTAAAAAATTGCTCTATGTATAGAATTAAGTTCACTTTTTCATGAATGAAAAATATTTTTCCCTATTAGGTCAGTATATTTTGTATTAAGTTTTGACAATTTTTTTGCGAGTTTGTTGGAAAATACATTTTTATTCTTGCATTTTCCATGTGAATTTGTGGAAATACAGTAGTTTGCTTAATTAAAACTTAATGAGATAAATAATTGCAAAAATATTATTTTGACAAAAAATCTTTATAATTCCTGGGAATACTGTAATTATGAGACTTCAACATCAAAACAAACTATTTTTTCCTATAAAACACTTTTACTACATTTAATAATGTTTACAAATACAAACATTCCATTGTACAGTATAATTGAGTATATGTATGTATGAGTATAATTAATAAGTCAAACTCCCATCAATAAGTCAAGCATCACCTAATGTTTCTATATTCAAGATAATACCAGATATCCTCTTTAGATTTCACACATCATAATCCGATGTATACACAGGGTTCGTACAGACATTTGGACTCCAAATTTAAGGACTTTTTAGGGTCTTTTCAGGGTCTCATTTGCTAACTTAAGGCCCAATCAGAGGGACAATCTTATAAGAAAATCATTGGTACAAAGACAATTAAATCAATAAAACAATTACTTATGTGTGCATAGTATCGACACTTGGAAGTGGGGTTGATTTTGGGTGTTGGTGAGGGCCAGGTACCTTTAAATCACTCATTTCAATGTAACTTATTTATTTATTTTGATCAGTCTATTTACAATCACTTATTATCAACACCTAATTGGCAAAATTCAAGGGCTATTTAGGGTCTTCAGGATAAATTAAAAGGCTTTTTAGTCAGACTTGTTTTTAGGGTCTTTTTAGGGCAAACCTCAAAATTTAAGGACTTTTCAAGGCCTGTACGAACCCTGATACATTCAGGATTACTGACTTATCTCATTTTTAAAAACTTTGTCAAAAGTGGTATGGCAGTGTCAGCCTCCTTTTGAGTTGGATCAAGTAAAGGTTGATATTATAGAGTAAACTTCATTATTTAAGTAAAAATAGTCTTTTAGACTTTTAGTCACAATGAAATGGTTTAGCGTGCATTGAGGGGGAATATGTAGCTCGCAGCTTGCCAACAGGAAAGAATCCAAAGTAGGAAGTTAACAAAATATTCAAACATGTTTGCAAAAGTTATAAATTTTCAGTTCAAATTTTGTTGCTGAAAGAAATACTTTGAGAAAAGGGTGATGATAAAACTTTTTGTGGGTACTAGTGTATATATAATACTGAATACATGAAAATTTTTTAGTGCATGTTGAATATGGAACACATGTTTTACACAAAATATATTACTCAGTTTTTCAGATGTTTAATATATGTTTCAATTCTTTATGGCACACTAGACATGATGAACTTTTTCTGTAACTGTATACACGAGACAAACCAGTAAAACCATGCAGTATATATACGCAATTTATATACTAGCTATTAAGCCCTATAAATAGTGAAAACATGCATAATTACATATTAGCAAAAGGATAAAGAGTTTTTTTTAAAACAAACATAAAACAATGGTAATTATCTCCTATTTGAAATTTATTTGGTCGATGTGTTTGTTATTAAAGTACTACAATTAAGTTTGATGTGTGACAAAATTTAAGCATGCTTGCTGTAATTAGTATTGGGGCCAGTTGCACAAATGATGATTAAATTTAATCATTAGTTAACTGTACTGGTAAACCCAACAGGTACTACAAAATTACTTAAAACAAAGGTGAAGATATTACAGGGTTTTCCAAAAACAAATTTGGGCAAAACTACTCAGTGTATTTATTAAATATCATGGGGGTTTAAGTTCTCAATTTTGCTAAAATAGATTTTGATTGGGAATTTGTACTTGTACATTTAGACAAATATTGTAATTTAATGACTGATAAACACTAATCTGGCAGTATGATCAGCACTTTATTTTACAAAAAAATATCAAAAGTTAAAAACATATATGTAACCTTACCAAACCTTTCTTAGTCTCTATAAAAACATTGTGAACATATAAGTGATATGTCTAAAGAAAGTAGATGTTGTGTCTCTGCCTTAATCAAGTTGTCACATAAGTCATTTTAAAATTTCTACATCTAGCCTCAAAATGTGAGACATACATGTAGCACTGGTAGTCATGTTAATGTCCATCTGTATCTTCTACCTCCAAATTTGGGGGAAATTTTAATGGTAGTTAAATGGACAAAACTGCACTTTTCAGTCAAGACTTGCAATGTGTTATGTATATATTTCACGTCAAAGAAACAAGTAATGATTTACATCAATAGTGTAATGGTTTGCAGAAACTGACACACCTTTCTTATCAAGTGACATGCAACTACAAAATTATTACCATAGATATACTGTACAAAGCACAACACACTCTCTCTGATTAAAATCTAAATCCTGAATTTAAGACACAGAGTTGCATGTATTTTTCATTATCAGTAAATTCTAGTTGATCATGACTTTAGGATTTCGTCCATTTCATCCAGTTTCTGAAGTACATAATCATCTGTTAAAGAGGACTTTTTCCTTTTCCTCTGATCCCATCCTAGTTTTAATGCTTTCTGTACACGTTTCTTTAACTTGGCCGGTGGTACAATTTCAAAATCAACAGCACGTTTGTATCTTAATCTGCTTTGTAAAATATTTGGATATTTAGATTTCATTGGTGACTCAAATATAGTTTCCCATTTCTTCTCTTCAGGTTGTTTATAATTCTTATTTCTATAGATTTCCTCTAAGGATAACTCTTTCTCACCTAGTTTCCTTTTTCGTGAGTTTTTGATATATTTCACTTTTTGTACAGAATCTGATGAATTTTCTGTGGAATCATCACCACCTTCATTAACAGTTACAGGACTTGCGGTGGGAGAATTTGTAAACTGTTCCTTATTTTCCTCATCTTGTACTATTTTTGTCACATTTTTTAAGCACATTTCAAACGACTTCCTCCTCAGTCTTGTCGATCTCCTGCCTGCTCTCTGAACTGATGATTCTTCACTATTTTCATTGTTCAAGTCTTTATTTTCATCCAAATCACAAGCAGTGAAAACTTCAACAGATTTTCTGCGTCTTCTTTTTGTTTTTGGTTCAATTTCAATATTCTCTTTTTCATCCTGTTGTTCACCTAAATATTGGTCCAACTCATTAAAAATTCTCTGTTTTTCTAGTTGTGTATACATAGCACTTTCCTTCTGCTCTTGACTTGAAGCAGACTGTTCTATTTCTTCACAATTTACAGATTCCTGCACAGTTTCCAAGTAAAACTTGTTCTGATCATCATTCAACTCATCATTCAAATAAAAGTTAACTTTTTTGTCACTGTCATCAGTACAGGTATTAGTTCCAGGGTCTGCTATAACCTCTGAATTAATTTCAGTTTTCTGTACATCGGTATCATTAACACTGTCTGCCTCACATGGTTTGTTTTCAGTAACCTGTTTACATTTCACTTTGTTCTCATTTTGCTCCTTAAAAGATTTGACTCTCTTCTTTCTGACTCTCACATTTTCTTTCTTTTCTGGTTCCAAAGAAGTCACTTCTTTTTGGTTACAATCTATATCTGACTTTTCCTGAATCTTTATATTTACATATTTATCACCAGTGTCTGATGACTCCGTCTCCAAATATACAAAGTCAGATTCCTGAGATATGACTGGTTCAGAAGACGAGGATTCAACAGAAGTCCCAGAAGATGAAGCTGAGACTGTAACTGATTCACATTCATCAGACTGTTCAGTAGACACAAAATTGGGTTTAACAAATGTTGCGAGCTTTCCAGCTAGGGATCTACATATAGAGAGAAATCCTGCAGTTTTGTTACTTTCATCTTTTTGATTTCTTGGTTTCTTTTTCCTGTCAGATTTTCTAGCAGATGTGGAGTTTGTTCGACTTTTACCTCTCGATTTCGTTTTCTCAGACTTGGAAGATTTAAATGCTTCATCAATCTTATCTTCAGATTTTAGAGTTAGACCACTAGACACAGGTGTATTATACACTGAGGTTTTACCACTAGCTAACGGACTTACTACAAGTGGAGAATCATAATTAAATACTGGCTGTGAAGGAGAGTAAGGGGCAGACAAGTCTGATATCCTAGTAATATCCTTAACTGGATTAACCTGAATAATTGAGTCTTTATCAGTGTCAGAGTTAATACACAAATCTGTTGATATTGGCATTCTGATTTCTTGAGTGATAAAGGGAGATAATTCTTCATTCATCTCCAGCATTTCGACAGGAGTAGCAGTTCTTTGGTTAGGCTCATTAACCTGAGTTGGACTGTCTGGTGCCCGACTGTTCTCTATTTCATTATTATCTGTGTTGTCTAACGGAGTAAAAACATCACTAAGGTTAAATATGTTTGATCTTCTCCCCTTTCTTCTTCTGACTCTCTGAACCGGAGATTCGTCCAACCATACACTTCCAAGTTCAGCACAAATCTACAAAAAATAAATAAATAAGAAAATTAAATTGTATCTACTGTACAAGCAAAATTTCTTGTGGACCCAAGGGAGTATGAAATGAGGTACTTTAGTTAGTAGGGCTAAAAAACACAATTTAAATGTAGCTACAACTCCAAATGATTTATAAAGTTATTTGTAAGTTACCAGTAATATTGAACAACTACTACTAATTACTGTAAAGGGGATTATTTTCGCAGGGTGAAAATTACGCAATTTCTGAAATCTGACATTTTACGTGGATGTTATTTCCGTGTTACCGATATAAGTGGGTGTATATTCTGTATATTATGATATATAAACCTGTATAGTTGTCATGTTCATGTGGATAAAAATTTCGCGGTAATTTCTTTAGCACGAAATAAGCGAAAATTTCCCCCTTTACAGTAGCTTTTCCCCCCAATCTTTACACTTTGGATTATGTCTAAAAAATTATTGAGGTTTACACCTCACACATCTTCCAACTTTTTGTAGTTAGCATTTCATCAAGAACGGTGTTATTTGTTCGTGTATCAGACATTTTGATAACCGATTTTAAAAAAAACAACAACACACATTGCTGCAAATATCAGTGATGTTTTTGTTTATCAGACAACAAGATAATATTGACTGGTACACAGGCTGGTAGTTGGTTCTGTAAAAATAATAATAAACAAGCACATACAGTAAATACCCCGGTAACTCTAATCAATGGCATGTGAAGGAATTATGAAATATATATGTTTCACTGCTGTGAAAATATGTGTTTATTCAGTTAAATATTTCCATTATTTCATTATAATAATATATAATAAAAAAAATATATACATATAATTTGTCTCAATAAAAGTGAAATATAAATGACATAGGACATAAAACACATTTCACACACTTATATAATTTTTTTACCTTTGGATCATTAATCAGTTCGTTGGACTCATTAATTAACCTTGCAACATCTGTAAGACAGAGTGGAGTCTGCTCATCTGGGTTACATACAGGTGATGTCCTGGCATTTCTACCAATTTCTGGGGATGATAACTGGCCAATGCTTGGCAATTGTTGTAAACGTATGGAACGTCGCCTTTTTCTCTTGACAACTGGTTCTTCCATCTTTGACTAGAATGATAAAATTAAAGTTATTGTGAAATTAAGTTAATAATAAAGCATCAAATGTAAATTATAATTATCAAAATTATCTTTTTAAATAAATAAAAAATGTCTGTTATTTCAACAAAGTCTGTAGTGATTTTGTTACATATTTTTAAAACTACCTTCTGCCTTCAAAATTAGGAAAATTTGAAGTTCCGCAATATAGCAAACTTCATTATGACAAGCTGATAATAGCTATGATCCACATTGCACAGGTGATATATGGTAACTATTTTGAGGGTAAGGACAACTGGATTTAATTTGCTAGTGTATTCCAGTTCTTTTGGGAATTTGAGTGGTCAAATTGGGAAATTTTAGTCTTTTTTACCTGGGGAAACTACCTTTATTCGGTTGTAATTTTAGGCAAGCAAAACCACTGGTTACAAAATTTTATTATTCCCTTAGTTATCCTCGTGTGTCCAAAATTCATGGTATTCATAGTTTGTTGCAAAAAGTTAATGAGTGACTGCTAGCAAAAAATAATCATTTGGCGTTGAGTCTCACGATCACCTCAAATTTCTTGTGTCACTTCACTTTCGAAATCGGAAAAAATACATGAATTATACATACATGTATTTTATTTTAAAATTTTCTAAATAAAAATAATAACAACAATAATATCTTAATTGCTAAAACTCAGTTTCAGTTACAATAATTGGTTTTGAGCATATGTAGTGATGTGCTTCCTATGAATGATATCAGGTATAAACAAAATGCCAAGAACTTGATGCTTCCACAAAGTTAAGACAATTGAGGATACATCTGTAACATGAGGGAGGAAACATCAGAAAAAAAACCACTTCCTCACCAAGTGCCCCGACTGAGGATCGAACCCGGCCCTCCCGGATGAAAAGCGAGTGTTCTAACACAAGGCTAAAAGATCCCGACCAGAAAGTCTGGCAGTAAATCACTCTATTATATCTACTACATGTATATTCAACACAACAATACCACGACTAGCTCAGTCCCGCTACACATCTATTTACTTAAGGTTCTTCTCTAGAACTTATCTGTCCTTGGGTGCAGTTTTGGTTTTTTAGTCATGGTGCGACACAAATAGTAAGATCATTAGACAAATTCTGGAATTACTTATCCTACTTATCATGATTGATACAGCAAAATACTTCTGGATTTAGGTAGCTGCCATGTCCCATAACAATTTTAACAAACTTTACATTTCATTTTCTGACCAAGCTTGTTAACATCAACTAGTCATCATGCGATTACATATACAGTGATTACGGCAGTAGCGGATCATTAGTGCAATATTCACTGCTCCCCGAAAAAATCATCGCAGCCGATTGTAATTTTTTGGTACTAGAAATTGACATTTCCCCACTGTTTCAAATTATCATTAGATGATAAAAATCGTCCGACTATAAGTATGGGCAATCCACCCGTTTTGTATCCCATGTATTTACGTTAGTAACGAATCAATTTGTGAGTAGCGGATCACGCCACCTAGTGTCAAGAAAACGATAGGGAATCAACTTAAAACATGATTAGTTTGAGTTTTCATCATTCAATTGCAAAAATTACAAATCATGAAACAATATAAAAAAAATTAACCGTAATATATCAACAAATAACATGATTTAAATAAATAAATAAATAAAATAAAAACAAATCATCAACAGGTTTCTGATATAAATGTAATAATAAATTAAGTCAATTAACATTGTCTTGAATACTGAAATATAAAAGCAAAGAATGGTGAAGAAAATAAAATAATATTGTGCCTTATATTTTATGACATACTGTTGTCCATGAAGATTTTATTTTAACAAGAACAGTGTATACAAACAACGATACATATTGGGAGTGTGCAATGTGCATCATATTTCCAAAATTGTTACCAGACAAAAATATAGAATGGAATAAAACTTCCATGGTCTTAATCATAAAAGTATAAAGAATATATAGGGTTGGATATTAATTAATGTATTAATTCAATATATTCGAATCTTATATTGATTATCCTTCAAGCATGATAATTATGGTTTCTTTAAAACGCCCATTGATCTGGTATTATCATGATAAATAAGATAGCGGCATAGCATGACAATGGACCCATCTTTCTCATGGGTTCAAGGAGGGAAGCTAGGCACTGGTTCTCCAATGGTCTCTGCATTGTTTATTTACAATTTACTACAACATATACATCAGGCGCAAAATTAATTTTTTCTTAAAAAATATTACGAATCCCCATTTTCATTAGCCTTTTAAGAGGCCCCCTGTTTACAGCAGCTGATCCGTTATTGCCGTACTTGCACCCTTCGGAAAACGGGTTTATTTTTTATTGTCAAGAACTGTAAAGCTCAATAAAAGTTTATGTATTGAAAGAAGATATATTAACGGTTGTAAATTGCTATTGCAATCATTTCAAATTACCTTTGAAAGTATTGAACACGTCGTCCGAATCGAAAGTAAGTGTTTGGAAAACACATCCGTGTCGTTGAGACGCTTATGACATTCGCATGAAAAAGCCAAGAATTAAAATAACAGGACGTTTATTAACATAAATGATATGTAGAATGAAGTAAATTTATCAGTATTACAGAAATATATCCGAATTTTATTGGTTTCTCGTAATGATAGGGAAAAAATCAACTTTATTTTAAAAAATGATCCGCTACTGACTGAGATCCGCTACTGCCGTAATCACTGTATCTAATCATTGCAATGGTGAATGGAAATAATTCTAATATGCATATGTTAGGGGGTGTCACATGCTAGTCCGACTAATCAACCCACTAAAACCTCATTTTAATTTTTTAATTGTTGGACGGGTTTGTGGTCTGACAGCTTCCATTATTGAATTCTTGAAAATTACAGAAACAAAAACAAGCGTGATAACTTCCAGTATTTCCTTACTTCGCTCTTGCTGACAACATGGAACGCTTCCTAAAATATTATTCTACCGACCCATGCTCAACTTTTAATTAAAATCCATCGATATCGGTAGAAATATCAGGTTTTCTAATGTCTCTTCAGCTCTCTGTCATTTTCGCATCCTGAAGACATTACTAATTTGCATTGACCAATCAGATCGTGGGTTGCATTTGGATGGTGAAACTCACCGTTCTATCTTTAGAGAGCATGTGGCGATGTTTATTTACATTAGTAAATTGTGTTATTAATGATGTTTTACATGGTGTTTTAAAACTTACAAAATAATTAGAGATATAATTTTCATATTTATATGTAGACTTCTAAATGAAGTAGCTGCGATTTTCTTTGTATATTTTTATATTCCTGATCCCTCTCATCTTTTTCTGAACTAGTATCCTGGAAATATTATTCCAATAATTTTGGGGGAAAATTAGCATCTCCCTGTATATATGTAAGTTCATGCAAAATACAGTTAAAAATTAATCCCTTTGACAAAATTTACAGTGTGGTCGAAATGAATACAAGACTGAATTAATTTTCAATGGCCTTGCGGACAATTACTCTTGTGTTGGACTTTATATATTACTAGTTTAAAAATTATAATTCTACGATCTACAAAACATAACACAAAACTTAAAATCATTCCTAGAGAACACGCAAGTCCCAGATATGTTAGTATATTGCCCAATTTGAGAAAAAAATCAAGTTTAGATACAAGCGACAAAAATCATGGGAAATCATCACTGCATTTAGTACAAGTCTAAACATGATATTGATAACAAGAGGCCCATGGGCCTTATACGCTCACCTGATAACTAATGGCTAGCTGATAGATTTAAAGTAAACGTAAATACTAAACCCCAATGACTTTTTTCTTTACATCAAAATGATCATTGTATCAATACCTACAACATTCTAATATACATGCCTATACAAAAAGTTTATAGTTTTCGAGATAATTAACCATTTCGGTATTGTTTTCACATCTGTGACCTTGACCTTTGAACCCATGACCTTTTTCTATACATCAAAATGATCGTTGTATCAATACCTACAACATTCTAATATACATGTCTATACAAAAAGTTTATAGTTTTCAAGATAATTAACCATTTCAATATTGTTTCGCATCTGTGACCTTGACCTTTGAACCCATGACCTTTTTCTATACATCAAAATGATCATTGTATCAATACCTACAACATTCTAATATACATGCCTATACAAAAAGTTTATAGTTTTCGAGATAATTAACCATTTCGGTATTGTTTTCACATCTGTGACCTTGACCTTTGAACCCATGACCTTTTTCTATACATCAAAATGATCGTTGTATCAATACCTACAACATTCTAATATACATGTCTATACAAAAAGTTTATAGTTTTCAAGATAATTAACCATTTCAATATTGTTTTGCATCTGTGACCTTGACCTTTGAACCCATGACCTTTTTCTATACATCAAAATGATCGTTGCATCAATACCTACAACATTCTAATATACATGCCTATACAAAAAGTTTATAGTTTTCCAGATAATTAACCATTTCGGTGTTGTTTCGCATCTGTGACCTTGACCTTTGAACCTATGACCTTTTTCTATACATCAAAATGATCGTTGTATCAATACCTACAACATTATAATATACATGCCTATACAAAAAGTTTATAGTTTTCGAGATAATTAACCATTTCAGTATTGATTCGCATCTGTGACCTTGACCTTTGAACCCATGACCGTTTACTATACATCAAAACGATTGTTGTATCAATACCTACAACATTCTAATATACATGCCTATACAAAAAGTTTATAGTTTTCGAGATAATTAACCATTTCGGTGTTGTTTCGCATCTGTGACCTTGACCTTTGAACCCATGACCTTTTTCTATACATCAAAATAATCGTTGTATCAATATCTACAACATTCCAATATAAATGCCTATACAAAAAGTTTATAGTTTTCGAGATAATTAACCATTTCAGTATTGATTCGCATCTGTGACCTTGACCTTTGAACCCATGACCGTTTACTATACATCAAAACGATTGTTGTATCAATACCTACAACATTCTAATATACATGCCTATACAAAAAGTTTATAGTTTTCGAGATAATTAACCATTTCGGTATTGTTTCGCATCTGTGACCTTGACCTTTGAACCCATGACCTTTTTCTATACATCAAAATAATCGTTGTATCAATATCTACAACATTCCAATATAAATGCCTATACAAAAAGTTTATAGTTTTCGAGATAATTAACCATTTCAGTATTGATTCGCATCTGTGACCTTGACCTTTGAACCCATGACCTTTTTCTATACATCAAAATGATCGTCGTATCAATACCTACAACATTCTAACATACATGCCTATACAAAAAGTTTATAGTTTTCGAGATAATTAACCATTTCGGTGTTGTTTCGCATCTGTGACCTTGACCTTTGAACCCATGACCTTTTTCTATACATCAAAATAATCGTTGTATCAATATCTACAACATTCCAATATAAATGCCTATACAAAAAGTTTATAGTTTTCGAGATAATTAACCATTTCAGTATTGATTCGCATCTGTGACCTTGACCTTTGAACCCATGACCTTTTTCTATACATCAAAATGATCGTCGTATCAATACCTACAACATTCTAATATACATGCCTATACAAAAAGTTTATAGTTTTCGAGATAATTAACCATTTTGGTATTGATTCGCATCTGTGACCTTGACCTTTGAACCCATGACCTTTTTCTATACATCAAAATGATCGTTGTATCAATACCTACAACATTCTTATATACATGACTATACAAAAAGTTTATAGTTTTCGAGATAATAATTATAATCAGAGGTAAAAACAATTAGGTCACGACCTTCACAATTGACCTTGACCTCATTTTGAAGATACTAACAAGAAGATGTCAAAACTGAAAACCCCATGTCATTATCTGGTCAAGTAGTCAAGTTATAACAATTTGCAGCTATTTTACGATTTTTTCAAAATTAAACGCAAAAACGCGTAACCCATTTTTCGACCGAATTTCACAAAATGAACAAACTATAGGCTTAAGACCCTAGAGAAGCCAAATATCTCATCAGATTTTTTCTCCAAACAATACTTTCGGAGAAGAAGATTTTTTAAGATTTTTGCACCCCTAGGTCACCTTGACCTAGTTATGGTAGCCATGGCAACGCCACGAACAAATCTGAATTGCACCGACCCAGACATGCTTCTGACCAAGTCTCATTGAAATCTGCCAAGTACTTTCAGAGGAGAAGTCGAAAATGTGAAAAGTTTACGACGACAACGACGACGACGACGACGACGACAGACAACGGACAAATTGTGATCAGAAAAGCTCACTTGAGCCTTTGGCTCAGGTGAGCTAAAAATGACATAACTAAGATAATATGTTATACGCGTGAAAACACCATTACTAACACGAATCGTTAATGTAAATAAACAAAGAAAATCGCAGCTACTTCATTTAGAAGTCTACATATAAATATGAAAATTATATCTCTAATTATTTTGTAAGTTTTAAAACACCATGTAAAACATCATTAATAACACGATTTACTAATGTAAATAAACATCGCCACATGCTCTCTAAAGATAGAACGGTGAGTTTCACCATCCAAATGCAACCCACGATCTGATTGGTCAATGCAAATTAGTAATGTCTTCACGATGCGAAAATGACAGAGAGCTGAAGAAATATTAGAAAACCTTATATTTCTACCAATATCGATGGATTTTAATTAAAAGTTGAGCATGGATCGGTAGAATAATATTTTAGGAAGCGTTCCATGTTGTCAGCAAGAGCGAAGTAAGGAAATACTGGAAGTAATTGACACTTGTTTTCGTTTCTGTCATTTTCAAGAATTCAATAATGGAAGCTGTCAGACCACAAACCCATCCAACAATTAAAAAATTAAAATGGGGTTTTAGTGGGCTGATTAGTCGGACTAGTCATGTGCTAACATTAACCCTCTTGCTGCCACACGGACATGTGTCCTCTACCAGCAGCCTGCCATACGGACACATATGTCCTTTCAACGAAATGCAAAATGCTGACTATTGAAATTATAATCTACAATTAGCTAATGACGCCATATGACTACAAACGCGTCTGACGTCATATCATTTCGCACTGTTAACTTTAATTTGGCACTGCCAACGTTGCGCTGAAAATTAATTTGTCAGCAAGAGGGTTAAATAGATGGGTATGTATTTTGATTTCATTTGAACTTATACGAGCTAGAACAATATCTATTTTTCGGCATTTATAATGAAATTCACATGCTTTTAATGTATAAATTTAAAAGTGGGAAATTGCAAACAAAAAAAATTTTATGTTGACATGTGTAAGGGACATAAATTATAACGTGTGCTGTAGAAATTTGTACCACTTAGACGATTTTGAAATACAGAAACAAGCGAATTTTATGTGTATGATCATGATTGTTTTGGTATGTGGATAAGATTGCTTGCAGTCTGTGTTTATTTTACCATTTTATCTCTGTGACTGGCTACACGCTCATTTCTTCCGCTTTTAAAATTGGTCACCAAAAATCAACCAATCATATTTTCTTTTACAAACCAATAGGTTGTAACAAACTCGCGCAAGAACACTCAATCACATGAAACACAAACGAATCTGGAAATCTGGCATTATCCAGCACGGCAATTAATTTGACTATTCAATGCAGACAATATATTCTGTTTGATATATTGTGATTGGTGACATTTACAGGCTTTATTCTTTTAAAATATATTTTCGGAAGCTTCGTGGACTTCTCTGTCTTTTTGCACAGATTCATGTTTATACTTGTGTTGAGTACAATTATATTAACCCGCATTATTCTTTTTTAGTGCCACGTGTTGCATTAGTAATTTAAAGCTTCAAAGGTAGATAATTTTTGTTAACAGGTGCGCTTCCGGTGTTTACATAGACAACAAACCTAACGGCATTTTTGCAAGTTGTGTCCTGAACGACCAGACACAAGCATCAATCATGGCTGAATCAGGCGACTCGGTTTTTACTAAACATTTTCCAGCTATTCGAGATGATGGACACATAAATATTGATGAATTTTTACAAGCAGCCAGTGATATCGTCCCATTATTTGGTAAAGTATAATTTGAACACTGCTGAAGTCATAAATTGTAGCCACTAAGTTGACTAACTGTGATTAAGTGACTCAACCAGGGGTTAAACACCAAAAACTCGATTGTTGACATCTGTATGTGGTGATGTTATGTTACATCTCTCCCAATTGTTGTACACTAAAACCAATTTAGTTGAAAACTTTTTTGGTACAAATGGGCACTATCCTACAAGTTTCTGATTTTTTCTATACTTGTAAAACTTTTTGAGGCGCATCTGAAAATGCAAAAATAATATAGGGGTCCCCTTTTTACTTTTTTAGCTATAAAGCGTAAAAAATGTAACAAATCTTCGAATTTTAACAAACGCTAAATAGGAAATCGCTATGTGTATACATGTAAATTTGTACACGCCGAGCATAACGTTAGCGTTCATTACCACTTGACCTTAAATATAATTAAGCTGATCTTAACCTAAGTGTAGATCAGACTGAAAAAAATATTTATAGCCTAGCATGGATTAAATTTTTGCATCCTGTGACAGAAATATTTCTGGGGTCCATTAAGAATAACTTGCGTCAGGTACGCTGGAAACTTACATCAAGGAAAACCCTGATTACCCCAGTAAAGAGATTGTTACCAATTTATTAAATTGTTCACTTTCACCACAATGATTCTTCATCTCTCTCTCTTAATTGATTATGAATTAGAAAATAATTTTAATCTTACAAGTTGATGTGCATGTCATATCCCACACAATAACAGAAATGGAACTGTAATACAAGTAAACTATTTGCACCTGTTTTCAAAGTTCATTGCTCTCTCTCTCTCTCTCTCTCTCTCTCTCTCTCTCTCTCTCTCTCTCTCTCTCTCTCTCTCTCTCTCTCTCTCTCACACACACACACACACACACAATAAGTACATATATAGTAAATGATTTAAATTGACATTTACATAGGATAAATAAATATTGTCAATAATATAAATATTGAAGTTTTTTTATTTTTTGTAGAGAAAATGAAGGGTTTTGGTCCTGTTATAAATGATGTAAATGGCAATATAGAGGTAAATGTTAGATAGTGAACAGTTTTATATTCAGTAAATTAGCTTCAGATTTGTCTCAGTTATGTCTAGAGTATTGTTAGAAATGTAACTAGTGGCCAAAAAATTAGAAGTTGATAGATTTAAGGATATTTATAGGTATGTATTCTGCTGATTTAGCCTATCTCAACTGTTTGGACGAGTTTGATGAGAGGTCCCAGAATTTTAATTTTATGTGGCAGCAATAATTCCATACCATTAAGTACATTTTGTTGAATGCATCCTAACTGGGGATCAAACCTATGACCCTTGTGTCATGAGTCTAAAATGAGTCTAAAACCTTAACTACATTTTTTTTTTCTGTCATCTTCCAGGACAGCCAGTATATTAAAACTTTTTTTCAATGCAAGTTAATGCAGTTGTCTTATGGCACAAGTAAAAAATTTTGAACTTTTATTTTGAATTGTTCAATAATAATCTAGCAAAAATGTTTGTGAAAATATTTTTTTTTATCTTTTTTAGTTGTAAAAAGACTACCGAACAATTGTATGTTATAATGGTGAAATAAACCAAAGGGTTTCTATAGTTGTTTTTCTTCCATCTTCCTATGTTGGAGATAGAGATTTCCACCTGAAGAAATGATGGAAGAAATTTCTATCTTTACCTCTACGTGTCTTTCTTCACCTCCACGTGCAGCTTTCAGTGACGTCACAATCAAAGGACAATTGAATGACGTCATATCGTGGAGACATGACGTCGTCTTGCGAGAAAATGACACCCTAGTCTCCAAAATTTAGATATTTTCGCTGTGTTTCAAATGTTTATTTTGGGAGATAAGGATAAATGGCTTTGTTTTCTAGTTTATACATTTTGTATAAACCAAAATCAGGTACATTCTGTCCGATGGTAATATTTATTTTTATGTAAAATGTTAAATAACAAAGTTTGATTTACAAAGATGGCGTTGATGTCGATGTGATTGATATTTCAAGCAGAAAATGATCATCAAAAAGAAAGAAAAAGAATCAATCATGAGTTTATCCATGTAGGATAGGGAAATCTCACCCTCTGGGTTAAATATTTCTGTCAGAGACTCGGCAAGCCTTGTCTCAGACTGAAATATTCTACCCTTAGGATGAGATTTCCCTATCCTACATGGATACTCATGATAGATTCTATTATTAATTAGTCAAGTTAAAATTAAGTTACAGAATCATTTAAAACTTTTAAAATACTTTTGCAGAAATGTAGGAAAAGAAAAGCCACTAACCCTGAGAAGTACATCTTTTTTCACACTTTGTTAGAAGATGAACTAGGAGAATTAAGTGGTAAAAAGGCACCAGATGATTATGCAGTTGTTGGAGCACTATGGTTAAACAGGTTAGAAAATGTTCTTGTATTGCCTTAACAGTGTAAAAAGAAAGATAAAAAATGCTGCAGTCAAACAAGGAATGGAACCAAGGAACTTCACAATACTAGTGGGATGCTCTTTCAATGAGCTACCAGGCCACCTATCGAGCCTGCTCCACCACACCTGGCAAATCAAAGTCAGTTTCCATGGCTTTTGTCTGATCTGTCAACTTTGGTTATTACAGTCTTTTTTTTACTTTTCTGTGTCTGTTGCCATGCCAGGATATATGTCAAAGTATGAAAGTTGTATGTCAGAACCAGTTTCAAACCAGCATTGTGCAGAAATGGGGAGGGATGTAATTCCATGGAATTTATTGATCTGTTTTATATATAACAAATAGTTGGCGGGCTTCAAATAGAATTGTTTTAAGCAACTCACCCTGGTGACTAAAAGAAGATACAAATACCCAGACTGGGTAACGTGAACAGTTACAAATACTTAATGCTTATATAATACAGAAACATTAAGTGCTCTTAAACGTTAAGATAGATTCAAGTTACCCAGTCAAGCATCTTTCATTTAAGGCCAAGTGGTACAAATGGACGCTGACGTTACGCACGGCGTGTACAAATCTATGCTCTATGATTGTATTATTCAAAGTTCTAGCTTAAAGTAACTGTAATTTGGATTCAATAACTTACAAGGAATAAAATCATAATATCTATCAATTAAAAATATTTATGAAAATATACAAGAAATGTATCGTAAATACGGTACACGGATATGTTCAACAGATACCAATGATTCACTAAAGTTTTGCCTTTCATGTCTTCAATTGATAAAGCCGTTTTTCCACAAAACTTAATTGATGATATCTTTTTTAATATTGTATTGATTTTCAAAATTCTTTCAGATTTCAAAAATTTAGAATTTTCATATTTTTCATACACTAAGACTTTTAAAATCTATTTGCAATGACGTCATGAAAATTTTAACTGAATTAAGGGGTGTAATTTGAATTGCGCACGAGATTTCTGAATGACGTTTTTTCGAGCTCGGTGGTTTTTTAACAGACGCTTTCTTCGGCCAAGTAAAATGTTTTGAATTATAATGATTTTTTTTACTCCAGTCAAGATTTTGCCTCAATAGTTCAATATCTTTTTCATGTTTCAAATGTAGCTATTGATAATATTTCCCGGTCTGATCAGCCCGTATTCTTGCATTTTTGAAGTATCATCATTGACTCTCATTTCGGATGATAAGACCTTGCTCTTCTGCTATTCGAAGTAATAATCTTTTTTCTATCCTTATTATTATTCTTTAGTGACTAGGAATACAAAATAATCTAACTGATGAAGTAATTTTTATACAAATCATAAAATTAAAATACAGCGAGAAGCACAAACACAACACTCCTAGTTAACGACACATTGACGTTAAAGTTGGCAAGTTTGCCGATCCTTTAGCAATATCGTAAAAAAAACATGACGTTATTGTTAATTTTGGTCATATTTTCGCATCAGATTACGTCTTTGAAGTTTTATACCGAAAAATCAAGCAAGGGGACATATGCATTTCTTTACATTTTCGGAAAATTTGAATTAAGAACTACATTATGTTAGTTTTTCAAAAACTTGTAGGACAATCTGTAAATTTTCTACACTTTTTCCAATTTTTCAGAGCCTGAAAAATTGCGATTTCCTATTGATCCTATCTTAAAAGTACGACATTTTTTGAATATTTGACGCTTTATAGCTAAAAAAGTAAAAAGGTGACCCCTATATTTTTTTACATTTTCAGATGCGCCTCAAAAAGTTTTACAAGTATGGAAAAAATCAGAAACTTGTAGGATAGTGCCCATTTGTACCACTTGGCCTTAAGTATCCATTAATTGAAAGTAAATGCATTCTCATTTCCTACCTTGGTCACCCTTTTGTTTTGACAATTGCGAAGTCATTAAACAACACTAATACAAAATATACATTAAAATCAAATGAATTCAAATACTAACATATGCATTTATTTTGTTTAATTTTGAAGTTTTATTTATTTTATCATTAAGATATTAAATTGTTTTCGTTGTAACTATTTTTAGGGGGCTGAAGTTCATTTACCTGTTTTTATTAAAAATAGTAGAAAGTGATGATGAGGAGAAAAAAGGAAACCCAAGAGACGAGAGTCTTAAAGGATGTATAAATAATGCTTATGACAACACTTTAAAAAAGCATCATAATTTTATAGTATCTGGTATCTTTAAGGTAAGTTGTGTTTTCAGTCTCCAGTTTCACAATCATTCCTTAACTAAGATTTTCCTTAACTTAAATTTGGTAAATTTTGACAATACATTGTATTTTATTTTAATACAAATACAAAATTTCAACAAAATTAGAATAAAGATGTATTAAACTTAGAGTAATCTTCAAAATGACACCTTACATTCAGGAATATCTTGAAAACTAACAAAATTATTCAGATTTCAAATCAAACTTGGAGTAATCTTCAAACTGACACCTTACATTCAGGAATATCTTGAAAACTAACAAAATTATTGAGATTTCAAATCTACCCCATTTTAGTTCAAGAAAATGTTATTAAGGAATGATTGTGAAACTGGGGCCTGAATTCCTACAGACTCTTTCTTATTCTGGTCTACACAAAAAAAGTTTTTATTCTTGAGTTAGACAAGCTTGATTATTTAAAGTTTTAAATAAATTCTATAACCTGAATGTGAAAACTCCTTACCTACCTACCTACCTACCTACCTACCTACCCATTGTGTTTTTCAGTACATTATATTGCTATTGAAAAAGGAAATATGTCCATGCCAAGTAGAATTGGAGAGGGGATATATACAGAGTGGGCATGTGAAGCTCACAATGTCTGTATGTATGTGTACATTTGAGTCTGGACCATAACTCAATACTGTTCTTTCAAAATTTCATGAAACTCAATATTTGTATACAAATTTCTGTTTTCCAATGTTGTGTCATGACATATCTTGAAGGTTGAAGTCACAACACATCATTAGGCAATCAAGAAAGTTACATGAATTTACAAGTTTTTGAGTCATGTGTAAACCTTAAAACACCTGTGGTCCCTATACATAAATGTACTCGTCCATTAAATTAAAATTAAAGGTCAAGCAGACAGGTCAATTTTGTTTGTCTATATTATGTATATTTTACAGTGTAAATTTTAACTGGCTCGTGTGTTGTTTACCATTGAACTGTAACGTCATTATTAAACAAATATCGACTGTGAATACCAAGGTTTGATTTAAATGTTTGATATTTACCCACGATCTCTTAAATATCAACGTCAAATCTGTTAGTTGATCCAATCACTAAAACAATTATATAATAACTGAGGTATTTTATTTAAGACATGATTGCGACACTGGGGCTTGATAACTTTTTTGACGTACCATGCTAAAATGGGGCAAAAAAATTAGAATATGATGTTTCGTAGAACTGCAAATGAGTAAAAAAAAAAAAACCAAAACAAAACAAAAAATGAAACCACAAATGAGTTTTGCCTGTTGATACTTATGATCTGTAATTGTAATTTAAAGGAGTTGTAATGCTGTAATAATATTTTTTCATTAAATGTTTTATTTGTTTCAGGGTGTGGCTCATATGGCACCTAAAAAGTCTAATTTATTTGAAAAGATTACGCCACAAGGATCAACAGAAGCAAAGGTGTGTATTATTATACCACACAACTGTTGTTATAAAATGTTTTGAATATTGCTTGATTGAACAGAATCATGTAACTACAGGAGCACAACATTCAGTGTTTTTCCTATGGAGTACCGGTATACATATAGATAATGTTTTTTCCATGGAACATAGAAATATATGAAGTACTGGTTAACATATGGAAATCACATAGAAATGTATGGAAAACAAAGTTTTTGTTTGAAATAGTATCAAAACCATATGAAAAATGTTTAAATAATCACATGGAAAATCTATGGAAACCACATGGAGTGGTGGATTATTGTATGGGTAGTTTTATACCCCAGTCAAGATTCTATCATCTTGAGTTTGTCAGTTTGTGGATAATAAACCAGAGTGCTAAAAGAAAACCACTGACCTTTGGCAAGTTAACCAATAAGCTTTCTCACTTTGTGGTCTGTATAGAGTGGGATTTGAACTTTGGCTGTGAGAGGTGCTGTGATCTGTAAGCATGCACTTTAGACCACTAAGACCCCTTGAAAACGCATAGGTAATTTATGGACAACATGGACAACATATTGGTATTCTGATGTAGTCAGTGTATGAAAAACATGTTTGATCCTCCATAATTGGTTTCCTTGTGGTTCAATACATAATTTTTCCACTTGATTGTGTGGTCCTGTCTGATGTTTTTGTTTTATTTTTATATGAAGATGCTTGAAGAAATGAGAGCGTATATACCCGTGTTAAAGGCTAACATAGATCTGATGACCACTATACTAGTAAAACTGGACTTAGAAGAAGATCCAGAAAAACAACAAAGTATGTATTAGTTATAGTCATAACATGTCCCATCTGATGGACAGAGTTTGGGGGTATATGGCGCAAGGCTCAAATTTGCAACTAAATATGGCACCATGGCAACTAACACAGTTTGGGGCGGGGAGATATATACTGGTTAGACATAATAAATCGTACTAAATGTACTGTCTAATAGTCAGTGAAAATAATTGCAAATACCGGTAGTTTTATCACTATTGAAGAATAATTACTTATAAAAACATGCTCAAACACAAGCACGATGTTTTGTATTTCTGCTTTTAATGGCCAACCCTAGTGTTACAACTTACCGGTAATGATGTACCGGTAGCTAAAACAATGTGCAATAGAGTTATGTGCCCCTTGGCAGTAATACATTACAACTACTGGTATGTATTGCAACATTTAAAACATACATGATTTTTCATTTGAGAATATTTGTGTCCCATCAAACAGAATCTGTGAATTGCTAAAACTAAAGTCTTGTGAATTTTTGTTCTGTGTTAAATGAATAGGTACCTGCAGATATGCTAGGGGTTAACCAGCTGTGTCCACTATGTTTGTCGAAAGATGGGAATATAACAAGGCTGTAAAACCAGAATGAAAACAGTGAAATAAAGATTCTGTAAAAGTTAACTTTTCTTTCCTGATAAACAATTATGAGTAATCGTAAAAGATACCGGTAATTGCTATCGAGATGCTTCACCACACTTATAATCAATGTTGCTGATAATTACTTCCTCACTACTCCACAGTCATAATCACTAGACAATAATTATCTTTCTTGCAAAAATATCTGGTAATGAATAAAAATATATTCATTTCAATTTCGAACAATTTTATTTTACAGTTATTATGAAATGGTTTTAGTTAATATGACACATAATTTTTATTGTTTTTTTTTTCAGAATCCTAACTGCTGGTTTCATTTATGGGAGATTTACTGCTTTTTGGATATGTTGCATTTGTGTCAACTAAATCACCAGTGATGCAAAAGAATTTGATAAATATTTAAGAAATTTTACATAAATGTTGTCTTTTATAGAAAAACAACACTGTTTTGACTTAGTGAACTTTTACTTTTGTGTCTTAAGATATTGTCAGAGTGAAAATGCAATAGGAATCTCACTTTTTTTTCTTTTTACACAACTCTGTCCAGCGCCATGAATGTTCTTCTTGTGTTTAGATGTATTAAAAAAATTTCTTTTCTTTTTCAAACATTTTCCACATAATGGTCTTTCTTCAGTGTTAAATTGTTTAATTTTCTTCGTAATTATACTGTAGATGTGGGTATTTTTGGCTTTGGGGGTAATTTGAGCTTATTTAGCATTTTCATAAGTAATTGTTAAAATTTAATTTCATGCACATTTAAAATGTGGGTGGAAGTTAAAATAAAATCTATAAACTCCATTCTGTGTATGGATGTCTGTTATAACTATATATGATATATATAATGTTATCTGGGAATGTAAATTTTGTGAAAAGGTATGATATCTACATTTTACCTGTTATATGGAGAAGTTTTTACTCATTGTTGTGAGAATATGTATATTTTTTACATATAGATGTATATACATGCACAATATTTATTTTATATATCATTATAGAGCTTGTAAGTCTTGTCAGGTAACCATGGTAACCTAGTGATTTGTGATTTAAAGGTACAAATTGAAATTCCATCAACATCAACATAAAACTTCCAAGGAATATATTTATACAGTTAATCACTTAGTTATTAATTTGAGTAACAACTTTGATACAGAATTTTACTTCTAAAATTCACTGTTTAGTTCAAGTCCCCCCCTGTTTTGTATTTTGGCAAAATTAGTTATTTGAGCATCTTCCATTTTGCAACAAAACAATCTTGCAGGTTGTTGCCACTATTATTTGCATTCCTAGGAAATTCACAACAGCTGGTAGTCATATTCACATGTTACCAGCCAATCTTGATAGATACTAGTACCCGGGAAATAATTAATTAATTATTATATGAACAACACCATAGTAATGAATGTTGATGTTCGTCTTCACTGTTCATGCTGTTCATAATCAACCTGCACAAAAACAAAACTTATCACATATAACCATGGTAATGACATTGACTCACACCATGGTACAGGTTACTGATGAGACTTACAAGTACTGTAATATTTAATTTGTTAAAATTAATGATTAAAGTGAATAAAATAGATCATATATAAGATTAAAAACATTATATACTTCATACATTCCACTGTATAGAAAGCTTATAGCCTTATAAGGAGATTTGTAAATTTTAATCTACAACTGTAAAAAAAGACAATTAATCTAAAAAAAAAGAGAAAGACATGCATATATTTTCTGTATAAGATATAAGATCTGTATAAACATGATAAAATGATAGTTGGTTTTTGTTTACTTTTTTTAACTGGGAAGATATATTTTGAATTTTGTATTTGAAATTTCATTGTATGTCAAATGGTAGCTATATCGCAACATTATATTTTTGACCTTCTTAATAAACTTTAATGACAAATTACTAAGCTCAATACTTTTTTCATTATGTTAATGTTGATGTCGTAATTAGAATTATTGTTTTTGAATGAAATAAATACATTTCAAAATTATTTTATTTCTGTTTTATTAATTAAAAATCACAACTTAAGAATATCCAAGATGTAGCATAATACATGCAGGCTGACCAATCAAATTTATTTATTTGTCCAGATTAGGTACTTTTTTATCATTAAGTGTTTGATTCTGGTACAATTTCCATACAAAGTCTGAATTTTTAGTGCTTTTAATTTAAAAATGTCAAAATGGGGAAAATCTTTGTAATTGGACCTTTCTATTTTATCTGTCCATTTATCAGTTTTAATGGTACAAATCCGTCAAAGAAGAATTAATCCGTCGAATTGGTCAGCCTATACATGAACTAAAAAGTGCTTGTTTTCATCACACTGAGTCTTCATATTCATCTCAAATCTGGGCAAGTGTGCAAGTTGTTTTAATACATATATGTAATGGGGATCACCAGCGCACCACATAATCAATATCCCTATGATGTTTGTGCTGAGCGTTTTAAAAAAATGTACATCACAAATGACCCAGTTTCTATGATAAAAAGTAAATACATATACACATGATACATGTACATGCAATGCTATTCCATGTAGAAGTTCTGCACAAGTATTATGGAGATTTACATGGTGGACTGGTGACCCCATTTAGCTTGGTATATCAAGGTAGTACAAATATACTAATTATAAAGTTAGACTTTGAATCTATAATAGTATGAATAGAACATTTATGAAGATTGTATATAAACATGATAAAGGAAAGTAATTTATAAATCGTGTCACTAATAATAATAATAATAAACAATAACTTATTTTGTGATCTTTTGAATATGAAACTGGAATGGAAACATTTTTACAGATCTTTAAAACATCTTTATTTTATTGATGGGTTCCATATTTCATTACACACCGCCTGGAATAAGAAAGTCTGAATTTTAAATTGAAATCTGAAATTTTAGATTTAAAATATTTTGAATTTTCTATTATTTTTGAAATATTAAGTTGAGAGCTTGCCTCATTAATCTATCTTTTTACATGTATTTGTGACCTGGTTCAATATTGTGTTTCATTTTATATACTTACACAGGAAACATTTCATCATCTGGAAAACATACTAGTATAATATGAATCGAGAGATTTTTGTGTCAGCTATTGTTCATGCATGAGAATAACCAATTCATTTATTTTTATTTTGGCATGGTTGGATGATAGTCAGTATAACTCTAAGTGAAATATATAAAAATTAGATATTCATATAAGTTTTATTTTCATGCATTGTTCCTCTTGCGAATTTACATGAAAATAAAACAGTGGTGAAAATTGAATATTTCCAGTATTGAAGCAATATGGAAAAGATAAAGAAATCATCTGTATTTTAACCAAATGGAAAAAGAATGGTGATTATTTATTGCAATTTTTGTTTTCCATCTTTGGCAAACATATGCAGAGTTTTCACATATTTATCATGTGATGCCTCGATTAAATGCAAGTTTTCAAATTGGATTTAATATAAATTCTTTATTAGTTTCCATATAATTTCTGTATACTTTATGTGTACATCAAATGGTTTCTATACCTACATGTTTTTCCATATGAATCCTAAACAAATGTTTCCCATGTGTACAGTAAAACCATGATTCATTGCCATCATTTTTTCAGATAGATTATGAAGTGTGGCTTATTAGGAAAACATTGAAGAAATGGATTTTGGCACTTTGTGACAAGGGTTTACTTTATTTTTCATGGAAAACCTGTATTGAAATGTTTCCTTTGTATCAGGACCTTTAACTGTTGGATAATATTGGTTGTCATATGACTAAAAGATTTCCAAGTTGTCAGTTGAAACATTATTTATTAGTGTTTGAAAAAATGTCAATTGTTATGGCAATCACCTGTTTCACAGAAGCAGGGTTCCTAATGTTATTACATGACAGATGATTCTCATTTCTGTTATCTGTTTAATTATTTGTTCTATTGCTTGAGGTTAAGTTAAAAACTATGCTATTGTAGAAACTGAGCTTTTATGGTGTTATGGTGTGTGTAGGAACGGAATTATGATCTGGGTGGTATTTGTTATAGGATTATTTAGTTGTTATGGGTAACCGTATATTTATTAGATGAAAATTGAAACTTGATATATCCTCCATGAAATAAAATTGCCTGAACTTTGTCTGAAAAACTGTTTTGAATTTGTTCTGAATTTTGAATGTTTTTACATTCAGAATTTTCAGACGTAATTCAGATTACAGATAATAAGTGTTCAGAAAAATTCAGACACAAAATTTTGATTGTAAAAAAATTCATAATAAATTCAGAATTTTTGGAAATATTCTGACAAAATTCAGACATTTTGTCTCATGAAGGATATAAGAATATATTTATTGAATTACATATTGTGTATTTGTTTAAAGCAGACTATAAAAGCTTATCTCAAGTCATCAGAAAAGTGTATTTGGTTGGTATTTAGAAAATTAATAATTCATGTTAGATATTTCAAAAATATCAATTTTTAATATTTTTTAACTTTGGCATACAATTTACAGATTTCAGCCAAATTTTGAAATGTTAAATGTATTAATAAAATACTCTTGGTTGTTACGACCCAATTTTGGTAATTGAATACTAATACACATTTGAATTTCAAAATCTATTTTGATAGTCATTTACATTTACAACAGATTTTTCCATAAAATTGATTAATTACCAGGTCGATACACTATAAAATGTTGTTGTGAAAGGTTGATATTTAAACACTAGGTTTGCCAACAAGGAATATACTGAATAATGAGAAATATTCGCAATGTATTACTACACTCATTTGCAATTTTTACGGTCCAAGTCTCAACCAAGAAAATATGTGCACTGCTAAGTTTTCTACATGTTAAGAATATGCAAATTGGGTTACCTACCTGCACTTCAACCGTGAAAGTAAGTGCACACGAACACAAAAACTTTCTGAATGTTAAACCGCAAAAGTTTCTACCTGCCAATATTCCTTGTTATACAGCAGTATTGTAATTGTTTTAAGTGCAGGGTATTCACACTATAAACGTGTTGATGATTCACAATTTTAAATATTAAACTAGAAATATTGTTGCTGTTTCTAACTTTTCTGTCTGGTTGTTGTCAACAAGAATTTTATTTTTAAAATAAAACCACTTAATCACTTTTACTGTGTGTTGTCATATGTTCATCAAGATTATTTCACTTATATTAAGGCATCACTAGCCATAGATATGTTACAGAAAATTATATCTACATGTGTTTATAGCAATGAAGATATTGGACCAAGACTTATATTATACCCCCTCCCAAAGGCTATTTAAGGTAAATAGTATTGGTGTTTTCTTTCCCTCTGTCCTATCACTGTATCTGCTACTCCTCAAAAATTATGATTGTAAAACCAAGGCCTGGTTACACTTTGCAATGTTTTTATTCAATTGAGCAATGTCAGTTTATATACAATGCATGCAAGCCAGAAGTGAGGCAATGGTGCATTTCATCCCAATAGAGATTATTTCCTTTCAATTGAGTCTTTTAATTCAGGGATAGTAAAGGAAACAAGTATACCTGAAGAACACATTCACCCTTCAGCTAGTAAAGGAAACAAGTATACCTGAAGAACACATTCACCCTTCAGCTAGTAAAGGAAACAAGTATACCTGAAGAACACATTCACCCTTCAGCTAGTAAAGGAAACAAGTATACCTGAAGAACACATTCACCCTTCAGCTAGTAAAGGAAACAAGTATACCTGAAGAACACATTCACCCTTCAGCTAGTAAAGGAAACAAGTATACCTGAAGAACACATTCACCCTTCAGCTAGTAAAGGAAACAAGTATACCTGAAGAACACATTCACCCTTCAGTTAGTAGAGGAAACAAGTATACCTGAAGAACACATTCACCCTTCAGTTAGTAGAGGAAACAAGTATACCTGAAGAACACATTCACCCTTCAGTTAGTAGAGGAAACAAGTATACCTGAAGAACACATTCACCCTTCAGTTAGTAGAGGAAACAAGTATACCTGAAGAACACATTCACCCTTCAGTTAGTAGAGGAAACAAGTATACCTGAAGAACACATTCACCCTTCAGCTAGTAAAGGAAACAAGTATACCTGAAGAACACATTCACCCTTCAGTTAGTAGAGGAAACAAGTATACCTGAAGAACACATTCACCCTTCAGCTAGTAGAGGAAACAAATATACCTGAAGAACACATTCACCCTTCAGCTAGTAGAGGAAACAAGTATACCTGAAGAACACATTCACCTTTCAGCTAGTAGAGGAAACAAGTATACCTGAAGAACACATTCACCCTTCAGTTAGTAGAGGAAACAAGTATACCTGAAGAACACATTCACCCTTCAGTTAGTAGAGGAAACAAGTATACCTGAAGAACACATTCACCCTTCAGTTAGTAGAGGAAACAAGTATACCTGAAGAACACATTCACCCTTCAGTTAGTAGAGGAAACAAGTATACCTGAAGAACACATTCACCCTTCAGCTAGTAGAGGAAACAAGTATACCTGAAGAACACATTCACCCTTCAGCTAGTAAAGGAAACAAGTATACCTGAAGAACACATTCACCCTTCAGTTAGTAGAGGAAACAAGTATACCTGAAGAACACATTCACCCTTCAGTTAGTAGAGGAAACAAGTATACCTGAAGAACACATTCACCTTTCAGCTAGTAGAGGAAACAAGTATACCTGAAGAACACATTCACCCTTCAGCTAGTAGAGGAAACAAGTATACCTGAAGAACACATTCACCCTTCAGCTAGTAAAGGAAACAAGTATACCTGAAGAACACATTCACCCTTCAGTTAGTAGAGGAAACAAGTATACCTGAAGAACACATTCACCCTTCAGTTAGTAGAGGAAACAAGTATACCTGAAGAACACATTCACCTTTCAGCTAGTAGAGGAAACAAATATACCTGAAGAACACATTCACCCTTCAGCTAGTAGAGGAAACAAGTATACCTGAAGAACACATTCACCTTTCAGCTAGTAGAGGAAACAAGTATACCTGAAGAACACATTCACCCTTCAGTTAGTAGAGAAAACAAGTATACCTGAAGAACACATTCACCCTTCAGTTAGTAGAGGAAACAAGTATACCTGAAGAACACATTCACCCTTCAGTTAGTAGAGGAAACAAGTATACCTGAAGAACACATTCACCCTTCAGTTAGTAGAGGAAACAAGTATACCTGAAGAACACATTCACCCTTCAGCTAGTAGAGGAAACAAGTATACCTGAAGAACACATTCACCCTTCAGCTAGTAGAGGAAACAAGTATACCTGAAGAACACATTCACCCTTCAGCTAGTAGAGGAAACAAGTATACCTGAAGAACACATTCACCCTTCAGCTAGTAGAGGAAACAAGTATACCTGAAGAACACATTCACCCTTCAGCTAGTAGAGGAAACAAGTACACCTGAAGAACACATTCACCCTTCAGCAAGTGAACTTGACAAACACTCTCAAACTGAATAAATTGTGAAATTTGCTCATCACTGTCAGCAATATCTGAATGAAAACAAAGATTTTTTTATTAGATGGTTCAATTGTTTTGCTTGATTTAAAACAAAAAATGGTGTAAGTAATAGGGTTCCATAAACCTGGCTGATGAAGTGGGGTCGGCCAAAACAGACTTGGCGCAGAAGTATCAACACAGAGGCACGAACAGCTGGAAAAACCTGGGCTGAACTAAAAACGTTATCCCAAAACTGTGTCAGATGGAGAGGTGTTGTTGCAGCCCTTTGTTCCCCAAGGAATCAAAAGGCGTAAGTCAAAGTCAAGATGAAGTATTGGGACTGGTAAGCCATTGCAGTTTATACCACTTGGTCATCAAGGCTCTTACAGTGACCAAGGAAACTGTTTTAAACATTTCATCCAAAGGACGCTTTGTTTTGTTTATTTCCAAATGATGGTAAAAGAACTGACATGAAATATTTGTAACTTAATACATATTAAGATTCAAACCATCTAAGAATAGAACTCCAAACCGTCCACATACACTCATGTACACAGTTGATATGAGTACTGGTGTTTAACATCCAAATCAAGAATATTTCTCTTATCAAGACGTCGCCAGCTCTAGACAAAGGTGCAGAAATTTTGCTTGTGTGTTGTGCTGATGGCATTATACAGCAGGATTCTTTATCTTGCGAAAGGCAACCTTGATTATTTTAAGTTCCCATCCGAAAGAACTAACTGTCATTTTGTAATGCCTAGTGCTTAGCGAAAGAAGTCACAACCCACTTTCAAGTCTTGGGTCAGACCTGGTCGGGGTTGAAACCCTCAACCTCCCACTTGCAGAGCAAGGACTCTACTGAGCTACTGCAGGGGTGCCCACATACAGCGGTAGCAATCTACCAAATGAGTTGCTGCTCAGTTGTATTTACTTGAGCAAAACATTGTGAAATGATAAATGCAAAGTGATGCATAAAGTTTTTCAGTATAATGCTGTTTTACGTCACACAAGCAATTTTCAGCTATTCGAAACAATACAAGGTTTCATATTAACCTTGTGGATCAATCTAAATACAAGTACATGTAATAATTGAGTTTTGGGTAAGTTTTTTTGTCTTCATCTGCTGTGTACTACTAGAGTGGACTGGTGTAATGGAGTTTTATTCCTCAGTCAAGAATCTTTCACTTATATGGACCCTGTCAATTCAGGGATGGTGGAGGAAATTGGAGTGCCCAAAGAAATCTGCAAATGATCTGCCAAACTTTCGCTCACTAACATCTGCCCCAAGTGAGAATGGAACCCAGGCACTTTAGACCACTTAGCCACTGAGACAACATACAGAGTACAAGTACACTAATGGATGCAATGTCCCAGTTAAACATCTCAGACTATTCTACTAGTATCAAGTCAACAACGATCAAACCCACAGCAGTGAGATGTCTCGGACACTCTAACCATGCATCCACCCCTACTGTAATGACAACTACAAAATCATCTATGAAACATTATATTTATTTATTAAAAACAAAATTAACATAAATACTGATGTGTGAGTGTATAAAACAGAAAATATCAATATCTTGCACCACCAAGATCAGAAAATGATATCTTGCACCATTAAGATCAATAAAAAAAAACTAAATACATTTTCCTACATGTAAATTAGGGATGTAACATACACCAAAATCGCATTGCAATAGACTGGTACATGTTGTATTGCAGTACATACTGACTATATATTGCAATGGTACATTTTTATTGGAATTGTAATGCAGCATGAATACTTTACTTCCATGTGACATGTTTTGCATAAGGCAATGTCCTATTTTTTTCCAAACATTACTTTTTGCGTTTTGTCTTTAAAACAGTTTTAATGACATCATCTGTTCCAATACAAACTTTGCAACTTTTTTACTTTACAACAAAGGCACTTAAAACATACCAAGAGGTTGTTAAAAAAACATGTTGATTTTGGCAACTGTAATAGGACATGTTTTCCAAATCGGCATATTTTTATGATGTTTGAAATAGATCAGAACACCTTAAAACAAGTTTTACTGTATTGGTATATTACATCCCTAATGTATATTATACATGTACAGGTGTATATAAATATCATCAGATAGGATTATTGATCTTTATTTTCAAAAAAAATAATAATAATCATATAAAAAACAATAATAAACAAATAAATGCAATGTAAATCATTTTATATTTGATCAAACTGTTTGAGTACTTTGAATACTAGCACTTGTTGCAACTTCATCAGTCTAAAGTAAGAAGAGTGTTAGTAGCCGTTACTATATTGGGAAGGTCATTAATAGTAATTATTATATGGCCAATGATTTTGCCCTTCGCCTACGGCCTCAGTAAATATAATGTGTTTGAGGTTGATAAATCCTTATGTCTACCTCATCAAAAGTCAATAATTGTATATTAATTAATTTAGTTATGTACATCCATAATAACAATAAATATGGTTCCACTAGTGTAACAGTGAACAACCACATCCAGTTAATTAAATGGTAACGTACTAACTACATGTAGATAATTTAACTTTTTGGCAGAGACTAAGACAATTGGTCATAATGCATTATAATAGGGTGTTTTTGTGTGTCACATGTGTGCAGATGTGTGTGCATATGCACATGTGTGATGAGTGGAAGGGAGAAATGTTGAAATGTTTCGGTTTGACGTGTGTGTGTGTGTGTGTGTGTGTGTGTGTGGGTGTGTGTGTGTGTGTGTGTGTCAATTAAAATTATAATGTCACTAAAAGTGTTGGTAGAAACCGAGTGGCAGTATATTTTAACACTAATAATACAATTTTTTATTCTGATCAATATGACGTGTGTGTGTGTGTGTGTGTGTGTGTGTGGTGTGTGAATAAAAATTATAATGTCACTAAAAGTGTTGGTAGAAACTGAGTGAGTGGCAGTATATTTTAACACTAATAATACAATTTTTTATTCTGATCAATATGACGTGTGTGTGTGTGTGTGTGTCAATTAAAATTATAATGTCACTAAAATTGTTGGTAGAAACTGAGTGGCAGTATATTTTAACACTAATAATACAATTTTTTATTCTGATCAATATGAAATACACATAACAAAATAATTCTGGCTTAAAAAATACTGTGGTAACAAATGAACCAAAATTACCTATTTTGGCCTTGGCAAAAACAAAAAATGCTTTAAGTAAATAGCAGATCATATTGCATAATTATAAAAGACAGAGGTTTAAAATATACATGTATATGCTAATGGGGTTCGCCGCTGTACCACGTGATACCTTCCAACGTGTCTGTGAAACGCTTGTTTCCAATGGACATGGAATCGCACAATATGATGCTTTCTCGTAAAAACGATGTTATTTCGGGAATTTGTAACGTTGACATTTTCCAAAATGTTCCCCACAAAGGTTAAGAGGTATTGATCATGTGGTATGGCAGGGAACCCCATTAATACACAACAATAAATAATCCATATAAATTCTTAACATATTTTTATAGGTGAAAAATATAAACCAGTACCCAACTAGATCATAAGTTTTGATCAGAAATTATTAACAATTATTCATCAATAAACAACACAAAGTGACCCCCCTAAACTCCAAAATGAAGCAGCTGTATCATGAATCAATAATAATACTAATATAGCACTATTTTTGATCTGGCATGGTGTCTGGGTGACAACCATGATAAACTAGACAAAGTGATTCCCCTACACTTCAATCTGAAACAACTTATCATGAATCAATAATACTGGTAATACTAATATAGCACTACTTTTGATCTGGCATGGTGTCTGTGTAACAACAATGATGTCCCAGTTTATGAGGTACATTGTATACTATATGGACTACCCCCTAAAAACCCTGATAATATGCACATCTCCAATACCTGTAAATTATTCAGCAAAGTGCAAAATCCCTAGAATTTAAACTATAGGAGGAGTTTTCTGGAAATTTCTGATATTGTGTCTGTGAGGCACAAAAGATGCCCTGACATGTTTATGAGGTATACTGAATGGACTATCCCCCAAAATGACAAATATTGTTAAAAATAAAAACCTTGATAATATGAACATCTTCAATCTTATGTAAAACCATTCAGCAGAGTAAACTTCTTAGTGTTACAACTGTAGAAGTGATACAAAATAACAATATGCTCCTAACTTCTAGTTGTGTGGGATATACTGGTAACAATCTATGAATACTAGTCAAAAATAAATATTTGTTACCATTTTTATTATATCTTGGAAAATACATCACTGAACAAGAAAAGAATGTTGACAGATATAACAATTGAACTGTTTACAAATTGGCAAAATACTGTGTTCATAAGTGCTACAACTTTAATAACAGTGCAAAACAAACTGAATAACACACTTTCAAATTAAAATGGAAAAATCATGATATGCAAACATAGTGCAACCTGTGAATACTGAACACTGAAAAATGTACTAATTGAGCTTATTTGTTGAAGACAAATAATTAATATGTCACCATCCCACAACAGGCTGCTTACAGAAAAAGCCTTACATTTGCACCCTTTAATTCTAAATTTGATGCTAATTTTAAGTGTATGACATAATCTAAATTGTTTCAACATTTAATGAAGACTAAATGAATCAAAACATTATTGCACAAACAGAATACATACCTATTACCTATCAACAGAAAATTATATTATCCAAAGATTCAATACTAAAAGATGTTAAAGTTTAATGACCTACTGAATAGAAAAAATATCCAAGTTATGATTTCTGGAATTTTTAACCTCTTTATAGACATGTCCCAATTTTGAAAGATGATAATTCTTTAATCCAAAATTATATAATAAAGTATCAGGGCTTTAAAATTCCACTATCTTGATTTTGTATCTTGTGTCTCATAGTCCAGTTTTATTTTAAAGTGGTTAAGGGGACAAATTTTAGAAAGACAACAAGTATTTAGGACAATCATTAACTGAAATATTTTATACTTTTAGTACTGAACAGTCATACAATATCTCATACATAATATTTAAAAAAGCTCACCCAAGACTATTTTGAAAAAAAACCCCTCCATCTACTGTTATAACAAATATGAATGAAGAGAAATCTTGCATAATTAATGGATTAAAAAAATTCACATCCATGAAGCTTTAAAGAACTTTAAATGTTAAAAAAAGACAAAGAAAACAAGCATTATCATGACCCTACCTGGGGTTAACAAAATTTATTGCTGATTTTTTTTATATTAGCATCATTTAAAAAAATTCTCTGATCTTCAATGTTCCCTAATTATTGACCCCCACTTACCAGTGACATTAATGTAGAAGGATTCTAAATAAAATTATTTTATTGATTGTGAACGCAGCATTTTACAATATCTTATAATAAAACTCCAACTTATGGTAATGACTTTGTTAGATAAACATTACATTTAAGAAAACAACATCAAGTTCATCTCTATACATTAACATAACATGTAAAAAAAGATTAAGAGATTACAACCTCGGAATGAATTTAAGAATGAGCCACTACAAAAAAGATTTAGGTGTATCTTATACCAGGACAATCACAAGTGATAAAGAGGGTCAAAGGTCACAAAATCTGCTGACAATCCAATATCAAAATCAGTGTATAAAACATAAAGAAGCAAAATCAACAAACATAATACATGACAATGTACAAAAATTTATTCTAATAAACACAGGGGGACAAATTAAGACTAAGAAAATATCTGCTAAATACATGTATACTTAATTATCAAGTATACATGTATTTAGCAGATATTTTCTTAGTTTTAATCCTCTGTAAATACATTACTGGTATTTCATTATTGTTTCAAATTATTTAAAAGAGAAAAACTTGAAAAGACATGTATAGTCTCTTTGCCATGTTTTATAGTTTGAGGAATGGGACATATCATGGAACCTGTAAGAACTGAACAATTCATTAACCGAAATACTTGTCCTAACCATAACTAATTTTCTAGGATGCAGCATTAATATTGCTTGTTAGATTAAATTTATGAAAACTGAGAATTACTGAAAAACAAAATCTTCATTATGTCCAGAAAATGTGTCATTAAGACAGGTCCCTCTGTATCAGAATTACCGACCTGGTACCAGATAATCACTTATTGTTCTGTTTCTGCATTCAATTTTAAGTAATCACTTTAAAAACTTTACTACAGTGGCAGATCTTTTTTTATTATGGTACTACAACCTAAATCTTTTTTTTAACAGCCCTGGAATTCTTAAGATATAAAAATGATATGCACTTTAATTTCATAATCGTATAACTTTATTTACTTGATGTTCGTCACATGTATTATTAGGATGCCAAAACCAATGTCCCCATTTTTTTGCTCTTGCTATTTTTGCACTGTTACCTTTGACCCAATTATTATTAATTATATAAGGTTTTAACTGTTTTCTTCTTTCTTCTGAATAATCAATATACCACTTTCCATCTATGTATTTATCAGGAGATAGAATACCTAACTTCAGATATTTATATTTTCCTTCTAACAGGTTTGAGAAGTATACTTGGTCATTGTGATAATCGGGTACACTTTTTGATGCTGCATAAGATGATATCTCATTATAAAGCTTCCACATCATCTGAGAAAATTCATTATAAAATTTCAGCGTATTTCCTGTAGATATTAGCAGTTGAAAACCTCCAAGGTAGCCATGTTTATGAGTGGGTTTAGCGACAACAATGTCACTATTATTAGCATGATTTTTTATGTCTGGGAGTGGATTTTCAATCCATAAACAATCTGTTTCAAACAGAAGTAGCGTAAAACCATGTTCCAGTAAGACCCTGATTATCTGTGTTCTTAGATGCATCATTTTGACATATCCAACTTTACTGTATTCCTGGTCGCCATGGATATCTAACGTGGCTATGTAAACAGCAGCAACATCTGGCCAATAATATTTGATCATTTTCTGGGAATTTTTATCAGTCGTTATAAATAGCACATGTTTATGAATTCCAAATGGTTTTACATTACATAGCCAGCTATTTGTCATGGTAATGAAGGCATCGTTAACCATGGCTAACAATATCACACCAGCATTTGTTTTTATTTGATCAGCGATATTAATCAATGTCTTCGTATAATTCTCTTGTTCTAACTGTAGAAAAAATTTGCCATACTTTGTCAGTTCTGATGTGTTGATTTCCTGTAAAACAGGCGCTACTTTTGAAGAACGTTTTTTGACTTTATGAACATTCAAATATACAAACATTCCTGCTAAAACTAGTGAAAATAAAAGTAGTGTCTTTATGTTCAATCGGAATAGCTTCTGCATCCTTACAACTTCTTGATGTTCAAAGATTGTTACCATCCAGCAAGCACAATATATGCATCTAAAATATAAAAAATTCTAACATTGGTGTATGTTTATTATCATATCATAATGATTTTGTTTGTATATCATATTTAAGAAATAAGGTCATTTTCCAATGTTTTTATGAACTAGTCCGACTAATCAGCCCACTAAACCCCCATTTTAATTTTTTGACTTTTTGGAGGTTTGTGGTCTGACAGCTTCCATTATTGAATTCTTGAAATTTCTGGCGAAAACGGCAGAAACGAAAACATGCGTCGATAATTTCCATTATTTCCTTACCTCGCTCTTGTTGACAACATGGAACACTTCCTAAAACATTATTCTACCGATCCATGCTTAATTTTTAATTAAAATCCATCGATATCGGTAGAAATACAAGATTTCTAATGTCTCTTCAGCTCTCTGTCACTTTCACATCGTGAAGACATTACTAATTTGCATTGACCAATCAGATCGCGCATTGCATTTGGATGGTGAAACTCGCAGTTCTATCTTTAGAAAGCACATGGTGATGTTTATTTACATTGGTAATTCGCGTTATTAAGGATGTTTTACATGGTGTTTAATACATGTACTTACAAAAGGTAACATTGAAATGTATTCAAAATATTTAGAATTTATATGTAGACTTTCAAATAGAGTGGTCGCGATCTTCTCTATATATTTTTATATTCTTGACCCCTCTCATTTTTCTGAACTAGTACCCTAGAAATTTTATTCCAGTAATTTTGGAGAGAAAAAATTAAGCACCTCACTGTATATATGTATGTTCACGCAAAATACAGTTAAAATTAAACCCTATGACAAAATTTACAGTGTGGTCGGGATGAATATAAGAGAATTAATTTTAATGACAAGTACTCTTGTGTTGAACTTTATAAATTACAATTGGTTTAAAAACTTATAATTCTACGATCTACAAAATATTGGACAAAACTTGACAGCATTTCAGGAGAACACGCAAGTCCGAGATATGATAGAATATTACTCATTTTGAAAGAAAAAATAATTTAGATCATAGGCGTAGGAGGGTTTTTAATATTGGGGGGGGGGGGGGGGGGGGGGGGCAAACCGAAGCTATGTCTATGTCGTGCCTAAGGCACGAGACGGGGAGAGTATGGGTGCTAAACCCTCGCATAGGTGGGGGTCCATGGGGCCTTCCCCGGAAAATTGTCAAAACTAACCCCTGTCTAGACGCATCTTCAATGTGTTTTGCAGCCTTTTGATAGGTTAAAATACTCCGATATCAAGGCAAGTTCCATTATGGGGGCACCCCAGAAAATTTTGCAGCGTTCTGAGTGAAAGACTGAAAAGCAGTGAACTATTAAGACAAAATTGTACAAATAACTGCATGACATGATTAAGTCCAATGATTAATTTTCAAACGTACGGTATTCAACTCGCGACTTCTGGCTACATGAAGATTAAGAAGGTTTGGTGCCATATAAATAAACTAATTAACCACACCAATCTACATTTACCTTTGATGTACATCATTAAGTTGGCCATGGGCCTAGCATTGATATAATTCTCAACCCCCCTTTCAAAAAATCCTGGATCCGCCCCTGCCATTGGAGATGCCGTGAGCCGAGGGTGAATTTCAAGACGCCCTTTTATAAGTATAATGATGAAATTGATAATTGATTGGTTACCAGATGGACATTTCCTGTTAAAGCTCTTGGTTTTTTTCTCTTTTTTTTTAGAACTTACACTATAAACATAAACTATGATACAAAATTTCACACAATATATTGCGGGGGCTTGCCCCCCTGCTCCTACGCCTATGTAGATATAAACGAGAAAAACCATGAGAAATCTTCACTGCTATTAGTACACATGTCTTCACATGGTATTGATAAAAATAAAATAACTAAAATAATATGTTATACGCGTGAAAACATCATTAATAATGCGAATCGTTAATGTAAATAAACATCGCCATGTGCTTTCTAAAGATAGAACTGAGAGTTTCACCATCCAAATGCAATGCGCGATCTGATTGGTCAATGCAAATTAGTAATGTCTTCACGATGTGAAAGTGACAGAGAGCTGAAGAGACATTAGAAAACCTTGTATTTCTACCGATATCGATGGATTTTAATTATAAAATTAAACATGGATCGGTAGAATAATGTTTTAGGAAGTGTTCCATGTTGTCAACAAGAGCGAGGTAAGGAAATAATGGAAATTATAGACGCGTGTTTTCGTTTCTGCCGTTTTCGCCAGAAATTTCAAGAATTCAATAATGGAAGCTGTCAGACCACAAACCTCCAAAAAGTCAAAAAATTAAAATGGGGGTTTAGTGGGCTGATTAGTCGGACTATTTATGAACTTGCAAAGAATAATGGGCTGTCTCAAATTGCATAAGAGGCGAAGAAGGATTGGTCTCCCCACCACATAGAACCTCATGTCAACTATCATTGATGACCCTGTAAAGAATCACTGTCACCCATAAAAAAGATTGGTAACATCCAGCATTTAGCATGAAACTTGTTGATCGAGATAATTGTTAACATATCGACGATATAATATAGACCTTGTCAGTAGAAGCTACCCATATCCATCTGAAACTACAGCCCCTCCCCAATGAGCGAAAGGCAGCCACACCAGATTCCATCTATTCCTCTCATGAAGAGTAACAGTTTCTTCTTATTGTTGCACTTCTATTTTCATAACGTGATATTATGTAACCATTTCTATTTGTGACCCCCCCTCCCCCGGCCCACCCGGCGTACAACCAGGTAGCAGCCGTTTTTCTACTGTGACAACTTATTGTAAGAGTCGTAAAGACACTACGTTAGTCTTACAATGAAAGCATTACACTAAACACTTACAAGTTGAAGTTTTACCGGTCTAGCAACAGGACAACAGAACGTGTGCGAGTTGTCATCAAACCGGATATAGCTTAAACTCGAGTAAGAAAGGCGTTTCCCTTCATTTGTTTAGACGTACTATTGTTATAGTTCCCATATAAACGTAACCAATATTGGTCAAAACATCACTAAGAATGTAAATGACCCGTATAAATTATTCTATCCCCAGCTGTGACTCGAAAGAACCCACACATATTTACACAGGACTATGTGTAAACATTATACTTTCAATAAACTGTCCCAAAGTTGATGAAACGTCTAGTGAAAAGCTTATGCAAAAATAAAGGGTTCAAATCTCATTTGGGTTCATAAGGGGATAAAAATAAAAAAAGAACTCCGTGTAGAAAGAGTAAGTGCTTGATTCTAGATATTTCATATCTAGTTGCAGAGCTGCCAGCTGATCCACACACACAGGCCTGACCCTCATATAGATAGTTCCTATGTGAGTCTCACACTGTCCACTTTCCAGGTAAAGTAACGGCCATTTTGGTAGGCATTAGAAATTGAGTCTTATTAATTCTTTCTAAAATAGAGTGTACAAAATTTATTGTCACATTGTTTTTACGGGGACAAAAATCTTATAAAATATATCAAATCAAAGTAAAAACATTGGCGATTTCATAAATTTAAAAACTTTATTGATATCCTGATTACTTTTTGAAAAACAATAATTTAAAAATGAACAAATTTGGTTAAAATAGACAGATAAATTATATAGATTGCCTATCAAAATGGTGACCACTCTACTGAAAAATTTGTCTGCTAGAGGTCCATGAGAACTATCTCATGTATCTATAGACATGAATTCTCACTGACCCACGAAGAAGGGGGCAGACCTGCAAATGACCATAGAGTTTGAGGATTTGCAGTGTTCATTCATCACCACTCAAATATACCTGTTATTACAGTGAATTTGAGTGATTTACATGGGTGGACTCACTGGACTATGGGTGTAGTGAATTATTTTGTACAGGAAGAAAGTGAAAAATCGCTACAAACTTGCATACTGTAGCCATTTCTCTGACAATGCACCATATTTTCTATATATGCTTAATACTGTTCAATTCAGTTTTTGTCTACATCTTTTGCTTTCAGATATTTTTTTTAGTAGTTTTTTTCACATGTAGGTCACTGTGACCTACTTTTGATAGTGATGGCAACCATATTATATATATTTAATACTGGAGATCCCAAAAAATCAATTCAGTTTTTGTCTACGCCTTTTGCTTTCAGATATTTTTTTAATAATTTTTTCACATGTAGGTCACTGTGACCTACTTTTGATAGTGATGGCAACCAAAAGTACCAATTTATTAAGTGCCTGCTCAAAAATCCTTCCTATGAAGTTTGTTCAATATTAACTCAGCAGTTTCAGAGGAGATGTAAAACATATGAGCGATGCCCATATAGATACTAGTTTACAGACACATGCTGTGCCATGCCATGAACTTAAATGGCCTTTCAGCCAGGTGAGCTAAGCATGACACTGTAAAGTGGCTTTAATGTGCATGCAGATTAAGATGAATGACTTAGAAACAAAATCAAAATGTCCCTTTTTTATGAGTGAAGTAATTACTACATGTACTAATGATCAGTAGGTAAAATATTCCAGTTAAGACTTATCCCATTCTACCAAGAGGGCATTGACTACAGACCCAATAGAGTTTGTATTGCTCAACTGGCATTTTATTCACATTTCTGACAGCCATGTGGGAAACAAGTCTGAATCTTCATCAATAACTTATTTTTCACACCAAATATCATTGAATATGGGGCTCTTAGGTAAGTTAAAAAGAAGAATTTGGAGATAGAGTGGTGGTTACAAGGCTACAAAAGGACATGTAATAAGGTTATATTTTTTCCTTTTTCATGCTACCCCTAAGCTCAATTGGTAGAGTGCTCACTTCATATGTTGGTAGTCTTGGGTTTCTAACACCGACTGGGGTCTGATCAAGACTTGAAAATAGGAATTGATTGTTGTTTTTTGTCAAGCACTCTGCATTTAGAAATGGAAGTCACATGGTCCTTCAGAAGAAACCTTAGAAACTGCTGCCCCGTGTCACAGCAGACATGGGATGTCAAAGAACCCTTCCTTCACATTGCCCCAAGCACACTGCAAAAATAAAAATTTCTGTCACTTCACTTATAGCTGGTGGCATCAAAATATCAGTGAAAAGTTCCAACCAACCAACCACCCACCCACCCACCCACCCAACCAACCAACCAACCAACCAACCAACCAACCAATCAATCAATCAATCAATTTCATGCCATTCTAACAATGGTGTTGGATATGGAATGTTATATGGCCATAAACCTGACCGAATATACTAAAATATAATGACATCAAATATGTAACTATTGAGTATCATTTAAAAAAAAAATAAAACAACCACAACAGAACTTTTTAAAAAAATATTTATTGTATAATCTTAACATATCATGTTTAAAAAATCTTCAAAAACAATAACAATTTTTATGATAAATATGGACGGATATTAATGAAACAAATAAATGTATCACCCTTTGTTAGATTTCAAAATTCACAAATAAATAAATAAATAAATAAATAAATAAATAAATAAATAAATAAATATAAATAAATAAATAAATAAAAACAAGACCTAAAATCTATGATAAACTGTTTAACTGTATAAATACAACCATATCTCTGTAGTGCTTGACAAATTTAGTAAACAATGTTTTGTCAACTTAATTTTTATCAACACTCAATTATTTTCTGGATAATTTGTGCACAAAAAAAACCTGCTTAAATTACAAAGCAATTTACCTTAAAACATGAATACAATTAAATCTGTATAAAACTCCAAAATGCTGCCAGTCTCTTTGTCAAATACCAAATAAAAACAACTAGAGAATAAATGCTTAAAACATATTAAAGATCAACATTTTTGAAAAAAGGAAACATACAGATTGTATGAAAACAAAGTTTTGAAAATACCACAAAAGAAATTCAGAAAAACTATAAATAAAATAATCAACTATACATGTATGTGACAAAATGTAAAGGAATACAAAAATATTCTGATTAAATAATAACATAATGAGTACTTTGGAAGACAAATTCATCAAGAAGCTACATGTACATGTTGTATTTATATATACAACTAAGATGGTGAGTAAGTTTGTGTTTACATAATGGGACTAGACTTAATGCCTGAGTGCTGATGGACCATAAGACTCTCAACAATGTGGTTCAGTAGAAAAATAAATGTTACTGGTAGGATAAAAAAATAACACAACTTTGTACACTGGAAATTCCCTAACACAAATTTGTATAGGTTCCCCGACACATCTTTTACAAGTTCCTGACACGACTTGACAAGTTCCCTGAAACAACTTAGGACAGGTTTCCTGACACAACACTGTTTTCACAGGATATAAAAATTGATCATACCCCAGTTACTATATCTAAGCTGTTATCTGTTAATAATTTTAGCATTATAACACATTCTTGTGTCATTAGGATGTCTATATGATGTGTGAGGCTTCAAGAATAACAAAATAACCACAACTCATGTTATAAATCTCAACAATGCAGTCTAGAATGTTAAAATAACCATATGCATGTACTGACAAAATTTTACAGGCCCTAAATAATCTCTTTGTTAAGTTAAATGACATTCTTAAGTGAGCCCTGTCTCATGTGACCGTTCTGTGCTGGTCTTTTGAGATGTTTTTATTGTACATTTACAGCAGACTTTATAAAAAAGAGCTACACTCCATCATGATAGACAACATTCACTGTAAGCATTGCAAATGATAGCTTTTGTAGAATAAAACAAATGATACCATAACACAAGTTAAACCTATTTTGGAGAACCAGACTTTAAATCAGAATAGAAAAATTTATTCTTGACGGCAAAGTCATGTTGATAACTTCAGTTCCCCTATTTCTTTATGAATGGTCCACTTATGTCCCTTTTTCAGCACTTGTATAACAACTGATAATGTCTTATAACTTAGTGTGTGTTAAAATCCACTTTTCAGTTCTTCAGCGGCTCTTTCTTCTCTCCATTTCTGCATTAATTTCAGCATTTTCTCACTCTTATCAGTCTGTATTTCAGGGTCCATATCTTCAAATTCTCCTGGAGCTAATACATGACCAAATACCTTCTCCTGTAAATACCAAACAAAATTGGATGTTAATCTTAACTTAATGACTTATTGCAATGAAAGGATGAAGAAAGCAGTTGGTGGTCAGTTTGCTCGCTGAAGATGGGGTTTTCTCCAGACACTCCAGTTTCCTCCATGATTGCAAAACTGACCTACATAATATAATGGAAGAATCTTGACTTAGGCATAAAACACCATTACTCCATTCCACTTTTTTAAGTTCTATTGACTTTTCTGTAGATATAGGTGAAGTTGTAGAAATTTACATCAATACAGCATGTTTATTTCAGAAAAAGTGAGGGCTTTTCTCTGAATGCAATGCCTATTAAGATGTGTAATATTAGTGATATGTCCATTAGACTTCTTTGAAGAAATTTTCATACATAACATTCTCCATTTCAAGACACCCTGGCCTAATGATCCTACAGCACGATTTTTGGCATATTGTTAAACCCTGACTTCAGACTTATTGAAACATTGTGGTACTGTTTCATCAGTATCATTTAGTATCACAACATACCACTACATACAAATGATCAACTTTTTATGACAATCTGATCTTATAATAAACAAATGACATACCTGTGCTCGTTTGATATCATCTACGTTCTGTTTCAAATAACCTTCTGTATCCTTATCTAAGCTCTCTCTTTCAATGCCATCACCATGTGCAACTAAATGAGAAATAGAGTATACACATTATTGGTATTTAAATACATCTTGTCTACATGTAGTATATCATTTCTTCCATCTTCCTATGTTTGAGATAAAGATTTCCAATTGAAAAAACAATAGTAGAAATCTCTATCTTTATCTGTGATTATCTACCACTGTTTATCTTCACCTACACATGCTACTTGTAATGATGTCATAATCACATGATGTCATAATCACATGATGTCATTATGTAGGGACATGACGTTGTCTTGCAGAAAAATGACACCCAAATCTCCAAAATTTAGAAATTTTAAATGCATTTCAAATGATTAGAATGGATAACTCTGTTTCAAGTTTATACATCTTGTATAAACCAAAATCAGGTACCAAACATTCTTTCCAATGATCAATGTATATTTTAATGTAGAATGTCAAAAAACAAAATTAGATTTTACAAACATGGTGTCGATGTCTATGTAAATCATATTTGAAGCCAAACATTGACATCAAAATGTAATAAAAAGAACCAACTATGAGATAATCCATGTAGAATAGGGAAATCTAAAGCTTGAGGTAAATTTATGTGTTCATTTTGTTTTATGTAAACTAGCAAGGGTAACAAAATCCAAATAGAAAACTTTCAGGACCATTCTATTTTAAAATTCATTTATATTTACAACAACTATCATCTCACTAAGTAAACATATCAATATGCAAATGTCTTGAAATGACAATTCTTCCGAAAATTAAATGACATGGAAATTTCTTGATTTACAGTGCAAGTATCAACAAAAATGTCTAATGTGTTATGCAGTAGATATGTACATACTTATCGCCATTCCATGTGCTACACGATGAAGGAAATCAACCATGATTTTGTTTCTAGCAACAGCTGGATCCTCTTGTGGTGTTGGTGTTCTGATATCTTTTATGGATGGAAGACGGACTGGTGACAACCGAGATGCTCTACTAGGAGGTGGGGCAACCAAAAGTCGACTGAAACAAAAGGACAATAAGAGTATCAATTTGAAATCCAATGAATGAAGTATCAAACCAAAAGGTATACAAAATGGGAAGCAAAAGCACTATAATGGACTGTCTTAAACAAAAAACACCTGCAGTTTTTTTATAAGAACCTTCTTTCTATTCAGGTTTGTAAATCTGAATTTGAGTATAAAGTAAACTGTTTTAACCTTTGGTGGTTTTATATTGTAAATCACTAATTTGGTGTGGAATAGGAACATTTATAATCTTTGTCTCCCTTGTAAATAAAAACCAGTATATTCAATTTTTTCGCGAGGCTAAACCAAACACTTTTTATGTGACATTAAATATTGATGATTTCTAATCTTAAATGTAATAAATTGTGCTTTATTACTCTATGAGACTTTATTTCAGCACACTTTATTTTGTAATTCATAAGTGAATGTCATGAATGTCAACATCATGAATGTCATGAAAATACTGCATTCACAAAAAAGGTGATTTTCTGTAGCAGATTTGTCTTGTAAAGTAGCAGTTTTTTATTGTGGAAATGTTTAGCTACAAATAACTAATAAAACTTACCTCATCACAAATTCTCTTTCACTTTCTTCTGACTCTACTGGTGATACTACAGTACCCTGAATAAAATAGATAAAAATCAAATCTTAACTCGTCTTGCTATTCTAAAGAAACATTGTTAAAGTCGTACACATATCAATCTATAAAAACTGTTAAAAGATTAAATATTTTTGCTGGATAGACTGGAACAATATCTTGCTCAAATATATTCAAGGCCTTGGTGGCAAAGTGATCTAAAGTGCATGCTTACGGATCATAGTGCCTCTTTGCCTAGGTTAGAATCCCACTCTGGACAGTTCCTAGTGTGAGAAAATTTGACAGTATATTTGTCAAAGATCGGTGGTTTTCTCTGGACACTCTGATTTCCTCCACCATTCATGAACTTGCTGCCTCAATATAAGTGAAAAAGTCTTGATTGGAAAAAAACACCATTCAAAACAAATGTTTCAGGCAACCTGGCCAGGGCTCAAACCGACAACCCTTAAATTATGAGTCTGTAACCATAACCACTTAGTCACATCTCCATCTAAAGGATTTAATGTATTTTTCTGATAGGTACCATAATTTTTCACATCATAACTTTTCTGAATATTAGATCCAGACCACTTACAGGTGTTGCTGATTTCTGCAGTGCTGCAATCTGTAGTTTTATTTTCTCTATTTCTTCCTGAGCTCTTCTCTCTTGTTCCATTGTTCTCCTTCTTTCCTGAAAAAAGTTATGTTTATTATTAAAAATTAAGTACAAAAACAGCAAGTTCCAACTGAAATACTGGTTCGAAATATAGGCCAGTCTGCCAGCCCTGTAACTTTTAGTCAGACATGTTATATCTTTTGAATTCTCCTTTAAAGTTCTTATAGAAACTTTGAAATTTGAGATTCTGGTCGGTAAGAATTTTGGCTTAATTTCTGACAATGACGGAAATGGTGCTTCATACATAAATTGAAAATCCAAGTAAACTGAAACATTTACGGTACATTTTAAAAGAAAAATATTTTTAAAAAGTACATCGGTCTTTTTGAAACCTAATGTAAATAACAGAATTTTGAAAAGTAGACAAAAGAATTTCTCCCAACCTCATCTAACTGATCTTCTAACTTCATTCTTTCCTGTTCTACCAGTTGTTGATCTTTGGCAGCCATACGTAAAAACTCTTCCTCTTCTTGTCTAAAATAACATAAATTATAAAATATAAGTGAAATGTACATGTGAATACGTCTTGTTTCAGATCGAGTGTTCTGTGGGACAATAACATACTGACATATAGGTAAACAACTTTGACCTGTCCGCTTGACCTTTCATTTAAATATTTATCACAGACCAAGTACATCCATGTATAGGGAGCACAGGTGTTTATTTTGTATACATAATGTGAACACTTATCATGTACCTTTAATACATATTATTAACAGTCAATCCTACTACAACCCATTTAATGGGTGGATCCTTTTATATGAATATTCCTAATGAAAGGTCAAACGGACAGGTCAATGTTGTTTACCTATATTTAAAGGATTGATGTTTTGTTTTTTAATCATTCATCAAGGAATGAACAGTCACTGGAGACAATGGGGCAAAATGTAAAAACCAGGAAGCCGTGTATGGATGATTTGTCCCAATGTCTACTTTAAAAGTTTATACCTTGATGAATAATTAAAAAAAAGAAACATCATTCCTTATATTTACAAACAGGTAAAAGTTTTCTTTTATTTGGAAAGATAAAACCAGATTGAACATGCCTTATATTTACAAATGGGCAAATTTTCTTATGAAAAAATAATACATACCAGATTAAACAAAATACAATAATTTGGATGAAACAAACAAACAAACAAACAACACTCAAAATGAGAAGACAACTTGGTTCAAAATTGAACATTTAAAACAAAACCATTTTTTAACACAGCTCTGACTGCCCATGTATTTGTAAGCTACTTAGAAGAACAAATTCTTAATTCGTTACCAACATCAGCGCATTGACAAACAGCTTTGCTGTATTGTTGATTTCACCAATCAGGGAACCAAAATGTTGTGTTTTTTAAAAAGATATACTATATATTAAATATACTGGAAACTGTCTTAGTCAATCAAACACCCTCCAGAATGATGATTTGTCAAAATTAGACAAGTTTTCAGTTTACACAGGTTAATTTAACAAACAATATTGATTATTCCTAAAATTTCTCCCGACATTAAAATTAAACCACCAAAAATCCAGGTATCTTGAGTTCACCAAAAACTTTAATATTAGTATAGACTATGATGGGCTTGATCGATTTGTAGTTTGTAAATCTCTTTTGTTAACACATTTCTACTAACTATCAAAAACATTTTATGTTATATAATCAATTGAGGTTTTAAATGAAGCATTTTCATTGGGTTCACCAGCATACCACATGATACATCCGAATGTTAATGTGTGAAATGATATTTCCACCCGATTTTGAATAAGATTAAATTACCAGTAACATCATACTTGCACATACATGTACATATTCTAAATGTAACAACATCATTTTAATTGATTTATTGATTGATTGATTTAGGTTTTATGTCCCAGTGAAGAATATTTCACTTATATCAAGACATCACCAGCTAAAGCTGAAGTGACAGAAATTTTTACCACTGTAGTACACCCAGGGCCATGTGCAGGGAGAGTTCTTTAGCATGCCACACCTGCCATGACACTGGGCGAGCACCTTACCAACAATCATCATTTTAATGGGAAAAATAATATCATGACATTTAATATCATTCCACACAAACATTATGGTGTATGTATCATATGTTAACACTGTTGAACCACATTACACAAATACCAACACACAACAGTCTACTTATGTCTTCATCCCTGTCAACAACACATAATTATTTATAATATAAACAACAAATATCTAGAATTAATATCTACAGTCTCTTTCAATATTAGTTATTTCAAATTTATTTTAGTCAAACAAAGCATTTTATTAAGACAGTCACTACCTATTTCAAGTCTTGGACAGACCCAGCTGGGGTTCGAACCCATGACCTACAGTAGTGGTCATCATTTTAAATGGGAAAAGTCAAATCATGACATTCACTATCATTCCACACAAACATTATGGGATATGTATCATATGCTACACTTATGAATCACATTTACAGACAAATACCAACACACAACAGTCTACTTAATTTCATCATCCATGTCAACAACACATGTAATTATTTAAATGTAAATGACAAATATCTATTATTATTATCTACAAATTCTTACAAAATTAGTTATTTCAAATTTATTTTAGTCAAACAAAGCATTTTTTTATTTAGACAATAGCCAATACACAACAGCTTACTCAATTTCTTCCTCGTCCCTGTGTGAACAAAATTATCATTTAAACGTGATACTTTTTATATATAAAATGCAAATATATATAATCGTAACATGTATATAAAGTTGATACTTAACTAAGCGGTTGGTAAATATATTGCAATATTACAATGTAATCCAATTTTCAATATTTGTCATCACTGCTAGGAAAATTCAAACAGAGTTTCTTTGGGCATAAACAAAGATCTAGATCATATAAACTCCAGCAATGTCATGGCTCCTGCTTATTTAGAATTGTTTTTTGTCCAAAAATTCATAAATACATGTAGTATCAAGCAAGGTTTTTTTTCAATTTAAGCTCAGGTCCATAAAAACAAGGAATTTTTGGAAATTTTGTAAATAAATGTTTGAAAAAAATCATTTTTTTTCCTTTAAAATTCCATATGTATACCAGTAATTTGTATATACCGGTAATAGATATACATGTATATTAACTGAGATACTTCTTACAATATGTGTTCTTAAGTCAATGCTATTCTAATAATCAAAAAATTGTGAAATGTTTCCTAAAGCTATGTAAGGTATTATATCAATTGTTTCAAAAAACTACTAATTTGGCTATTTAATCATGACATCAATAGCTACTATATTGTGTACCTTTTCTCTCTTGCTTCTTTTCCTTTCTTCATTTGTTCTACATCTCTTTGTTGTTGTAGTAATCTGAAATAGATATTTTGTAAAGTCAGAGAAACCATTGAACACAGTTTACACTTAGGGGTTTTGTCAGTAGAGGAAATATCTTTAGCTGCAAAACCAATAAATTCTAATTGTTTAAATTTCAAGATTACAGTATATTGACAACTTTTGGAGATACAAAGGACTTGGTGTTCATGGTCTGAAGCACCTGATCACAGATCACAGTGCCTATTTCTGCTTCGGTTTACATGCTGTTTGGCAGATCCTAGTGCAAGAAAAATTGTCAGTTTGTTGCTGAAGATCAATGGTTGACTCCCAGTAGGTGCATTTTGATTTCCTCCACATCCCTGAAATGAGCACCTTGATATTGATATACTCTTGACTTAGCAATATTCCACTTTATTCCGCTTGTATTATTCTTTTTAAGTTCCCCAATGGTATTGAATCTGGATCTAATTAAATTCATTTTAACATCCTAATCACTTTATTTTTAATAATAATGTGTCACTATGTGAGAATTTGATCATGCATTGTGATCTATGTTATATGGTTACCAGTACTTAAACATAGGAAATGAAAATTACCTTTCTCTTTCTGCTTCCCTCTCCTCTCTGGCCTTCCTGCGATCCTGTGGTCGTGTGAAAGGGGGAATAACTTCATTGTACCAAGCTTTCCATGGAGGATGAAGAGCTGCCAAAAATAAATTATGCCAACTTATTCAATGTACAGTAGAACTTCGATAACTCGAAGTGCACGGGACTTCGATGATGACTTCGAGTTATCGGGGTGTTTGAGTTTTCGAAGTTGAATGATGACGTCACAATGTAACTTTCATTTCTTTGGGAGAAATGTTGGATGGTGTAAAACTGTTTATCGATACAATGGTGTAATATGTATCGGTATTACATAAAATAATAAATGAATTAAAATCAAATTATTAAATATGTTTTTATAAGGACTGATGGCGACAACAAACGCATACATGAAATACGCAAAATGTGTATTACCAATACATGAACGTAATGCATTCAAAGAACTGAATCAGATAAAAATATCCATGTACATTGTATGTTATAATATACAAAACAAGACGCACATTCAATAGAAATTATAAAACTAGTGTTCCTACCAAGTTTCAGTCATTAAAATTCATCTTAAATCACCTGAAAAATTGTTGTTTTTGCCAGCGGCACAAAACTCGGCTTCTACTGAGGGAGTACGCGGTTACACTTCATCGCCCATTACGGCACAGAGTACTAATCCTTTAATTGATACTAATTAATACAGTAGCAAAACCTTTGATCTGTACTACTTCTCATTAATCGGATTATACGGAAGTAATATAGCTAATTGTCAATTAATTACCGTGTTCTCACTGAAACGTTCTATTGGTCACCATTGTTTAAAATATTTCGAGTTTTAGAAGATTGTTTTTCCTATAATTTTTAATTTTGCACCTTAACATTACTTCGAGTTATCAGGGGTATTCGAGTTACAGGAGTTTGAGTTATCGAAGTTGTATTTATATAGTTTATATAGAAAACCAATCAGGACAAAATAATTACTTCGAGTTATCCGTGGTATTCGAGATATCGAAGTTCGAGTTATCGAAGTTCTACTGTAAAATGAACCACTTTTCAATTGTGTACCATTATTTAGTTTTATTTTTACAAATTATACTTTGTTCTTATAAAGTAAAGTCTGTGTTTTAACTTGTGATTAAATTTTAATGTTATTAAATTTTTTTCAGTTTAATTCAATTTAAATCAAGACATTACCAGCTGTATATAATGAAAGTAAAACAGGAAAATATTTGGTACATGTATATATGATGTGGATGGTAAATACAAGAAAAATTTCAAATTTCAAAAATCTTTATAAGAACATCTAAGAAAATTTACAATATATCACAGGTCTTAATGAAAAATTATAAGTTTGATTGAAAAGCATGAACTTCATAAATGAAAAATTTGAATCAAATATGACTCAAACATCTGAGATGAAATTGAGTTTTGAAGAAATGCGCGTAGAAATGAGATCAGAAACATTTGAGATACGAGAAGAATTACAAACTGTAAAAACAGACATGGTAGAGTTGACAGAAAGACATCTCGATCTTCAGGCCAGAAGTATGCGTGACAATCTGGTTTTTACTGGAATAGAGGATAAGGACCAAGAAAATACTGAAACAGTTCTAAAGGACTTTATCAAGAACACACTAGGAGTTGAAAACGAAATTAGCTTCCATAGAGTTCATAGGATTGGACGAAAAATAAACGGAAAAAGTAGACCAATAGTGGCAAAATTTGCGAATTTTAAAGACAGGGAAATAGTAAGGAAGGCAGCACCAAATGCACTGAAACAAAACCAAAATAAACGCTTAGGTGTGAATGAACAGTATCCAAGAGAAATCAATGAAAGAAGGAAAACTTTATATCCCTATTATAAGTCAGCTAAGAGAAATAACCAGAGAGCAAGTCTGGTGTACGATAAACTTTATATTGATGGAAAGCGTTTCGAGCCAGAAAATCAACAAGATCATTTGGAATTAAACCACGTCCAAGAACACCGGGTTAACAGATCAGGACTATCCCCATCAGCCAAGGAATTTGTACCAACCGGGAACCGTGGAAAGGGAAACAACTCGCACAATACAAATGCAGCACGCCGTAAATAGGAAAACCGCGGAGGTATATCATCGCGTGATTACAGTGATATTGACAATAGCAGTAAAACTGATTCTCGGACTAATAATGACATAACAAAAGGCGTGAATATTCTCTCGCTTAATGTGTGTGGAATCACTCGCCGGTTAAAATATCCGGAATTTAGGTCGTTCGTTACGGACTATGATATTTTGTGTCTAACGGAGACAAAAACTGACGAATATGATGAAGTGTCATTAGATGGATATACATTTAAATTCAAAAACAGACATGGATTTTCTCACACAAGGTCAGGTGGAATATGTGTCGGATATAAGAATCATATTAGTGATTATATTGTAGTATTGAATACAGAGTGTAAATATGTGTTATGGTTTATAGTAAAGCGTGAATACTTGAACTCTGACAGTGACCTACTTTGTGGCATAGTTTATATTCCACCTGAGGGTACAAAATATACTTCTACGGATGCTTTTTCCGAGATAGAATCCGAATATTTATCATTTTCAAGTAAGTACAAATATATATGTCTAAATGGTGACTTTAATAGTCGTACTAGTAATTTTAATGATTTTTTTGATATTGAAACAAGTGATAGCGAATATCCTGATATCGATTTTTCTACAGACACTGAGTTAGGTAGTCTGAATTTCCAAAGAAATAGACTTAACCAAGACACAAAAAAGAATAATTTTGGTAATTATTTATTGGATTTATGTAAATGTAATAATTTATTTATATTAAATGGACGAATTGGTAAAGATAAATATAATGGTGAATACACAACTAACAAGTCAACTGTCATTGACTATTTTATTGGTAATATTAATTTTTTAAGTTGTGTCATAGACTTTGAAGTATTAAATTTTTGTCACCTCTTTTCTGATGTACACTGTCCAGTCATTTGTAATTTACGTTTTAATACTGCACGTGATTGTAATATACAGCAACCTACAGTTAATGACAATGTTAGGGTCAAATATTGGGACTCTAAAAAAAGTGTAGAATATTGTAATAATATTGATATTAACAAACTGAATACTATTTTTAATCAGTTATGTACATTTTGTGATTGCAATGTTGACAAAAGTAATGTAAATAATATTTTTAATTGTGTGACTGATCTGCTTGTTGATGCAGCTAAACAAACGTTTGGCGTTTATAATTCAAAAACAATATCTAAGCCAGTCTCTTCAAAAGATTGGTACAATAGTGACTGTCTATCTGCTAGAAAACAATACCGTAGAACACAACGTTTATACAAAAAGTACAGGTCAGATATTTTTAAATTAGAAATGCGTAATGCTGAAAAGAATTACAAACGAACCATGGATAAAAGTATTAAACAGCATAGAATAACCCTTCAAAATAAACTCAAATCTTTAAGAACTACAGACCCCAAAGCATACTGGAAAATTATAAATAATAATAGATGTGTAAATAAATGTAATGTATCGGTGGAAGATTTTTTTGATTATTTTAAAAGTGTAAATACAGATGTTAATGATGAGTGTATAATAGATGATAATGTAAATAGTACTGGTGTTAATAATGATATATTAAATAACCCTATATCAATTGATGAAATAATTACTTGTGTAAAAAAATTAAAGAATAATAAGTCATGTGGTATAGATCAAGTGTTTAATGAATATATTACTGCAAGTATTGATTTTATGATACCTATTTATCATAAATTGTTTAATTTAGTGTTTGACACAGGTATTGTGCCTGATGCCTGGTTAGAAGGCAATATTATTCCTATTTATAAAAATAAGGGCAGTAATTCAGAACCTACTAACTATAGACCAATAACATTATTAAGTTGTTTAGGGAAACTTTTTACTTCTGTAATAAATACTAGGCTTTTACTGTTTGCAGATGAGTATGAAATATTTTGTGAAAATCAGTCTGGATTTAGGAAGGACTATTCAACACTAGATAATATTTTTGTTTTGAATACATTATTTCATTTGATAGAATTAAGTAAAAAGAAATTGTACTGTGTTTTTGTTGATTTTAAAGCAGCATTTGATAAAGTGTGGAGAAATGGTCTATGGTACAAACTTTTTAATAACAATATTACAGGTAAATGTTTTAATATTATTGTCAATATATATAATGGCACAAAATCCAGAATAAGTGTGAATGGATGTAACTCAGATTTTTTTATATGTACATCAGGGGTTCGACAGGGAGAAAATATGTCTCCTTTTTTGTTTGCATTGTATTTAAATGATTTGGAACAATATTTTCTTAATAAAAATATATTAGGTCTGAAGTCTATATCAGATGAGTTAGAAACCGAATTAAATGTATTTCTTAAATTATTTTTACTATTATATGCAGATGACACAGTACTTATGTCTGAATCTAAAGATGATTTACAATATCAACTAGACTGTTTTTCTCAATTTTGCGAGAAATGGAAGTTAACTGTTAATATTGATAAAACTAAGGTTGTTGTTTTTTCAAAGGGTAGATTACCAAAACATTTATTTTTTACATTTAATAATATGACATTAGAAATTGTAAAAGAATATAAATATTTGGGTATATTTTTTTCTAGAAGTGGTTCTTTTTTAACTGCAAAGAAATATCTAGCCGACAGAGCTACTAAAGCTATGTATACAGTTTTAAAAAAGGCAAGGCTTTTAAATCTCTCAGTGGAGTGTCAATTAGATTTGTTTGACAAGACTGTTATGCCAATTTTACTTTATGGATGTGAAGTATGGGGGTCTAGTAATTTAGATGTTATAGAGAGGGTTCATTTAAAATTCTGTAAGTTAGTATTACATGTTAAAAAATCAACACCTAATTTTATTGTTTATAGGGAATTAGGAAGATATCCACTTAGTGTATTTGTTAAAACAAGAATTGTTAGCTATTGGTCAAGAATACTTTATAGTAAAGAATCAAAGTATACAACAATATTATACAAATTTTTATTGAATAAATTTCTGAATGGTTTTAATTCAAAATGGTGTCAAACGTACAACAAATTTTTTTATGAATGTGGTTTAAATAATATATGGTTGTCTCAAACATATTGCAATAAAACATGGTTAGTAAAATGTGTTAAACAGATATTATGCGACCAGTTTTTACAAAAATGGAATAGCGATTGTAATAACTCTTCTAGAGGTATATCATATAAATTATTTATAAATTCTGATTTTATTGTACCATATTACTTAAGATCTAATTTATCTCTATGTAACAAAATTATTTTAACAAAGTATAGATGTTCAAATCACAAATTACCAATAGAAATGGGCCGCTGGCAAAATGTTCCTAGAAATGAGAGACTCTGTAATCTGTGTGGTAATGAACTAGGAGATGAATATCATTATATCATGAAATGCAATTCTTTGTCTTTAGAACGAAATCTTTATATTCCTTTTCATTTTAGAAATAAACCGAATACTCTTAAGTTTTATAATCTTTTTTCTTCTAACAAATTGTCTATATTAAATAACTTGTGTAAATTTATCAAGGTTATTAATAAGAGGATCAGTCCTCCGGGTTAGTGAGTTAGTTATTATTGATAATTTCCTGCATGTGCACTATATTGTATATGTTTTATGTTTATTATTATGTATATGTTCTCTGTATTGATAAAATTCAGTATGAGAAATAAAGAAACTTGAAACTTGAAAAGTTACAGGTCATTGGCTAACTGTAAAAAAATGGTTTTAATTTGGAACCCTTCTACTTACCTTGTGTGGGATCAAGTACGGGTAAAACAGAACTGTCATCTTTCCTCAACAACTTGAACAGGTCATGATAAAAATGATGAGATACCTACATTTAAAAGGTAAAAATGAACAAAATATAAACTAAGAAGATTAAATTTAATCAATCAATAATGTTGCCATTTCATTTTAGCAGTACTGTAGGGTACTTTGGGTGAGACCTTATAAACTAGTAAACATAGTAAAGAACTGCATACAGGTACAGTAACAGCTGGTGACATCTTGCTGCAAATCAAATCTTCAAATCTTGACTGTGAAATAAAACCCCATTCACTCATTCCACAGACCTTTAGTATTATGAAATGGGTCTGCATATATCAATGTGAGTCTATTTATTTTGACAAAAGCTAGTATATGTACATGCACTATTCACCAATTGCACAAGAATAAAAATACAAATTATTTCAATTAAGCAAAAGAAAATTTCTATTTCTTTAAAAAAAAATTATTCAATACATGTAATCATTAATAAGATTTATTTTATATTCAATACTGGTAATCAAAATTACTGTATAAAAAATGAAACTGAATTTGGCATTCTAAGATAGCATATAATCTATCTTCCATCAGTTTATATTGGATTTACAAAGCTTTAAAAGTATCTCTATATAAATAATATCTTCCATTCTAAAGAAATTTAGTTTCTGTAATAATAAAATATCATTTCTAAGTGGTAACTATAATTGACGTATCGCCGACCACGCCCACAATGTTCCGTCAAATAGCCGGATGCTTGATTTACACGCAAAAAGAATGAAAACTCGGCCTGAATTGTGCCATTTAATGACGTCACTGACACTTGTACGTCATTAGTTGTCATGACGCTGCTTTGGTACCGTTATGGCGGTCAGTGTCGGAACATTGTGGGCTTGGTCGGCGTTACGTCAATTACCTTTATATACATTATACTGGTACTACATGCATCTAACACCCATTAATCTTACCTCATACTGATACTGTTCTGGACTTAATCTTTTTGTTTCATATGTCATAACTTGAACCATTTGCTGTGCCTAAATAAAACAGTAAAATACAAGAACAAATTAGAACTTTACATTCAACTAGCAAGTGATGACAACCCATATATATTGTATTTAATCATATTCAAACAACAACAAAGTTATGCTTTTGGAGTATGATTATATCATATAAATTCCTATTGAAATGTTCAAATATTTACTGAAGGAAAAAAAAAGAACTATCTTCAAGAAGTTCAAGTCATCATTTAAAAATGAAAATATTCAAAAACTGAACACATCTTTATTAGAATATGATCAGACAGAATGATAGAAAGATTGAAGAATTACTTAAATGACTCATTAAACTTGTAGTGCTTAATTAATAGTATGTGCCTGGACAGACAAGTTGATTTAAAAGTTAATGTCAAGTCCTGATTATTCTACAGGGCATTAGTGGCAGGTGTTAATTAAAAAAAGCTTACATCAGTGCATTTTCTTAATTTTTCTTTCAGTAAACCAATTGTCATGACTGCTACAACTGGAATCCATTCATTACCAAAGTTAGGTGTATCTAAACCAATCATATACTGATCCCATATATATAATAACGTGTCCATCTTCATAAATCCTAAAATAAATATATAATGACAGTTTAAACAATAGATCACAAATAAAAAGTATTACATGAAAAGTACATCTTGACCTTTGAAAAACAAAAACAAAAGTCAACACTATAAATCATGTGATTGTCAGCAACAACAATGAATACGACTGGAGTTGAGTACAGATTATAGTGCTTCAGTTAAGATTCTTACACTACTATCAATGAAATCAGTTCTTGGATGTTAAAGGAAAAATAGTGCCCACAGAAAACCGCCAATTTTTGGCAAGTGAACTGAAAACCTTTCTCAATCTAGGATCTGCCCCAATAGGACAAAAAGCAGTGATAGATGCTGTAATCCATAAGTATGTGCTTTAGACCACACCACTAGCAAATGTACTAACTTTACAAAATCATAGACTCCTGCAAAAAATTGGAGAATTGGCAAGCATGGTATTAGATATCAATACAAAATATTAAAAAAATTTGAGTCCATACATGAAACAGTAACATCATTTTAACACTTAAGCAAAATGCATGTATATTTTATTTCATAAAGAACTGTCCCCCTTGCAGAAACATCAGTTTACTGTCCTCATTTACATTTAGTCTGACACGACTTGAAAATGGGTAGTGACTGTTCTTATGCCAAGCACTTGGTATTAAAAATGAAAGTCACTGTTCTTTCGGATGGGAACTTAAAATAAACGGCATCCTGTGTATAGGAACAGGTGGTACAATAAAGAACTCTGCTGTATAATGCCATCAGCGCATCACACAGGCAAAATTTCTGCCTATAGCTGGCAATACCTTGATATATGTGAAATATTTTTGACAGGGACATTAAACACCATTACTCAACTCATTAAAATTTCAAGATTCAATTATTCCCATATAACATCTAGATGTAGAGGAATCAATGATGATTAGTACTAATACATACCAACAAACATAGATCTTGTCATAGGTCTGAGTAGAGTAGTAAGACCATCCATAAGTACTGTAAAACCACCAGTCTCCGTGGCAACAATTTTATCTGAAATAACATAAATATATCATACATTTACTATTAAATACTATCAACATTACTCTTAACATTTGTATTGTGCCAAAAGTCGTAACAGATATCTGTAATTTAATGAACAAATGGTAACAATAAATCTGTAAACTAAAAAGTATTGAAAAGTACATACAGGAAGCTTAAGTAACCAATTACTACAGTACTGCTTTCTTTCCTTTTCTTTTTTATCTGTTCTCATTAGATTTTGTTTTGTAAATTGGGAACTTTTTTGCATTCCTTTTAATTTTGAATACTTTCACTTGAGCAACAAAATTGAAAAATAAAATTTCTGTGGTAATAATTATCATATACATACACTGTAAACCGACTTTCATTTGCAGATATTAACTTTCGCAATACTCTTACCAAAACCATTTCGCTACTAGTAACTTTCATGATATGGACTTTAGCTGAATATTTGGTATAAATAAAATCATTTTTGGCAACAAATTCAGGACGATTAACTTTTGTGATTATTTTGTCCTCGTGAAAAATGTGAAAGTTAATCACACACGAATAAAAGTTGTTCTACAGTAATTACATTTGGTCTCAAAAAGACTTTCCTAAAACAAAACCAATATAAATGTAAATATTATAATGTACTCACCTTTATCAGGTATAAATCTATCTATGATAAGTTTAGCTGTTTCCGAGTGTTTGGTCTGTAATAGTTTGGCACATTTATCAATATAGCCAGCAAATTCTTCATCATGTAACTAAAATAAATGTGTACAGAGGAACCTGTTAGAAACATACTCTATCTAGAGTTATCTGAAAACCAATGCACCATAATGCTCCAACAAGGACCATTTGAGGACATATAATTCACAATGTTTGGTAAATAATCAATAGATGTATATCAAATTTCAGACTAAAAGTTATTTCAGTTCAAATAATAGTATGTATCAAACATCTTTGTAAACCTGAATATGTTTATATACTATTGAGAACCAATGGAAGTAAATAAACTGGAATATATAATATCTTCAACTTGAGTGTTCTGAAAAAAAAAATCACTATTTTTCTTTCTAAAATTACCACCTCAAAAAAAGTATTTACAGCTTTTAAAAACCTTTTGTCCTTTCTGGCAATTTCAATTCTGATACCCCTTATGGATGTATCATGTTACATCTTAATCAAAAATCATGTAATAGGTATAATGACATCAACTAACCTCTGACCCTGAGTCTATAACAAATAATGGTCTACTTTCCATATATGTAAGGAATTGTTCTACTAACTGTGTGATTAATCTACCTGATGGTGGCTCTCTCCTGTAACAAAAGTAATAGATTTATTAACAAATATCTCTAAATACATCATATACATTGTAAATATCAGTATGTTGCGAGTCAAAAGTTTAAATTCATGCCAAATACAAATAGATTCCTTTATTTTATTTTTTATTTTTCTGAATCAGTTAATGGAAAACATTGGATTAATTCAGATATGGATATTTTTTTCTAAAATCCAGTGTTGGTCAGCCATGATACATTAATAAAAACAAGTGAATAAGTAAATCACATCTTTACTTATATTACCTGTTCAAAAACATGATGAATATTTTATGATATACATGTACATATACAATTAACTGTTAAATTTAAATGTGAATAAAACATAAAATATTTTTGATTTTTGGCACAGTCAAGATGGTTTCACTTATATTGAATGCAACAGAACATGGTGGTTTTTAACTCTTATTAAGATTTTGTTCACTTATATCAAGGTTGTAGACCTTGGAAGGTGTGAGGAAACCATAGTTCCGCAGAAAACTACCAGCCCTTAGCAACTGAACGGACAAAGTCTCACAGTATACAAAATATATGTCCAGTGCAATTTAAACCTATGTGCCGAGAAGCTCTGTGATCTGTAAGTTGGTGTTTTAGACCATCCATCCACAAAGGCCCCTTCACACATATTGAGGTGGTCATTTTTTGGACAGTGGAGAAAACAGAAGTACTTGGAGAATACCACACCCCTTCAGTGGTGAACTGACAAATTTTCTCATATAAATAGTGGGATTTGAAACCAGGTTGTGAAAGGCACTGCAATCTGTGAGTCAGTACCATTCAGGAACCAATCTAGTCTAGGAAATTTTCACATAACATGTTGTTATTGTTGCTTACCAGTACTTAAAAAAGAATACATATGTATTAAATATACTAGTATGTTTGAATACAGACCTTGGTATACTTGGGGCTGACACTTGTAAAAATGGTATGATTAAAAGATGGTCCACATCTCTTAGTCTAATTCTGGTTTTCTTCTTGGCATGGTAATATGACAGTACCGCTTTCATCCCATAAAATATACCTACATAGTGAAAAATAATTTTTACATCAGTCATATTATGACCTGTGAACTAAAAAATTCCACATGTTCCAAAATCCAGCCCAGTGAGCTAGATTTAAATACATACCTGTACCAAAAGTCTTTATGTATGAGTATTTCCAATGCTTTCTATATTTTTTCTCATAATTCTGGACCGATTTTTACGAAATTTCCATTGTTAGAAGCAGAACCAGAGCAAACTTTTTTCAGATTTTTCTCATTATTTGACAACTTTCTCCATGTGTGTGTTTGTATGTGGATAAATTTGAATAAAATTGCATAAATGTCACAAAAATTGGTGCATTAAACCAATTGTGATGCTCAGGTAAAAAGATAAAAAGTTAAATAAAAAACTACACTTAAAATTACATATAACTTGAAAAACAGGGTATTCTACCCCACTATTTACCACACTATGATATTGAGATCATTTCTATAATTAAGAAAGCCTTTGAGCCTATAACTTAAATTGCACTGTTCCATTCACTATTTACCAACCCATGCTATTGTGATTTTTCCTGCAATCAATAAAAGCTTTGACCCTACAGCTTTAAACATATTCACAGTAACCATAGTAACTGATTTTGATATCTCACTAATCTGTAGATCATCAGTAACCATGGTAACTGATTTTGATATCTTACAAACCTGTAGAACATCTGTAACCATGGTAACTGATTTTGATATCTTACAAACCTGTAGATCATCGGTAACCATGGTAACTAAATTTGATATCTTACTAATCTGTAGATCCTCGGTAACCATTGTAACTGATTTTGATATCTTACAAACTTGTAGATCATTGGTAACCATGGTAACTAAATTTGATATCTTGCTAATCTGTAGATCCTCGGTAACCATGGTAACTGATTTTAATATCTTACAAACCTGTAGATCCTCGTAACCATGGTAATTGATTTTAATATCTTACTAACCTGTAGATCCTCGGAGTTCAGCAAATGAAGATTCTGACTGTAATATCTGCTCACATCTCTGTGATATCTCATAATCATACATAGATATAGCTTGTCTGGGATTTACATTTAACAGATCTATGTACGTTTTACGAGCTGAAATGATAAATGTAAAATTGTAAAATAATAACAGAATGCTGTAAAAATTAATCTTCAAGCAACACAGGTAGTTTCAACAGTTGCATGGTCTAAGAGTGCTCCTAACTAGGTTCACATTCCACATGGGCAGATTGTAGTATGAAAAGGGTTCAGTTTGCTTGCCAGTGGGCTTTTTTCTGTTCTCCAACATCCAAGAACTGTCCATCTCAATATAAATAAAAGAATCTTGACTGACACAATTACTCCACTCAACTAAAGTAAACCAATTACCAGTAATGTAAAAAAGAGCTGACTGTGAATAATACTAGAATTATTCATAATTACA
>CM037874.1:4188128-4400031 GCA_021292105.1 Anadara kagoshimensis | reverse complement strand
GTCATGATTAGGTAAGTTGTGTACTCAGTCACTGTAGAAACAACTGTGTATGTGAGTCATTGTGAACAGGTGATACTGATAGCCCCATGTAGAAATGTCATGATTAGGTAAGTTGTGTACTTAGTCCTGTAGAAACAACTGTGTATGTGAGTCATTGTGAACAGGTGATACTGATAGCTCCATGTAGAAATGTCATGATTAGGTAAGGGTGTACTTAGTCCTGTAGAAAACAACTGTGTATGTGAGTCATTGTAAACAGGTGACACTGATGAGCTCCATGTAGAAATGTCATGATTAGGTAAGTTGTGTACTTAGTCCTGTAGAAACAACTGTGTATGTGATCATTGTAAACAGGTGATACTGATAGCTCCATGTAGAAATGTCATGATTAGGTAAGTTGTGTACTTGGTCCTGTAGAAACAACTGTGTATGTGAGTCATTGTGAACAGGTGATACTGATAGCTCCGTGTAGAAATGTCATGATTAGGTAAGTTGTGTACTTGGTCCTGTAGAAACAACTGTGTATGTGAGTCATTGTGACAGGTGATACTGATAGCTCTCATGTAGAAATGTCATGATTAGGTAAGTTGTGTACTTGGTCCTGTAGAAACAACTGTGTATGTGAGTCATTGTGAACTGATACTGATAGCTCCTTGTAGAAATGTCATGATTAGGTAAGTTGTGTACTTAGTCCTGTAGAAACAACTGTGTATGTGAGTCATTGTGAACAGGTGATACTGATAGCTCCATGTAGAAATGTCATGATAAGGTAAGTTGTGTACTTGGTCCTGTAGAAACAACTGTGTATGTGAGTCATTGTGAACAGGTGATACTGATAGCTCCTGTAGAAATGTCATGATTAGGTAAGTTGTGTACTTAGTCCTGTAGAAACAACTGTGTATGTGAGTCATTGTGAACATGTGATACTGATAGCTCCGTGTAGAAATGTCATGATAAGGTAAGTTGTGTACTTGTGGTCCTGTAGAAACAACTGTGTATGTGAGTCATTGTGAACAGGTGATACTGATAGCTCCATGTAGAAATGTCATGATTAGGTAAGTTGTGTACTTGGTCCTGTAGAAACAACTGTGTATGTGAGTCATTGTGAACAGGTGATACTGATAGCTCCATGTAGATATGTCATGATTAGGTAAGTTGTGTACTTGGTCCTGTAGAAAACAACTGTGTATGTGAGTCATTGTGAACAGGTGATACTGATAGCCCCATGTAGATATGTCATGATTAGGTAAGTTGTGTACTTGGTCCTGTAGAGACAACTGTGTATGTGAGTCATTGTGAACAGGTGATACTGATAGCTCCATGTAGAAATGTCATGATAAGGTAAGTTGTGTACTTAGTCCTGTAGAAACAACTGTGTATGTGAGTCATTGTGAACAGGTGATACTGATAGCTCCGTGTAGAAATGTCATGATTAGGTAAGTTGTGTACTTGGTCCTGTAGAGACAACTGTGTATGTGAGTCATTGTGAACAGGTGATACTGATAGCTCCGTGTAGAAATGTCATGATTAGGTAAGTTGTGTACTTGGTCCTGTAGAAACAACTGTGTATGTGAGTCATTGTGAACAGGTGATACTGATAGCTCCATGTAGAAATGTCATGATTAGGTAAGTTGTGTACTTAGTCCTGTAGAAACAACTGTGTATGTGAGTCATTGTGAACAGGTGATACTGATAGCTCCATGTAGAAATGTCATGATTAGGTAAGTTGTGTACTACTGACTTGGTGTAGGTACATTTTAAAGATGATTTAGTAACAAAATCAAAGGTAAAATCTAGTTCTAGTTCATCACATTCTTTTCAAGTGAAATTCATGTCAACAAAATTTGGCAGTATAATCCTTCAATAGGTTAAAGTCCTTCTGAGTCTATTGGCTGATCAATGTGTTGCATTTCTTGGTTTCAATGACATGAAGCAACTGACATATTTCACCTAGATGAGTTGTCAGTCTATTGCAAGGTTAACCCAAGCATATGTGCTAGTATTCATTCAAATGGCAACTGAATGGACAAACTCTGCTTTAAACTTCTGGTAAAAGAAAGATTAAATACCTTTCATTCTTTAATATTCTCAAATTCAATTTGTTTTGTATTGTAAACGCCTTGGTAAAAATATTTTTTAAACAAATGACAACCAAATAATAACTTGAACTTATTCATGATATCTTAGAAAATGACATTTAACTCTTTTATTTAATGATTAAGTAATTGATAGACAAATATATACCTAAATATCAGTGGCTGTAATGACACTGTTTTGTTTTGTTGGCGCCATAGTATATTTTATTTTTATTTCTACATTTCAGTGGTAGTACACTGTGTACATTGTACGTCCTAACACCAGAGAGACCAATGATACTGAGCGGTAATGACACCATTTTGTTGGCACCATACCATACATTTTATCCATGTCTAGAAGATCATATGAACAAAGTCGGTATTGGAGCTAACAGAAACTTATGGGACCAGCCTTTATGTATAGGTAAGCTGTGATTCAAATAACTATACACTCAGAAAAAGATGTCAAATTACAATTTAAAATTAATAATTCAATCATTGCTCAAGGCAGTTTGATATTTCTAAGAGTATCATTTTCTGTTAAATTTCCAAGTTTACAAAACCTGTAATTCTGAGAAGAGCTATATTGTCACTGTGGTCTTTTACATCTAAATATTCAATATACATGTATAAACATGTACAATAGAGACTATCAAGACAGAATACCTTGACTAGGGTATTGATCAGAATAATTAAACTTACACCATGATTTTTGTTTTTCCAGGTCCAGATCACAGAGATGACACACCTGTATGGGAATTGTTACCTGTACAAGAATTCTTTACCTTTAATGTTCCCTTTGAAATGGAGGGATCAACACAGGTATTGTAACAAGTTATAACTGAAATGGAATACCATTCAGATACCACTTCAAAAGTCTCCCTCTTGCAAACCCCAACTGGGAAATCTTGAACCATGTGCATGGTCAAAATACAAATAGCAAATGACACAGCTACTTCACTCGAAGTCCTGTGATGTTTCAGAAAGATCTGATAAATAGTTATTGAGAAATGCAGTGGACAAAGAGTTGGTGGAAGAAATGAACACTATATGGCCTCCTCCTACTTTATTTTGTGGACATAATAAATCTCTATCCGAAGGGTGAAGTTATCTCTGTTATAAATAGCTGTAATGGAAAACATTTTGTCTATTGACCATAAAAAACGTATGTTTGAATTGGGATTTGAAGTTCATTTAATAATGATCATTGATGATAGCATTTATTTATTCTTTCAACTATTTTACTATAGTGGTTCACTGTCCAATAATTTTACATGTATAAAACTCTTGTGTTGTGGTAAAATGTTTTAAAATTTCAGGATGGCCTTGGTGGCCAAGTTTGTACAGATCACAACGCCTTCCACCACATAGTTTCAAATTCCACTAAGGGTAAATCCAAGTATGAGAAAGTGTCTCAGTTCAGTTGCCAAAAATCAGTGATACTGGAGGTACTCCAGTTTCCTCCACCACCCTAAATTTGAACCTCTATTGGTGAAAAATTATGGCTGGAGGGTAAACAATGATTCCTCTCCACTCCTAAAATTATGTATTATTTTGCAGCATACAATATAAATTACAACACAAATTAACTTGTATCTTTATTTTCAGAGCATCCCAGGAGGTTTACCATTAAAATACCAGAAATCTGTGTCTGGTAGACAGAAACAGATTGATATCTGGCAAAAAATGGTTAAAGAATCTGGGATTCACAGGGCACAACGGAAAGAATTCCAAGTATTAGTTGAATCAAGATTTCATGTAAGTTCTGGGTAATTAGTGAATCAGGTCTGTGATAAAATTCTGGTCTAATGCTTAGAGATAAATACATATTATTTCTATCTTATGTATGTATCGGATTTGTATCAGAGTCGAGTCTTGTTCCCATGATGATATCATGACGAGCCGCTGTGCTGCAAGGATTGATACGCCATGGGGACAAGACGAGACTCTGATACAAATCCCATACATAAGATATAAATGATATTTTTATCTTACAATGTTTACAATTTTAGGAAAATTCTATTATTATTAATTAAAGTTAAACATAGTAAGTACTATTTATTTTTTTTGAATGAATATCTAGGGTGTGTAACGTCACAGTATACAACACGGATCACGGTTGGCGATTATTTTTTATTTATACTTTTGACAGTTTTTAAAGTTCTTCGTGCAGTTTAAATTCACACGAATAAAACATTTACTTTAACAGATCAAATCGTCATTTGAGAACATGGAATAAATACTCTTTGCTTCTGGATTGTGATTCAGACATGGATTAGTGTGCATATGTTTGTTTTTGATTATTCACTGATACAAATCAACTTACCGCCATTGCCAAGAATTACATTTTACCGTTTTATTTGTGGATAAAGATGAACATTTTTATGATTTATCGTAATTTATAACTGCATTCATTTGTCTTGACATAACAGAATCTAGGGGAAACCCCTAATCTTTGTTTACGTTACTTTCCAATCTGATGATGTCATTACTACGAATCTGAAGTAGTCTGCAAACAAATGCACGCGACCTTGTATCAGGCATATGCCAGATACAGAATCTTGTATCAGGCATCCTTGTATCAGTTCAGGAATGCAAAATACATACATGTATTACTTGTAAGATTAATACTCTGCCTGAAGTTTTGTCTACCCAGTACATATTAGCATATTTTGTATTCTTTCTATTATAAGTATTTGTAAAAATGTACTAATTTTATTTTCCACAATAAATATGTTTCTGTTTAATTAAAACTTGCCATTAGGATATATTCACTCTTTTTATCTTCATTGATAAACAGCTTTATGGAAACAACATACTTATTTAACACCTTCAAATATATTTGTGCCACTGTTAAAGGCAATAGGGATAATTTGTCTCGTCATTTAATTCAGAGTAAGAAACAATGTCAAATATACTGTAAATTTCTTTAATTTCAAGACTTTTTCGATGAATATAAATCAAGAACTACACATGCAACATCTTTGTTATTTTTTATTGTATAAAGTCGTATTTCTGAGAACACCATTTTTGTGATTCATGAATATGGTACGTTATGGAGATAGCAAAACAAAAGTGCTCTTAAAAAGGGGATAATGTGGGGACTTTGATTTTTGTCTCACCAGGATGGAGAGGTTGCAAGACTTCCTCATTATTTTCCAGAGTTGCTGTTAACATTAACATTTATTTCTGTCACTTTTTCTGATTTATCATACTGAAGTGGGAAAGAGACAAAACATGTAGTAATTGGTTATTCTTATTTATTTATTTATTTATTATTTATTTATTTATTTATTTATTTATACAGGCATGGCTAGCAGAGACTGGATATAAAAGAGAATTAGACAGTCTTGTTGTCCCATTACAGTCACAAAGCAAGAAATCTTGATGTTTATGTAGCATGTAAAGAATTTAGAAAATAGATAGTCCTGTAGTACCTCTACAGTAACAGACTACAACAAATGTTGATGCCGTCATTACTTTAAAAGAAATCGGCAGGTCATATTTAATTAGTCCCAGAAAAAGGAAACTTGATGTTTATGTAATATAAACAAATAGTCTTTTAGTTTCTCTACAGTTACAGACCAAAACAAATGTTGATGTTTTCATGCTTGTAAAAGACTTAGAAAGTAGGCAGGTCATATCCAATCAGTCACAGAGAAGAAAATTTAATGTTAAATTCTGTAATTGTATTCGATACACTGTAGTCCGTAAAAATTGGATCGAAGGATATATATCATTACTGTGATAATACAGCAGTGTGATTTATTTGGTTCAGACAGTCTGCACAATGGCCAACAAGCCACATATAGACATTTAATTCCAACATTTATCATATTTGGTTCATCTGGTTCACCAAAGTTTGTCTTTAAAATAATGAAAATTCAGTGAAACTTTAATATGATAATACCAGGTGTGTTGGACATTGTATAATTTCTCAAGCTTTTAAATTATGAAATCAGAAATGACATAGAAAAAGTATTGGAGCTCAGCCAGACAACGACAGACAGAGTTATCCATGGTAATGTCTAACCAAGTTATCCATGACAGTCAAGAAAACCGTGTCTAAGTTATTGAAGAGTTGTAATGTTACTGAAGATAGTTGATGATTGATTTAATACTTATTAAGTGATCCCATAAAATATATAGAGGATCTTAGACGAGTGGGGGTTTACTATGAAATTTATTAAACAAGTTTAATAATTAAATATGCCACGAGCCTTGGCGAGTGGCATATTTAATTATTGAACGAGTTTAATAAATTTCATAGTAAACCCTCACGAGTCTAAGATTCTATATATCACATAACTCAAAATACCGAGGCATAATGACATGTACATATTATTTGATGCCATATAGAATCAGACGATTTCTATCTAGGTCAGACAAATCACCTCCAAATTAACTGTGCAAGTAAGAATTTAGTTCTATTTAGTTATAGTAAAAGTAAATTAATCACCTAGAAAAAAAGACATAATCAGTATGTAAGTTTAAATCATAATATTTTTCCAAATGCATCAAAATTATTTTTCAAAAAATCGGAAAGTCTTCAAAAGTCTAAAAATAAACAACAGACTGACACAGTTTTCATATGACGTCATTAGGCACGACCACTACATAAATCAGAAGCGTGATAACTGATAACGTCGCAATCAGGTGATATTACATGGGTACCTGTGTAATACGAAAAATATTACACTGTTTTATTCCATCAATAAACAGGAGGGTTATGTGATATATTACCATATGTAAGGATACTGGGTATCAGTTTTATTAATTTTATCTCAAGAGTCTTATTTTGAAATCTACTGTATGTACACTGTATCATATTTTTGTTACATATAGTGTAAATCCATCTTGCTTTTTGTATGCCATGATGTTTTTATTTCATGATGTATTCACAGAATCTCCTACATGTCATCCACTGCCGATACCTTCTATTTGATGATAGATAGTTTACAGGTGCTAGCTACATTAACGTGATAACTTTCAATCATGTTTATTTAGTATCTGTTTTTCTACACCCATAGCTATTCCTTTGAGTACAGTAAAACCACTATATAAAGTGTAAGCTACAGAAGACATGTACTCCTTTCTCAGATAGATAAATGTACTTTATATGGGAAATACATCTTTGTACATGTATATACATAGATTGGGGTTTCCCCCAAGATACCACATGATTATTAATAACTTATAACATAGAATGTTTTCAAAAACAGTTGCATAACAGATTCCTGGAAAAACATTGATGATTTTGTGTGATCTCTGCAATCCCCTTTTCAAGGAAAATGATAGATCCTTACAAATGGTATGGGGGGGGGGGGGGAAACATTGATTTTGTGTGCATACATATCCCTCTGCAATCTCCTTTTCAAGGAAAATGATAGATCCTTACAAATGGTATGGGGGGGGGGAACCATTGATTTTGTGTGAATACATAGACCTCTTCAATCCCCTTTTCAAGGAAAATGATAGATCTTTACAAATGGTATGGGGGTATCATGTGTTATGCTGGTGAACCGTCCTTTTAATCTTACCAAAGAGTAGGAAAATATCTTAATACTATTGTTCTAAATTGCCCCGTGTAAAGATGGGTCCTGAATGGCATTGTTAATGTGTATTTTAAAAAATGATCATAATTTAATGTTCCAAATGGCATTATATTTGAAAATTTAACATTATTTAATTTTATCTGTCTCAAGCTACAAGAGTGATATATGTTTATTATGTTATTATGTAGAAATATATTACACAGAGAATCAAATTCAATATTCTGTAAAATTGGTAGTCAGTATTTGTGAAGAACCAAGAGTATAGCTTTAGTCTGAGTTAACTTAGATCTTAACTGTCTCATTTAACTAAATTCTAATTTTAATTTCAGCTAAACTTGTGCTGCCATAGTTTTGACAAAGTTAAACCTAGGAAATTTTAAGTAAATGTCTTGACTTGTATCATGTTTTCTATTTATAAATAATAATTTATTAATAAAAAAATCGGTATTTAAAATAGAAATGTAGTTTAATTTGTATACAGGAGAAATCTCAATTTATAGCTACAATTTGTTCAGTCAAAATTTGGCATTTTTACAGGGATTGACAGGAAATTAATTGAGGATGGTAAAGAAAATACTTCATTTTGAACTTACAAAACTTTGGCAGTATATATTTGGCACTTTATGAAGTTTTGAGGAGCGCATTATTACTGTAATGATATAATGAAGATGTGTAATTGGCTCAGTATATCTGCTCAATGTTTGTGTTTTTTATAACATTAAGTGTGCCAATGACTTCTATATACATATAATATAGTTACCAGTGATTTTAATATTTAATATTTCATAATTAAACAGGAAAATTTTAATAATCACATGTTTTTGTTTTTCATTGAGTGATACCACCCATAAAATATTACTCAATTTATGTGCAAGAGTTAATTTCAAACATCCAATGTAACAGTTTTTGGTTAAAGGTTTTGATAAATGAATGCTAAATGTGGGAGACATTGGTTTTGCTGCATTTCTTGTTATTCTTCTACTTGCACTTTTTAATTTTCTATTACAACCCTTTTCTGGAGCATTTCTATGACATTGCTTGTCAGATGTTTTTAAAACAAAACATCATGGAAATAATAAGGGGGTGGGTGTAGGAGACACATCAAATAACACTCACTTGCTCAGATTGTATTGTAGAATAAATACTCTAGCCAGTTATTAGTCCCCTACCGGCGAAAGCCGAAGGGGACTTTAGGTTTGCGCTCTGTCTGTCTGTCCGTCCGTCCGTCTGTCCGTTCGTCCGTCTGTCACACCTCAGTTTTCCACACTTTTTTTCTAAACTCTTGTAGATAATGAACTGATTTTTGGTATGTGAGTCTACCATGATGAGTTGCAGATCAAGTTAGCGTTTCATTCTGGTCCGCAAATTTTTACCGGAGTTATGGCCCTTTGAACTTTGAAAATTCACTGAAATTTCAGTTTTCCGCACTTTTTTTCTAATTGCTTTTAGATAATGAACTGATTTTTGGTATATGAGTCTACCATGATGAGTTACAGATCAAGTTTACGTTTCGTTTCCATCTGCTAATTTTTACCGGAGTTATGACCCTTTGAACTTTGAAAATTCACAGAAATTTTAGTTTTCCGCACTTTTTTCTAAATGCTTTTAGATAATGAACTGATTTTTGGTATATGAGTCTACCATGATGAGTTACAGATCAAGTTTATGTTTCGTTTCCATCTGCTAATTTTTACCGGAGTTATGGCCCTTTGAACTTTGAAAATTCACAGAAATTTTAGTTTTCCGCACTTTTTTTCTAAATGCTTTTAGATAATGAACTGATTTTTGGTATATGAGTCTACCATGATGAGTTACAGATCAAGTTTACATTTCGTTTCCATCTGCTAATTTTTACCGGAGTTATGGCCCTTTGATCTTTGAAAATTCCCAAAAATTTTAGTTTTCCGCACTTTTTTTCTACACGCTTGCAGAAATGGAATTAATGTTTGGTATATGAGTCTACCATGATGAGTTACAGATCAAGTTTACGTTTCGTTTCCATCTGCTAATTTTTACCGGAGTTATGGTCCTTTGAACTTTGAAGATTCACAGAAATTTTAGTTTTCCGCACGTTTTTTTCTAAATACTTTTAGATAATGAACTGATTACTGGTATATGAGTCTACCATGATGAGTTACAGATCAAGTTTATGTTTTGTTTCCATCTGCTAATTTTTACCAGAGTTATGGCCCTTTGATCTTTGAAAATTCACAGAAATTTTAGTTTTCCGCACTTTTTTTCTACACGCTTGCAGAAATGGAACTAATGTTTGGTATGTGACTCTACCATGATGAGTTACAGATCAAGTTTATGTTTGGTTTCCATCTGCTAGTTTTCTGCTCTTTTTTTCTACACGCTTGCAGTTAATGAATTGTTTTTTGGTATGCAGGTCAACCATGATGAGTTACAGATCAAGTTTACGTTTCGTTTCATTCCACTAGTTTTTATGGGAGTTATGGCCCTTTGAACTTTGAAAATTCAATGAAATTTCAGTTTTTTGCACTTTTTTCTACATGCTTGCAGATAATGAATTTTTGAGAACTTCAATGCTGGTTTTTGATTTTACTATGATCAAGTTTTGCTTTCATCTTGAACAACACGTATAATTTATAACTATAAATCTTTGTACCATATAATAATGTACATTTTACCTAAAACTTTGGGATTAGTGAAATATGCGACCGGTAGGGGACTATGATATTGTTTTGCAATACTCTCAGAATGGTTGTTTCTATATGTTTGTATAAGCAAATGGACTTGTCCACTTGACTGTTACAGTAATTTAAATATTTCTTATGGGACAGTACATTTATGTTTACGGAACATGGGTTTTAATTTTCTCTTGTTCATAGGAAACACCGTGCACACATTGTTAATGTTTGGTGGATCATCCCTACTTATGAAAGGTCAAGAGGACAAGTCAATATTGCTTGTCTATACTCTTGTGGAAAATCTCTGGGAGATCCAGCGGGATGGTGGTGAAGATCCCATTATAAGTAGTAAGACTAGACACTAAAATAAAAATATAGTTTATTGTTGTAAAAATAACATGCTATTTAATTATAATATGAATATGGCATAATGACTTATTGCAAATATTTTATGTTTTTTGCAATCAATGTTTTCATTTATATGGTAAGAATTGGCAATATGCTCTATAATTTGAGGAGGTTGTGTACAAATAATGGTTATGAAGCTACCTGCTTGTAGTTTTGAATCCACCTGCTTGCATGATAAAATACATAATAAACACACACACACTCTTCCCCCCCCCCTCTCTCTCTCTCTCTCTCTCTCTCTCTCTCTCTCTCTCTCTTGCACACACCAACAGGAGGCAAACACACATAAAGACATGTAATATACTGACTGTTACTATTTAATCCATCATACTAGAGATACAAGAAATTTTAAAATAAAAATGTCCTTTGTACAAAATTAAAGTGTCTCTCATATATATGCATACAATGTGTATAAACTAGTGCTGGTACATGTATTTTTTTAATAAATCCACAACCACTTTCACGGTTAACTTTTCAGTTTGCCAATCCAAGAATCTGGTGTTGATCTGCAGAAAAGAAAAAAAAATATATTATATATTAGTTAGATTAATGTAAATGTGCTTTATGTAGAGTGGTTAATTTTTCGGAGAAAAACATTAAACAATTAGTTGGTGCATTCCTATCATTTTATAAAATTTCATCCAGCATATACACATGTCAATGCCACAGTTTTTCTTTGGACAAAAATGGCCTAATTCACCATTTTCTTAAAACAACTATTAATAACATCATTATAACATCATATAAAGACCACTAGTCCCAGTAAATCTAGTGTATAAAGGTCCCTTTGCCTCGAGTTTCAACCAAAAAAAAACCCTCTATATCAAGACCATCTGTCGTTACAGTCAACATTTCTTAGTCCTGTAGGTGGTCTTTATATACACATTTTACTGTAAATTCTACTTATGTAAAAATTGTTGTTAAGTTACTTTACTTACAAAATTTCTGATTTTAAAAGTTTTTGTCCTGACAACATCAATTCTGCCGCTTGTGAGACAATAGGGTCAAAGTTCAAACTAGCTACTGCTATGACCTCGTCACCTCTAAAATAAAACAAGAGCAGAATGTTATCTAACAATAGTGTGACAATTACAATGAAAGATATAATTCACAATTCACTTTTTATCTCGCCAAAAGTTTTGGTAGAGGATATAGTAATGGTATGTGTGCTCCAATCTGTTTGAATTTCATCCAGACCAGTTTTCTTAAACTGCTCATTGGATTTTCATAAAACTTGGTGGAAATAGTCAACACAAAGTCATAGGTGAGAATGCTTGTATTCAAACATACATCTTCCGACAGAAATACTTGTTGCACAAGTAGAAACTTTATCTGTAGTTTAAGGCCAAGTTAAAAATTGAGAAACAAAAACTAAGTTATGCTTACTTTGTATAGAAAGCAACAAACTTCAGATCATCTAAGTTACCATGAAGAATGACATCATCGTGACCAACTCCATAACCTAAATATCATTAAAAATGTTTTAAATAAAACTCATACTGACATAAAACAATACAATGGAGGTAAGAACTACTCTGGCTTACTGATGATGACAGGTTGCCCCTGCCCAACCCACCTATCCACTGTCTAGATTCAAATTTTATTTGGGCACATCTTAGTAAAACAGCTTGTCACAGGAAATTAATGATCTTTCTCTGGACATCTGGTTTCCTCATCATCAAAGAAGTGAAAGAATCTTTACTGAGATGTAAACACTTTTACTGCACTCCACTTTTTGGTATTTTTGGGTCGTTGGATAACAGTCAGTGTAAATGCACATGATACATGTGAAAACAAGCAAATTCAGTGAAGTAGGATCCCCGCCAGCATGTTCTTTTTTGTGATTTGCACTTATGTTCAAAGGGCCATAACTCTTAGGAAAACAAGCACACCAACTCTGGTTAACGATATGCCCATATCCTATCTATGTTGATACAATGCACCAAGTTTTGTCAAATAGTGTTTCATAGTTTTGGAGAATTTGCGCAGACAACAATTTTTGACGGACGGAAACTCAAATTTCAATATCCCCCTCTTTCTTCGAAAGACGGGGGATTATAAAATTAAATATTAATGAAATTTCTATTACTTTTTCAAATTTATGCAAAAATAAAAATTGAAACAAAAACTTTTGAAGACCTACCAGTAAATCTTATACTCTTGCCATACATTTGTGTCCAAAAGTAGGGTACACTTCGTATTTCCTTCTTCTTACCCACAATGCTGTAGGCAGCTGTTCTTCCTGTTGATATAATTTAAACATAAAATATTAAATAGATCACATAGATATATGATCCTATCTGAAGGTAGTGTCTATTTTCCTTCTAAATACCTTCCCAACCGGGAATAAGCACCTACAAACTGACCTATGTGTGTTTTCATTTGAATAGATATTGCATACTAGTGTTCAATTTACACAAAAATCAGTATAAACAGTCAAAATCAATGAATAAGAATACCCACCAGTAGTCATTACTTTTTGTGATTTGGACTTAATGTTTAAAGGCCAAAAATGAGCAGTTGGGTTAAAGGTATGGGCATCTCCTATCAATGTTGAGACTTTGCACCAAGTTACAAACCTTTGGAGAATTACTGGACAGATGGAAGTTTGAACTTAATATCCCTTTCTTTCTCTGAAAGGCGGGGGATAAATAAAGTGAAGAACTATAATGTATAATAGCTTTGATTGGTTCTTACCCTGCGTGTGTGCCATTTGATAATGTTGTATGTTTACAATTTTGTCTTCTAAATTAAAGAGTGGAAATTCTACGACATCACCTGCAGCATATACATCTTTAACATTGGTCTCCATTAGCTGTAAAATAAAGGAAATATAAATCAAATAAACTGACAACACTAATGTAGTTTTGGGTTGGTTGGTCAAACAGAATGTTATTTTATAACCCATTTAAAATCATTTCACTAATTTCTGCATGATGGAGTGCTTTTTGGAAAACAGACCTTCCTAGATCAGGCTAACAAAGTTTCTTACAGTATGATCTGTTCTTAGTGTGATGGTGAGACATTATGGGATCTGTAAGTTGTGCTTTAGATCATTTAGACATTAGGGTCCTTGTTGAACAGGAAAAAATTAAAAAGTTAAAAAGTTTACTCAATCAAAATCTTTTTTTGCATAACTCAATAACATTGAATTAATTCCAGATGATATGAAATTGTTGATTTAAAATTGGTACAGAGAAGCAATCAAACCCAAATTTTTTTAGGGTAGGGTAAGTACTCTGAACATTTCCAAAACATGAAATTAATATAGCTAGATCCATACCGTGTAGTCATGATCATAATTAAAGTACAGTAAAACCATGTTATGATGTCCCTTGATAACTTTGTCACCTTGCTTATCTTCCAACACTATTTTGAAGTTCAAAAACCTGTTTCTTCTATGTTTTCTTTAAAAGCTACCGGTACCCTTGATTTATTGCAAAATCACTTTACAGTGCCAAAATCTGACAAAACAAATAGTGGTGATATATAGAGGTTTTACCCAATTACCTTGTTGACGGGAATAAACCCTCTGTAATTAACATCAATACCAGAATCCTTCAGGAAATCTGTTGCTGGCATCACTCCTAGAATTTAAAAATAATGTTAAAATTAGTTCACTGTAGCAAACTCACTTTAAAAAGACTGCAACCAACTTGTGCAGAAATCAAGTACCAGACTGAGTATAAACATGCCCCCCCCCCCTCCCAGCATCTACAGTATGGGATATAGGCCAAAAACTTATGTAATATTTTGCCACAATTTCAAGTGGCACAAGTTTAGAATTTTATATTCTGTGTGACTTTTGTACCTTGTTGACAAGTTTGTTTATTGTTTACTGTAACTAAACTTAGTGATTTACAAGTTACTTCCCTTTTCCTGCAAAACCTTGCACGAGTTTAAAGTTCCCCGGCATGATTTGCAAAGATAGTTCCACAGTACCCTGACAAGTTAACAAATTGCTATGTGAGAATTTATATGAAGGGTGACAAAGAAACTTATATGCTGTTATACTGATACATACCTATTCCAAGTACACACACATCTGCTGGGAGACTGGTTCCATCTGACAGTAATACTGAGGTCAGTTTACTGTCTTGACCAATAAATTCCTTTATACCATAGTCAAACATAAACTTGACACCTTTGTCTTCATGTAACTAAAACAAAACAAGATCATCATCAACACAGTGTTTATGAAACTATATTTCCCTTAGTATAGGCTAATGTGTAATGTTCAAGGTCATCAGGTAAAAAATAAGTCATGATGAGCAAGTTTGCCACAAAAATATATGTACCAAATACAAATGCCCCAGGTAATGACAAATAGAATTGCAGTGTGGTAGAGTTGTTCTCTTTGTCCACAGTAACCAAAATTCTCATACTGAGCTAGTCAGATCTAGGATGGTAGAGGAAGCTTGAGTACCTGGAGAATTAACCTTTAGCAAGTGACCTGAAAACTTTCCAACAATTGGATTTGACCTAAACAAAAATATACCCTAGGTGTTGAGAGGTGCTATTATCCTTAAGACAGTGCTTTAGAACACTAAGGCCTCATAGATAAAACATGAAGAAGAGAAAAGAGTTGGCAAATGTCAAGTTGTAAATACAAAGATCAACCATTAAAACAAACAGATAATTAATGTGACCAAATAATTCCAGAGAAGACATAACATAATTTATACGATTTTTAAAAAAAAATTTGGACAGAATTCTATATCAGTAAAATAAGTAAATTTGTACCTTTTGCAGAATGTTTCCAATTTTAAGACCGAGTGCATATTCAAATGGAACTTTTGCTCTGGCAACAACGGTGACAGACTTGGCTTTATCAGCCAAATAGGCAGCCACTTCCATACCTAGAATATTTAGATCAAGAAAAAGGCAATGATGTTTCACACTCCCACTGACACAGTTATGTCAGGTCAGTATATTACAAGTATGTCGAGTCTGGGATGGTGGTATCCAAGGAGAATTGTCATCCTTCAGCAAGTAAACTGACAATCTATCTCCAAATAGGGTCTGCACAAGCATGAATAGTACCATGCAGTAAGAGTCATTGTGATTCATAAGCCAAAACTTAAGACCACTCGGCCAAAAAGACCTCAACTGATAAAGATAAAATACTAGTATTTCAATTTTCAAAAATGACATTGGAGCTTGAAATAACATCAGCTAGCACAGGCATATGACATCAATGTGTTTTGATCCTTTAGTTGAGGTTAAGTTGAACAAATTCTGATAAATATGATTTTTCCTCACCAGAATGTTTAGTTGTGCAGTTTTATAAAAAAAAATTACATACCAATAAATGATGAACCAATAATTACAACATTTTTGTCTTTAGAATTATCAGCTATCCTGTTGGCATCGTCAGGTGTCCGCAGCAAACAAACATTTTGTAGATCTGTACCTGGTGCAGGGAGTGACCTAGGTCTGAAATATCAAAACAAAACAAACTAAATGTGATGGGATGCCACTATATATCTTCACCCTACAAAATCCATTTGGTCCAAAAATGAAACAAATAGACCCCAGTCCAAAATAAAAAAGAATAAAAAAAGGCACAGCAAATCCCTTATAATTCCTTTGAAGTTTTAAAAAATATCTGCAACCCTTCTTAAAAATGCTCTTGACAAAGGTTGAAACAAAAGAAGAATATTTAGAAACACTAATATTGTTCTCCATTTTGATCAAAGGGTGTAATAAATTATGCAAGGCACCAGTTAAAAATTGCGATTCCTCTGCACACTACATGGTCAATTACTCAAAATGTTGCATGCAGAATTTTATGGAAAACATTTTCATACAGAGTGTAAATGGAATAACACTGATTCTACAGGAACATCATCTTATGAGAATCCAATTGTCAATAGAAGCCCTCGTTCTTCACAAACATTAATTGATACACAAGTTTATTAGATGCTTGAAGTTTAAGTGTTTATGATTGCATGCTAAAAGTTTAGTACCACCTACCTTCCACCAGTAGCCACCACTAAGCTGTCATATTTCAGTGTGGTACCACCTACCTTCCACCTGTAGGTACCACCTACCTTCCACCTGTAGGTACCACCTACCTTCCACCTGTAGGTACCACCTACCTTCCACCTGTAGCCACCACTAAGCTGTCATATTTAAGTGTGGTACCACCTACCTTACACCTGTAGCCACCACTAAGCTGTCAAATTTAAGTGTGGTACCACCTACCTTACACCTGTAGCCACCACTAAGCTGTCATATTTCAGTGTGGTACCACCTACCTTACACCTGTAGCCACCACTAAGCTGTCATATTTCAGTGTGGTACCACCTACCTTACACCTGTAGCCACCACTAAGCTGTCATATTTAAGTGTGGTACCACCTACCTTACACCTGTAGCCACCACTAAGCTGTCATATTTCAGTGTGGTACCACCTACCTTACACCTGTAGCCACCACTAAGCTGTCATATTTCAGTGTGGTACCACCTACCTTACACCTGTAGCCACCACTAAGCTGTCATATTTAAGTGTGGTACCACCTACCTTACACCTGTAGCCACCACAAAGCTGTCATATTTCAGTGTGGTACCACCTACCTTACACCTGTAGCCACCACTAAGCTGTCATATTTCAGTGTGGTACCACCTACTTTACACCTGTAGCCACCACTAAGCTGTCATATTTCAGTGTGGTACCACCTACCTTCCACCAGTAACTACCACTAAGCTGTCATATTTTGTTACCTTTTTTTGTCATATTTCAGTGTGGTACCACCTACCTTCCACCAGTAGCCACCACTAAGCTGTCATATTTCAGTGTGGTACCATCAGTAAACTTGACAGACTTTACTTTAGTATCTACAGAACTGGCTTCCTTCTCAGTAAGGATATCAATGTTAAGTGATTTATAAAATTCTGAATTCCTCAGTGCTATAGATTCTGGTGTAGCTGTCATTGCCTAAAAAATAAAACAAGACATCACTTAATTGTAACAAACATGTCAACAGTATACTGTATAGCAATATGTTGACTGAAGAATATTTATATGTATTCAAAAGTAGAGGACATAGAGACTGTCAGTTCTTGGATGGTAGAGTAAATGAGAACCCAGAGAAAGCCACCAATTATTAGCACACAAACTAACATAATTTCTCACATTAGGATCCAATGGGATTCACATCTAGAATCATGGAACTACACTATATATCATATATCCATTGGCAGCTGTGCATATTAGTAGATATAGTATAGTGATTAACTGTCAGACTTTCTTGTCTGGATATTCCAGCCTAAGAGGTGGTATAGCACTTGCTCATTACGCTGAGTTGGATCCTAAGATAGGTCAGGATCCTATGTGAGGATTTTTTAAAACAATTTTCTGATGCTTTCATTCTCCAGTTACAAACACACATAAGTGTATTACAATTAATGACTAGATATTCCATAACCTTGCAAACTGAGTACATAAGGGTTTTCTCTCTTTAACATGTTTAAGGCATTGGTAAAGAAAACAATTTTTGAGCACTAACATACCAAATCAAAAACAAACATACCAATCTATGTACAAAGTATAATTATAAAGCAAAGTGAAAACTTTGAAACTGACAAATTAATTTAAACATGTGAACTTCCACCAGGGAAGTGAGGCAGGGTTCTCAAGAGAGGTAAGTACCTCCTGTTTAGCTAGCTACATCCGCCACGTGTATAATCAAAATTGAGAGTAAAGGGAACTATGGGACGTCAAAGATATCAAGAGTAATTCTGACACAGAGACATCAAACTTATCAACAATACTGTGATGACAGCCATAAAACTTTTTAATGGGCCTTGATAAACATAGGCTTGCAATATCCCTGGGTCAACAGTTTATTTATAAGCAGCTTGCTTCGGTGTATAAAGTTCCCATAATGGGAAAATCATACTAAATTAATCATTTCTCAAAATCTATACAAACATGTACAAATTTCATATAATTACCTTTGTCAGTTTTGGTCTATCATAAGGAAGATATTTTTCTTTGGTTGCTATGGAGATTTTTCCTGTAAAACCTTCTTGTCTCAGTGTCTCAGCACATGCTACAGATGCTGGTCCTAAATTTGGAAAAGGAACACATAGTATGTGTACATGGCAGAATCATATACTAGTAATTGTCCAGATATATTACATTTGCATTGTTTTCGTTCCATAAAACTGTTTGAGATCAAATGTAATTATATGACTCATAAGTTCAATTGATCATGACATGTATGTCATAAGCAGCAATGTTTAAAAATAAAATTTCAAGATTTAAAATACAAAAATTAAGATTGCTTAAAGATGTGAAATGTAAATAAAACCATTAAACTGTCTAGAAATGGTGATTACAGTGCTATAGCTTTCATTGCCATGCAAAATAGCAAACTGAATAGGGCATACTATTGGCCTTATGATTCGTTTATATCCATATCGATGGCTAATAAATACATTACCTGGTCAATTTTTTTCCTAACTTTACCTATACCTAAAACTGTCACAATAAAATAACTGCTTAAGAAAGAAAGGAAGATTCTTTATACCATTAACAAAAAAATTAATCAATTGACTTTAAAAAAAACGTTATTTTTCAGCAATTTAAAGGTCTCAACCTTTATTTTTTAGAGTTATTGCCCTTTGTCATAAACTTTTACCTTCCCCTATCAAACCACAGATTAATGAGTCATGGTCTGATTAAGAAATGACTTTCTTTTTATTCAGGGACATCAAGTGATGACCAAGATTTTCAAACTAGCAAATCCAATGAACTGCTAAGCAGTTCATTTAAGCTTTGCTAGTTTTAAAATCTGGGTCATCACTTGATGTCCCGGAATAAAAAGAAAGTCAATTTGTATATTTACAATATTTTTCCTAGTATTCTTTTTACAAAGTTTTTGATTGCATCATACAATTAAGAAAAAAACGGTAAATATCAAATCTGTCGGCAGTGTAAACATTCTGGCAACAGCCAATATGTCAATCAAGATAATTTCCGCCTACTCATTGATGATGTGACATAATAGGTGGCTTAAAAAATAGTACACTGAAAACAAAAGAACATTTCATAAAATTTTATTCGAATCGACAAACAAAGTTACCAATTCATATTAATTGTCAAATTACAACTGTTAAATGTTGAATTTGTTAAAAAACCCGATTGTATAGATGACAGGTTATTTGAAACATCAATGTGCGATGTACCTGTTTTGTTGGACTGGGTTGTGCAAATGTGTGTTAATATGCACAAAGTATGTGAAAAAGCGTGGGTCATTGCCGAATGTCCCAAATTTTCTACAATTAGTTCATCATAGGCATTCAATAGGTATTGTAAATATACTGAAATTACCTTCACCCTTTTAACTTCTGTTTTTACAGAGTTATGGGTCTTTGTTGCAAACTTACCTCCCCCTATTATAACTATAGATTTATGGCTCTTAGCCTCAGCTTTAGACATGACCTTTACCCTTTTTGCACTGGATAAAGATTTTTTATCTGCTTTAATTTTGACATTTCCATCAGTGACCTCCACCTACAGATAAAATGTAGAAAGACATTGAAGATATAACAAATAGTACATAAATGGTGTTTTAAGCCACAGTTAACAATTTTCTTTATTTATTGTATTGCTACAGTCAGTTTAGGGATGTTGGAGTACCAGGAAAATAATCACTGATCATTAGCAAGCAAACTGACAAACTTTTTCACACTAGGTAATGAAAGATGCTGTGTTTTACATTGAAAATTATAGTATCAATTCAATATGAATTCAACTAAACTATATCTCTGAAGTGTTGAACAGACACTAATACCAATTCGAAAACTAGTGACTCTTAATAATAGTTACCTCTATTGGACAATAGAAATGTAAAAGTGACAAATTTGGAAGCATTTGCCAGAATATTGGGGGAAAGTATAGAATTTGTTTTTTAAGAATGGACCCATTTTCAGCTCCAAATTAAGCTGATCGAATGACATGTTGGAACAGAAACCCAATCTACTTACAATTCTACTAGAGTTATGACACAAACCTGCCAGGATTAAGTATTGTACTGACTACAAAAAATGAAACTTTTTTCATATAAATTTACTTTATAACAAGGGAGACTATCCAGTCCTGGAAAATCTTCAATGTCCCCTGTTTTGACATCAAAACAAGCTCCATGCCAAGGACACCGAATTCTTCCATTACAATAAACACCTGAAAATATTGCCATTGTATATATATATAATACCATGAACTATAGCAAGTTTTTTCACCTAACAGAATTTCAAGGCGAGAAAAGTTCCATCACTACTAACATTGATTTAAAACCATCTTTGATTTCAGTTTTCTTAAAGTAACAAGTTTTGTGTTACCCTTTATGAACTTTTTCAAAACAATTCTGAAAAAATAAAAAGGAAATGTCAAAAAGATTTTTTATGAAGATATTCAAAATAAAATCACAGTTTCTAAGTATTTCTTGAAAACTTATAGAATTACAAAGATTTCAAATGTGTCATATTTAAGTTAAGTGATGCATGATGGTGAGTCTATGTGTGCATGCATTAAATATTTATGTGATATCATGTACATGTAACACATCTTTTTAACATATTGTACCTTTACTAAGTGGAGCTCCATAATGTGTACATTTCCCTCCAACAGCATAAAATGACCCACCATCTTTAATAAGTAAAGCTTTCTGATCACCAATGTCAACCTCTTTCATTCTAAACAAGTACAGGTTACATGTATTAAAAAGTTAAAATATGTGCCAAAACTATAGGTTCTTTGGGCCAGTGTTTATTCCTAGCCCATAAATACTCATAAGCCAACGTTTGTTCCAAGCCCATAATTGCTCATCAGGCTGGTGTTTATCCCTGTCTCAGCATTGTAAAGCAACTGATTTTCACCTGGATGTAGTAATCATTGCATATTTGTCACTACCCATACATACCCTGATGGAAGTCCAAATTTAGTTTCAAAATTTTTACTTTGCTTTGCTTTAGGATTGTGATTTGGATATGGATTAATATGTTTGTTTGTATATTAATTTCAGTTGAATGAGAGAAATGAAATTTCCACCATTATCATCTTTTTCTGGTTAGTGATTGGTTGGTTATTGTCAGTATAACCAAGATGTAGTTTTATGCAATATTCATTGACACTGGGGACAATTTATTAGTAGGCTACCAGCTTGTATATAAAGGCTTGATCAAAATGATGAACCATATAAACAGAGTTTATAACTCACAACATTTGATTCAATTAAGCCAATAAGAGCAATTCAACTAAACAAATCTTCCTGCTAGTGAAAATATAAACAATAATGCTTACTCTCCATTCTGTAGGTCTTCAGCTTTACACACTATGGTTTCTATGACATCAGTTCCAGCTGTATCATTTGAATGTTTTGAACCTCCACGTATTGTAGCTGAAGAAATAGAGTTTGTTATCGATTAAAGAGTTGATATATGATACTGCATACTTGTAATTAATCATGAAAAGGGCAATAACTCAAGTAAAAATATGTAGATCTCAACTAAAATCAAACTTGACCTGTGTTTTATCATAATGGAATATTGTACTGGCAGTGTTGAAATAATCTAGATAGCATATTTATTATTGTATTGAATTTGAATAAAAATTCAATTTTAACTAATCCATAATTTCGATGCAGTGATGTTTGCAGATCTGGATTTATCATAGTGAACTAGAGGGATTTAGATCTACAACACTTGAAAAGTGCTTCCCACCCTGTTGTGCTATACTAGAAATTGCTAGAAATGCTACGATGTTATCATACAGATACATAAATGGTACATGATTTTTTTTTTATTTTATTTACTATTACACTATATAACCAATAAAATCCTGAAGACTAAAAAATGTGTGTAATGAGTTGATTAATCTTTATATAAAATCTTAAAGCCACTCTATTCAAAAGCAGATTTTTAAAATATCAATTTCTTTTCTATATTTGGAACTGGACGGTATGTTGCAGAGACCCACTACTGGTGCATGTGCTTTGTAAAGAAGGGATGGGGAAACCTAGTCAAAAAGGTTTTCACCCCAGGCTTTTCCAAAACCTTTGATGTTTTTTATGAGTCTACTCTGTAAATAATGATTGCTTTGCTTGGTCTTAACATGTGTTTTTATTATAAAAGTCACAAAAAATAACCTGTATAGAATCAATCCTTTAAACGCAATAGAAATTATGTATTTTTATTTTTCTCATGTTGTTAGTTAAAGTTAAAGTCTGTCCTGAGCCATTAGGTCCATCAGGCCGGAGCTTATCCCGGTTTCGGTGGCATTAAGCGACTGAGAGTACAAGACTCTCCCCTGAATGGGACGCCGGTCCATCGCAGGGTTAACCCCCAGCATTTTGCTGGTACTCATTTATTTTTCAGCTGAGTGAACTGGAACAACGTGAAATTAAGTGTCTTGCTCAAGGACACAACACATCGCCCGGTCCAGGGATCGAACCCACGACCTTCAAATCATGAGTCCAACGCCTTAACCACTAGGCCATGCGCTTCCTCTCATGTTGTTAGATATCATTCAAATGTATTCTTAAAAAGAAAAGGCCATTCCATTAGGTTCAATATTAATTCAGCAGTGTTATCGTTGTAAAACAGATAAAATGTTTCATTAATGCATACATTCTCTATATTACCATAAAAAAATCAAAATTATTAATTTTAACTTAAAACATAAAAACAAAAGTTAACTTACCTGATTTGGATGTAAAACTCCCCATCTCAGGTGTGATGAATAAAAAAGCAATTAACAGGTAATAACAAACATTTGATAAATATTCTATCTGTTAATTTCTGTCATGTAATATGTATCTTAAAAACACATCACATGTACATATTTATATGAATGAAATTTAAATATGTTCTAAATTTTGCCTTTTGTATATTTTAAAAATTACATCACAAGTTAAACATCAATAATCCGACATCATCATTATGATTAGCCAGATCAGTTGTAGTTTTACTGATTATTAACAATGATATCCCTGTATATACCTATATAAGGGCAAACATCATTGACCTGTCCACTTGACCTTTCATTAGGAATATCCATATAAGATGATCCAGTTAGTACATGGTTAGTTCAAGTTGAAGTTCAAAATATTTTATTAGTGGTAGGATTCACAAGTAAGTACATAAACAATGCATGGTTTCCATGATGTAGACAAAATAAATACCTGTGTTCTCTATTCATAAATGTATTAATAGTTCACAATAAATATTTAAATCAAAGGTCAAGTGGACAGGTCAATGTTGTTTGCCTATACATCTATCAAATATTCCATAAATATCTCCTATACACACATATATAATTATATATATATGATATCCCATAAATAAAGTCTGGAATTCACTGTATCAATATCAACTGATATATTTATAAATTTACTATGTTTAATTTTAGAAAATTTTAAAGATTTACAATTTTACTATAACAGAAAAATTTATAGATATGCTGCCCAAGTGTACAAAATTTCTCCAGTTTTCTGTCCGATTTGATATTATAAGTTATGGTTTTATAGTTTTACTGAAGCAGAGACAAATTTATGGCCACAATGCCTGTTTAGAGATTTTCTTCAGTTTTCTTGCCTACATTGAGAGTGTTGTTATTGTAAACATCATAAAGTTCTAGTGCATCTATAATTCAATCACTTAAGTTAAAGGTAGGAAAGGGGGGTTGGAAAATACTACTGTAACAGCGTTTTTAAATATACATTGTACATGTGCAAATGCATTATCAAACATAAAAATATCTTTATAGAACCATTAAATTATTTTTTGGGGTGAAAAGAAATTAGAATTCTTAAAAACGCAATTTCAGGAAAAATGTTCATTTTTCATGGTCAGATTATTATAACGTTTACTGTAAAAGATACATGTATTATTCTGGATATTACATTGTATATGCGATGTTTATTACATTACTGTCCTAAAATCAATCAAAATGTTTAGATTTACATATTTTCCTTTCAGGTAAAAATTACCGTGGATACAGGTTCCTTTCAAGTAACTTAATTATATTCATATTGTACTTGTACATTTAAAGCTTGAGTGAGTTGTTAGTAAACAATACATACAGACAGATCCTAGTGTGAGAAAGTTTGTCAGCTATATGACTGAAGGCTGGTGGTTACTCTCCAGGAACTCTGGTTATCTCTACCATCCAAGAACTGATTCCTGCAATATAAATGAAAGAATCATTGACTGGGGCACCATTTCTTCAATCCTTTCCAATGGATAATATCATATTCTACTATGGTATGCAACTCAGTTGGTAGATCCAGCACTCATTTTGTGAGTGTAATTCTGAACAATGATCAAATATATATTTAACTTTTATGCAATACTGCCCCCAATTGCTTACCTTGATACTTCATTACTTATTGTCACAGCAGTTTTTTTTTTAAATTCATTAAATCCATTTCTTTTTTTATGATTTTCATTTAAGTTTATTGCTGGATTATTTGTGGCAGTAAAATAAGTTATGATTGCATTATTTTAGAAATAACATCTTATCTCTCTTAGATTACATGGTATATTGTCTTCATTACATATCTGTACCAAAGGTCAAAGGTATGTTCAGTCTGACCAGGTCAATCATGTCACACTATAACAAAACATATTGATAATACACGTGACGTTTTTATAACATATATTTGTCATATATAGATGTAGGTGTAGGCAGTGTTTCTTGTCCAAAGTTGTTGTCTGTAAGAATATATTGACCAAGTTTTTATAGAAACTGTCTGCGATAGTTTGTGTTTTTAACCTACACATCTCTTCTTAATATTCATAAGTACAGTGGGACCTGTCTAATCACTTAAATATAAGTTTTCCCGTTAAGACACATGTCACCTGCATTTTGTCGATACCTTAGCTATTTGTCATTATTTTTTTTATATTAATGAGGATATTATTCAGATAGCAAATGTTCCCCAATCACATGTACACACTTATGTCACTAACCGCACCCAACCAGTCATAATAGCAGGCTTGTTTTCCTACTGAAGAAATCAATTTAAAGGAAAAACTATAAATTAGTAATATCCAGGTACACAACTACATTTCATAAGAATAATATAACACACACATGCATGCACACACACACACACACACACACACACACACACACACTTTGGCACACCCACACACACACATAATCAAAAATTCTATCTGGGTGTAATTATAATTTCATGGTAAAATCTATCCCGCGGAATAAATGTCATGGCTTATTCCATTGAATATTATCCATGGAAAATATTTACCTACGAGATATTATCCATGGAACAATTCTCACTAGAAAATATTATCCTAGGAAAATATTTTATGGGGGATGAAATAAACTATTACATACATACATGTAAATGCAAATACAAGCAATTAAAGCTTTTGCATAGTTTTATATAATCTTTACCATAAACATATAAAACCTTCACAAAACAGGAAAATATTGGATATGGGAGAAAAAGAATCAACCCCTGATTGGTACTGAAGACATAATAGAAATCTCAACCTTCAGGACGAGATTTCTCTGTCTCCACTACACAACAGAGGTAGATTCTATTAATCTTACAGGCTAAGCGACCAATAAAGATGCAACACATTCTTTCCACCAACTAAATTACCAAGTCTGTTCCAGGCAGTTGTGGTCAAATGATGTAGGTCACAGTGACCTTAATTTTGTATGTGACAATATGCAGATCAAAGTTATGGAAATCAATGTTAAACTGTGACCCAGATTTATGTCATATTATACAATTATGGACTTTTTAGTGGTTGTATATGGTGTGATATTCACCGGAAAAATAAATATTGATCGAGGCGACAGCCGAGGTCAATATTTATTTTTCCGGTGAATATCACACCATATACAACCACTAAAAAGTCCATAACTGTTTTATTATATAATTTAGCCACTGTGGCACTTCGGTTGACAATGTTTTCTCAAACCTGTGATCAGGCAATGATGTTAGATTTCCCTGCCCACCCTGGTTGATCACACTAAAATTATCCCGCATTAGTTAGATCAATCTGACTTTTTAAGTCTGATTCTATGAAAAAATAAATGGCATTCCGGATGAGACACAATCAATTGCACACTACATTGTAAATTGATAATGCCATAACGTCAACGTTCTATGAAAAAATAACAAGACAATCACTTGCGTACACTTAATTGATGACGTTCTAATCATTTTACGGAGAACGTCAACAAAAATCGATGACGTACACCGAATTTGATATTCACCGGAAAATCCGTGGTATATGACGTGAGATCCAATGGTCACGTGTTACCGTTTTAGCCAATCATAAAGAATGGAACAATCTAGAGGATTAGTTCCGAATTCATTCGGAACATCCTCTGGATGTGAAATGATAAAGGCGACAACTTTTCCCTTTTTAGCAGCATATATTTGCACTTTTGGGAAAGTTGAGAAAAAAATTATAGATTTTGCTAAAACTTTCTGAGTTTATGGAGTCTAATGCGATCTAGCTATCTAACTTGATTAGAATGTTGCGAAAACTTCGGATCATACTTAATTTTTGGGTCAAACATGCAAAAATTGAATTTTTCCAAAAAAAAATCTGTTTGACATTTGTTTAACCGACTCCTGCTCAATAACCGTTCACTGTACGAAAAAGTCGTCCATTGACCGAAAAAAGTTTAAGATCTTGCGGAAAAAACGGTATTTTTATATTTTTTCTATCTTGTACACAAAATCCACAATAAGTGTTCAAAGTTGACCCTATTGCTCAAAATAAAAAAAATCCGCGTCTAAGCACGTGCAGTCTGGCGGAAATTTTCCACACTGCATTCAGCCTCTTGAAACAGCTTGTGTGAAAACGCCACTTCAGGTATCAACTTGAAAGTCGGTAAAAATATATTTTAAAGTATTAAGAAAATAACGGTATTTTTATATTTTTTCTATTTTATGTACAAAATTTATAGTAAATGTATAAACTCAACCCTGTCTACCAATGCGCAAAAAACCGCGCCAAATTCCACGTAATGTTCAGTCGTACGATTTCGCTGAGGTCAAAGTTCAATGCATCTCTTTTCCAATCAGTGATCGGCATCTCGAGATACCTACCAAAGAAGCCATTTTGTTCATAGATCAAACATGACGCCCATTCATGTGTCCATTTAGATTTACGGATACACGAACATAATATAGTCTGTAAAGGTGCGCTTAGAATAGCCACGTTAGTTCTCCTGTCAATAGGCGGAATATACAGTGAAAAACCGCCAAAAAACGGAGGAAATTGGAGACATCAGACAATGATTTTGATCGCTGCAGGACATTCTGTCATTCACCAGGATGAAAATATCAGGTAAGGACGGTTAGACCATGTATTTTGTTTATGTGTAAACTTTGTGAAACCAGACAAAGTGATTACTCGAAGTAATTTCGAGATTTATCATTAGCGAGTATACGAGTCCAACTATGTTAACAATTATATTCTATATCTGAATTGCATATGATCCGCACAAGTTGACGGTTGTCTTCTGATCTTCACACGTTTATTTTCACACAACTTATCCATTTTAAACTTCACAAGATCAATGACGGCACGTCAGTTTAAATATTTGTGTGGTAGGATTTAACGTACCGCTTTGAATTCGTACCCATAATAAAGTAACCATTTCTTTACCAAATTATTTTTTGAGTAAATACAAATAAAATAAAAGCTACTATGCACAGACATATCGAAAGTATTTTATTTCTTTTATGGAGGGGGGTGTTTTAGTGCCATGGAGGGGGGTATAAAATTTGTGACACATGCCTTCCTTACGTTATGTAAAGAGGTATGTTGAAATTTCTTTCGAGTCATGTAGGGGGGTGTAACCGTGCCATGGAGGGGGTATTCATTTTATTTCTTTTATGTAGGGGGGTGTTTTAGTGCCATAAAGGGGGGTATTCATTTTATTTCTTTTATGGAGGGGGGTTTTTAGTACCATGGAGGGGGGTATAAAATTTGTGACACATGCCTTCCTTATGCTATGTTAAGAGATAAATATTTCTTGAAGGAGTCATGTAGGGGGTGTAACGGTGCCATGGAGGGGTATATGAATTTTATTTCTTTTATGGAGGGGGTTATCAGTGCCATGGAGGGGGGTGTAAAATTTGTGACACATGCCTTCCTTACCCAAGGTTGATGGGGTTGCAGGCTATATAGTTTGTGTCATGGAGGGGGGGGGTTGAGTACAGTGTCTGGAGGTTTTATGTAGGGGGGGATGTGAAAGCTATGGAGGGGGGTGTCTAAATGATGATTGACATGCCTTCCTTAGGGGGCCGCACTTATAAAATGGAATAGCCCAATGTGTCATTTCTACAGTACAGGCTTGTCGAAAGTTTAACACTGAGCCGTTCATCTCTCAGCATCTGGAGTTGTCGATAGCTCGGCAACTAATTCGGGGGTCTCGGCACTTTGTGTACAGCTTACTGTCAATCCTGTACTCTAATAAGATGGAGAAACAAAGCGGTGCACCTGATACAGGGGAGGGAGGGGGGGGGAGTAGCTGAACTTGTTGGTAAATAATTTATGCACTGTCAATGCGAAGTATACATGTAGGCGCGTTTTTCTAGGGGGTATTGGGGCAAGCTCCCCAATAAAATTAAAAAAAAAATATAACAAAAATGATACATTTTCAATAAAAAACCATTTAATCAATCAATCGTTCCACTTTTTCAGAGAGTACAATTATAAATCTGCATGTTTTTCATTTGTTCAACTGTGCTTTGATTCATTCTAATTTTTTATATTTTTATGTACCTGATTTATAATTTAATCTGATAAATTTTTTTATCGAAATCAACTTCTATCCTGGAATAGAATGCGTTGCTTTGTGGTTCGTTTTAATTTTTTAATCTTTGAAGATTCATCGACTAAATCCACCTATCAATACAGCTGGATTGGATGTCAGCAGTTTGACAGCCTGAAACAGGATCTTGAAGAATCTTGACTGTGAAGTAATTAAATATAAACACCATTACTCCACCCCATCAAGACAAGTGCTAGAATCTTAACGGGTATGAAGCATCAATACTCAACTTCACCATCTCTTGGTTTAAGTGAAAAAATCTTCTCTGGGAAGTAAAACACCATTTCTAGACTCCCATCATCTCAGAACTGACCGTCTTAATATAATTGAAAGAATCTTGACTTGGGCGTAAATAGGTTTAATCCATTCCACCATTCCCGAACTGATCGTCTAGATACATGCCAGTATAATATAACTGGTTTTTATACCCCCCGCTTAAAAAGTGGGGGGTATATACCGGTAGTGATAGGGGTGTCCGTTCGTCCTTCCATTACACCTTAGCCTTAGGGTACCTATCTCTTATCCGCAACTCCTCCTAAACCCTTCAATGGATTTTCATGAAACTTTCACACAATCTTTGTGATATAATGTAGATGTGCACTTCCTATTTAAAAATTTGATCCGATGGATTTTTGGGAGCAGGGGGTATTTTTGTGAGCTTGTGGTTCACAGTTTTTCTAGTTCTTAACTAAAGTCAAGAGTATTTTCACTTATAAGTTATATCAAGGCAGGTATATTGTGAATGATGGAGGAAACTGGAGTGCCAAGAGAAAACCATAGACCTTTGGAAAGCAAACAAACAAATTTTCTCACACTAAGATATATTAAACCAACATGGCCTTACTGGCGTAATGGTTGCTTAGTGGTTAATACCTTGTGAACAGAAAAGAGACTCAGAGACAAACGCACATGGAAAACCTATTCACATGTACTTTGAATCTTGGCCCTTCCCATACTAACAGAATGCTTTGCCATTGAGCTACCTGGTCACCTGTCGAGCACAATCCCCCACACCTTAATCGATCGATTGAATGAGTTTTTCCTAGTCTAGAATATTTCACTTATATCAAGACGTCACCAGGTCTGTTTTAAACATTTGTCAGTTTTGACAGACAAGTACTGTAGATACGACTACCAACCTAACCTGGACACCCCATATAGGCAATGTGTCATTTTGATATGTAATTGAAGGTCATGAGTTCAAAGGTCAAGGTCATCGAGAAATGGTTAATTATCTGGAAAACTATCAATTTTTTATACATACACGTGTATATAGGCATGTATATTGGATTGTCATAGGTATTTGTACAACGTTCATTTTGAGATGTAAATGAAGGTCATGACTTCATAGGTCAAGGTCATGGATACAAAAAATATGTAAATTGTTAATTATCTGGAAATTTAAAGTTTTTATATAGGCATGTATATTGGAATATTGTAGGTATTGATACAACGGTCATTTTGCTGTAAGGGTGAAGGTAATTGATGAAAGGTCAAGGTCACAGATGCGAAAGTATACTGAAATGGTTAATTGTCTGGAAAACTATAAACTTTTTGTACAGCGTGTGTGAATCCTCTAGATTGTTCCATTCTTTCCCGCGAAACCCCTCAAGGTGTCGCCATACTAGTAAAGATGGAATTTATTAATTATATAATAAATGTTCTTATAAAGAATGGAACAATCTAGAGGATTAGTTCCGAATTCATTCGGAACATCCTCTGGATGTGAAATGATAAAGGCGACAACTTTCTCCTTTTTTGCCGCGTATTATGGCATCTTTGAGAAAGTTGAGAAAAAAATTATAGATTTTGCCAAAATTTTCAGACGTTATGGAGTCTAATGCGATCTAGCTATTCAACTATGTTATATGTTTGGGAAAAATCGCGATCATACTTAATTTTTGGGTCAAACATGCAAAAAATGGACTTTTCATACAAACTTTCTGTTTAACCGACTCCTGTTCAATAACCGTTCATTGTACGCAAAAGTCGTCAATGCGCCGAAAATAGATAAAGATCTCGCGGAAAAAACGGTATTTTTGTATTTTTTCTATGTTGTACACAAAATCCACAATAAGTGTTCAAAGTTGACCCTATCGCTCAAAATAAAAAATCCGCGACTTAGCGCGTGGAACTGTGGAATTTTTCCGATTTTTTCACATGCAAATTTCTGCATTCAACAGCCACTTCAGTTATTAACTTGAAAGTCGGCCAAAATATATTTTAAGGTATTAAGAAAACAACGGTATTTTTAATTTTTTTTCTTTCTATTTTATGTAGAAAATTCATAATTAGATCCCTGTCTTTTAATATATAAAAGTCCGCCGACATGCACGTGGTAAATCGTACGATTTCATTGACAAGGTCAAAGTTCATTGCATATATTATCGCTTATCCAATCAGCTATCAGCATCTCGAGCTACATACAAGAGAAGCCATGTTTATTTACAGTCTTACATGGACAATAACATTAATAGTCAGTTTGGCGATATTGGTATTTAATGTCAGTGTTATCTACCGTAAGTAGAATCTTTAACATATTACACAAAGACACAGTCTTCGACTGAGGAAGTATTCTCACTGGAGAATTGAAACACGACATAAATAATTCTTCATCAGCTGTTTATGGTTTGTTGTCCTCGAGCGTGTAGACCTGAAAATTATTCATGGCTCCGAACGGCTGATGTTCAGATGTTGTTGTTTCGGACTCGCATGTACATAAATTGTATATATAATATATATAATATAACAGGACTCGGGATGGAAGAAGGACAAGAAAAAACCGTCCCCGGCTGTGGAACGCCATTACAACAGTTGAACAAGTATATTATAAACACACAACATTGTCCCCTTCATGATGCGAGCGCCGAAGGCGCGAGACTCGAGAGGCAATGACTTTGGAGACGCTTAAGACCCCAGCAGGACCAAGGCAAACCCCAAATGGTATGGGTCGGTGGTGGGTTGGTGAGTCGAGCCCCCCCCCCCCCCACCCCCCAAAAAAAAATTAAAATTTTTCTGTGGATCTTTGGCCACATCGAAGGAGGGTTTGCATATCCTCAAGCCTAGGGATTTGTGTTGCTTCACTCCTCCACAGAATTAGCCGACAGCAATTTGTTTCTGGTGGATGCAAAATGAAATGGTATACACATAATAATCTGATTTAAATGGTATTCATATATATGGAGTATATTTATCTGTTGACATCTTATTGAGATATTGATGTATTATTAGATATATAGTAGGCGTGTCTCACTAAAGAACACTTGCTGCACATTGGTTTAAGAGGACCCCAAAATTACTTCATATGTAGCTGTTGGAAGTTTCGATATAAGTGAAATAATCTAGACTTAGACGCAAAACTTGATTCAATTTGATCAAGGAATGAATAAATGAATGGTGGAAGAATCCAGAGAGTCTGGAGAAAACCCACTGACCTTGGAAAAACAAACCGACAAACTGATTCTGGAAATGGTTCCGAGTAGGGTTTCAAATCTTAGTAGGCACTTTGATCTGAAAGCTTGTGTTTTAGGCTTCTTGGTCACTGAGGTACCACTAAGAGTAAGAGAGATTTGGAGAAAAAAATCAATCAATCTGTGACATATTAAAAAACCCTCTCTTCACAGTGGCCTATGTGCACTGCACAGCATTGTCTATTACACATGTAAGATAGTGAAATCATATGTAGCTGTTGGAAGTTTCGATATAAGTGAAATAATCTAGACTTAGACGCAAAACTTGATTCAATTTGATCAAGGAATGAATAAATGAATGGTGGAAGAATCCAGAGAGTCTGGAGAAAACCCACTGACCTTGGAAAAACAAACCGACAAACTGATTCTGGAAATGGTTCCGAGTAGGGTTCAAATCTTAGTAGGCACTTTGATCTGAAAGCTTGTGTTTTAGGCTTCTTGGTCACTGAGGTACCACTAAGAGTAAGAGAGATTTGGAGAAAAAAAATCAATCAATCTGTGACATATTAAAAAACCCTCTCTTCACAGTGGCCTATGTGCACTGCACAGCATTGTCTATTACACATGTAAGATAGTGAAATCTCACCAGAGAGATTTAATATTTCAGTCAGAGACTAGAAAACATATATTATTCATTCTAATCTCCCTGCATTGGAAATTTCTAAATTTTGGAGACTCTGGGTCTCATTTTCCTGCAAGACGAAATCATGTAGACGGAGAATGTTGTCATGCGATTGGTGAAGACAGAAATTTCTACCACCCTTTCTTCAAGTGAAAATCTATCTCAAACAAAGGAAGATGGAAGAAAAAAATTCGCACTTCACCTATAGCTGGTGACATCTTGATATCAGTGAAATATTCTTGACTGTGACATAAAACCCCAATCAATCTATCAATCAATGTGGAAGTCTAATGAACAAAATCTCCATAGGTCATGAAGATGACAAGTAAAGGTCACTTTGAATGTACATGTGTACAAAGCAGAGATATATGCACAACTCATGGACACAGTGTGGTTCAGAGGGTTTATGGACACCAGCTATGGAAGATGAAATGTGGAGGTAATGAGTTTTAGAACAGAAATGCATTTATAGCAATGTTTATCAAAATTATTCAATGGATGGAAAAGTTGCAATAAAACATTGATAAGATATGATATCATATGAAACATAATTATGCAATATTTTTGGTACATCATACTTCATGTGTTTATCCACTTTGAAAAGTTGTTATTGCATTGAGATTGGAAGTCAGTAGGGTCGAGCCTACCCTGAGTGCTTATAACATTTGACAGAAGGATTTTTGCTCAGTGCCTTCCTTCGAATTTCCATGCAAGCTCAAAATTCAAATAAAACTGATATTTTGGAAGAGTGTCACACCGACACATGTCAAAATTATTGCACAATTTAAGTAAGTGATGTATCAGAAATAGTCCAGGCAATCTATGAAAAACTTAGGTCAAACCTCAAAGTAATTGCAACAAAACATAATTTTGTGCAATTGTTTTCAGGAAAAGTTTTATTATTCACTATCCTAACAATTTCAATTCAGTTGAATTTGACTGTTTTGCCAATTAAAGTTGTCAGTAGCAGTTTCAATATGTAAAAGGGAGATAACTGTTCAGTGTCTCTAAAGGAAAATTAAACATCTCGTGTCAAAAGAAAGTTTTTAGGAAATTTTTGGTAATCCTAATGAAAAAACATAGTTTTGTTACTATCATTTATCTATTTACTGGCATTAATCTTTTGAACTATAACTGATAAGATGGAGTTTTAGGTCCCAGCGAAGGTCATTTAATTTTTTTATCAATATGTCACCAGTCTGTATGTTAAAAACAATGTGACAGTGCCACTTAAAAAGTTAAAACTCAACAACCCCAACCATTAATCAAAAAATGCACTTCCTGCTAATATTTCCAATATTTCTCAGCTGGAATACTTGACATCCAGTACCCAGGATAATAACAAATAGGGACATTAATTTCCTTAAATTGTTTCCTGGGATAAGTTGTGGTTTGGTACAAGATGTCTTGGGTATAATTGTAAGTTGTCTTCGTATATGCATGAGTTGCGTGGTTACGGGTTGTCCAGACAACAGCACCTCTGAACATCTAGGTTCGAAGCACACTCCGAATAGTTCTTACTATGAGAAAGATTGACAATGGGCTTGGTGAAGGTTTGTGGTTTTCTATGGGAACTCTGGTCTCCTCCACCATACCTGAACTGATCGTCTCGCTAAGTGAAAGAATCTTGACTGGAAAGTGATAGAATTTAGAACCATGATTGTAGACAATTTTAGGGAGTAGGACTTTAATCACCTTCTACTTGTTACAAATCAAATTATGCTTTTGAGGATTTTGATACTTTTTTCAAAGTACATTACATGGCACCACCTACATTTGATAGAACTTTGTAAAACCCTTCATTGTTTTTTGTAAAAAAAAAAAAAAAAAAAACTCAAAAATTTATTTCTGGAGTAATTTTTGTAAAATTTTCAGAAAAAATAAAAAAAATAGTTGTAGTTTCTTTCAGTAATTTTCAAAATATTGTCTGTCTGATAACAATCAAGAAAACATAAGGTGAACAACATGGTAATTTTTCAACTGAGATGTAGAGCATGATTATATAGTGGACTTCCAATTTTAAAATATCTGTTGAATTTAAAACTTATTATCTATTAAAACAAAATTCCCTTTCTAATTTATTTTTAGAACAAACTTAAACTAATTTAAATTTAACAGTGAAAAAAATCATGGAAATTAACCAAGAAATAATATTTTGAGAATTGCATTTTACAAAGTGATGTATACATTCAGTGCTGTATGATGCAAGATTTGTCAACAGTTTTACGACATGTGTATTCCATATATGGTAATGTTGACCCAGTCTCTCGCTCTCAGACTTTGATCACGTGAACGCCGCCGCAACCTTTCTCATGGAGAGGTACCAGGATATCATCGCGGCAACTGAAATGTTAAAGTTTATTATAAGCTCTTACAGTATAAGTGTCAAAGAATATTTACTTGAAGATAGTAACTGAAGCCATTGTAAGATTAACGTTCAGCTGTAATTGAACTGGCAAGCTAAAATCTATTATTTGTTGTATTTTTTTTTTTCTAATTTTCCCATTTTGGCCTCAACAAGCTGGGCAAATTTTCAGACTTTCGCGCCGTTATTAGTTTGCGCTAGTCGTCCGAACAGGACAGATTGCAAACAGAAAGAATTTATAAATCACATTGGTAAGTGTACATTAATACAATATATTTAATTTTTTCAGGAATAAATACTTATTAAGGGTTACAGTTGGCTTACATATTATAGTCACTTGATCTGGACGGGGTTTTGCCAATATTTTCAATGGGATATTTTCAAGGACATCTTTTCTCCGAAGTTAAGGTCATGAGGATCTGTTGTTGAGTCGCTAAATATCTGCCATCGGTTTTTATTTAACTTCATGGCTTTTGTACGAAGCTAGTCATTTCGTACCATAACCATTATGTACCCAAATTTTCCATTTCTATGGTACGAAATGACTAGCAAATTTTTATTAAAATAATGCATTAAAAAATCTGCACATGAAAATACTACCATTTCTGTTGTGGGCTTTAGATTGTCTGCTAATACAAGATGGCTGAACTAAAATGTGTGCCCTAAAATCGTGCAATTTTTTGTAATATTCCTTCAAATCAGGAGCACTAATAAAATTGTTTCTATCTTTAGCCCACTTAAAATCTGAATGCCCTAATTTTATTTATAAGTTGTATTCACCAGTATTGTTTATAAACTGTATAAACAGTTGGCAGACAGTAAGGCTGTAACAATATACATATAATCATATTCATATTGATTCTGTCCATCTGGTGTTTTCGATCACTTGTGCTAATTCTGAATATGTGCACATATGCGGTCAAATTTTTAGGATAATGCAATTTATTTTTAACAACAGGAGCATGTTTTTTCTTTAAGTGTAAAAAATCGCCAAAATATGCTTTTTAAAAACAGTCCTCAAAGTGGGTTTCAAAACTAAGTGGCCAGCTGGCCACCTATTTAAATTTTCAGGTGGCCATTGGAAATTCCAAGTGGCTAGGCAACATTTTCTTCCAAATGAAGAACAATGGATGGGGGACAGTCTAAATAAAATTGATTGGTTATCCGAGTATAAGCCCAATGGCCTTTTCAGTGAAATGTTTGCAAATTCTTGCTTGCCAAATTTCTAGTCCTAGGTGTTGGGCTAAAAGAATTTTTAACCCCTGTTAAATAAGTGTTATACCACAATTACTATATACAGGGAGTAACCCCTTATTATTGACAAATGGTGCCAGTGCGATAAATCCCAGCATTTCGCTAATTTCCGATTTTGCAGCAAAATGTTGCCTTGGCAATTAGGAAATGCAGTGAGTTCCTGTGGCGATGTTTCATAAAAAGTTAACATATTTAAAATTTAAACTACTGTACACCTGCTGATGTTAATACAGGGTTTGCACAGGTCTTTTTAAAAAAAATTGAATTTTTATGTTTTTTTATGCTTGAATGATATTATCTACACAAGAATACTGCTTTCAAAAAATATTTTTCATTAATAATAATAACAAAAAATATCCATATTTTTAACGCAAATCCCGGATAGTTAGAAATTCTGGTTTCGTTTTCAGCATTTAGTCTCCCTGAATCAAGATCTGTTTTGCGCTTGATAACAATGAGTAAATGCCCTACTGTAAAGTACTTTAGTTACATAGATCAACCGCATGTTTACAGGTGAAATCGTTAAAGAAACATTCAGTAAAAGGGGAACTGCATTTCAACTTTTTATGGCTCTCGGACCAAAGATTTTCAAAGTGACTTGTGAGTTCAAAGGGGATAAACATGCCTCTAACAGTTGTATGTGCAACAAGAGAATAGATCTAAGTAAGATGGGTATGACATGTGTATTCCATTTCTGCTGTAATTGAACTGGAATTAATTTTTTTACAAGCTAAAATCTATTATTTGTTTTAATTGTTTTTCTCTCAATTTTCCCATTTTGGAAATTGAGTCTCAAGGTCAGTTTAAGCAGAAATGTTAAAGTTTGAAGATCCTGTCATAAAGTTTCTTCAGTTTTATTTTATTATTTTTTTTTTTTACTGCATGTCATAAGATAGTTCTCATCCTGCAGCCAATCCCTCCCAACCTTCCAGCCAATCCCTCCCAACCTTCCATACTTCCTGGAATGACTATTATCTTTTTTCTATGTCAAGCTTAGTTTTAAGTGGTATGTATCACCAATATGCATTCAAGTTGTCATTCTCAAATAAGCTGAAGTGCTATTTTCTACCCGTTGCAGAGTTAGCCTTGTTTTGAATTTGTGGGTCAATTGGAATTGATGCATCAGCACATACAGCTTTGGTAATGCCCCCAGTCACACATTCACAGATCACCTCACCTGATTAGCTACGGATACATTCTGGCATCATTCGTGGTAATTTGTAGTGGTCCGTAGCTTTCTGTATAGTAGCCGTACAGTGTGTGCCAAACTTTCAAAATGATTAATGGACATTCGGTCTGGTAAACCTAGAAACTTTACCAGACCGTAAAGTTTTTTACTGGACCAAAAATTCCTCAATAAAAAGAAAACTATGTTTAGGTTTTGTAAATATTTACTTATTTTCCCCTTTTAAATAGGAAAGCTACGGGAGGCACAAATTATGAAGAAAACTTGAAAGAAAATTTAAGAAGCATTGGATGGAGGGGCGACCATGGTTGCAATTTGACAAGGAGAAATGCGTCTGGTCAGGTCGGTCGGGAGGCGTAGCACACAATAATAATTTAAAAGGTCAAAATACATTTATTTATAGAAGTACAAATAAATGTATTCTGGCCTTTTAAATTATAAATCTATTGTGTGCTGCGCTTCCCGACCTGTAAAATTCAAAGCAGTGTGCATTTCATTACGCATTTCTCCTCGTCGAATTGTAACCATGGTCGCCTCTCCATCTAATGCTGCCTTAATTTTCATTCACGTTTTTCTTCATATTTTGCGCCTCCCGTAGCTTTCCGTTTTATTGGTTTCCCAGGAATAGCTCCTGGAACATATTTTTGTAATAACGGAAGTCTGGTGGCAATAATAAAATTCGAATCGGATCGGAACTCTAAATCCGGATTTTTGGCGCTCTCTATTTTTGAACTGGTTACCGGACATACGGTCCGGAAAAATCTGATTTTTTATCGGACCAGCGGTAATTTTATCGGACTTGTCTGACGGTCCGACGAAGTTTGGCACACACTGGCCGTAGTCATTTTTAGTAGTATTTCTATATCTGTGACAAATTCAAAATTTGACCATGGATCAAACAACCGTAGTATATCCTTATTAAACTGTATTAAAATATACTGATCCGTTTTAGTCCCCATCAAAACCATATTAACCCGTATTTATCAGTAAGCCCGAACTCGTCAAGGATTTATAGGTTAACTACCTACTAGTGCAGTTACACTACGTGTTTGGCTAAGGTTGTGTGTCCGTATTGGATCCATGCCAGACTATGGAAATTGGCTTTTCTGGGGTCATACGTGAAATTTAATCTGTTTTGGTGCGGCAAGGTGATCTGTGAATGTGACTGGGGCATAAGGGTTACTTTTCCCACCTGTGTTCACCTGTAAAATTAATTTGTGTTGGGTTCTTGAATCTTAATGTTTAAAATTAATTTAAGCATATTTATTTTTTCAGTGTTGATTGAAAAGCTTTCACGTTTAAACATATAAACCGTTTGCATATTTGAAATTTGTAAACGATAGTATTATTTTCACAAACTTTTGGCAATTTGGCAAGGGGTTTCATTTGACAAATTTGGATTTACAGAAATGGCACACTTACTTTTTTTTAATAATAGATAACACTAATCTTCATTGAATAATAATTAGTTTTTTGATAATTTGTTAAACGTGGAAGCTTATTTACTAATGGAGAAGAAACGTGGAAGACCAAAGAAAAGGCCTCAACCTAAACAGTTGAGAAAGGCTCATTTTTCTACAACATCGGTAATTTGTTTATTAATGTGTCTCTAATTGTATAAAGTGTTGTCCTATCTGTTAATATATTGAGATAGGATTAACTGTGCTAAGAGGGGGGGGGGGAGAGAAAGAGAGATACCCTTGCCAATTTTTGGCTAATTTTTTGGACGGCGTTACACAACAGTGAACGCATACTTTGCTATCACTTTCTTCCAAGATATAGGGCTTCTTTGCTATGGAATTATAAGATATGAGTACACCTGGAAATAGTGCGCCTGGTAAATGAGCGTGAAAGAAGTATATCTGTTTTATGGTGAGATATGTATTCTGACACGGGTAATTCATTTGGTTACATATGCACATTTGGAATAAATTTTCGGAATATATTTCAGAATCCAGTAAAATATTGCGACGGGATGCATCTAATAATTTCTGCAATTTGGGGAACTGATCTCGTGTTTACAATAAAAAGTAGTTCGAGAATTTTGCATCCTACGATGTAAAATCATAACTTTTTATGAAATGAACAGCAACAGCAGGTTGATTTAATTAATTCTTCGTGAAATCTACGGAAATTTAAATTTATTTTGAAGGTTATGATAACGTATTTTGATGTTGAGGCAATTGAGATTTCACTCTGTGAAAGGGAGATAATTCGTACAGTGTTGTGTGCAAATGACCACATGTGGATTTTAAATACTTCACCATTAACATGAAACGGGAATATTGTGAGTGATAATCAGCAGTTTATTAAACCCCAGATTTAACAGCAAATGATCCAGTTACATACAACCGCTAGAATGTACCCCCTCATACTTTTTCTCTATCCGAAATGACAAAACGATTGCGTACGACTTTATAAAACTTTATTAAATTGTAATTACTGATTGTCTTTTTCATATATTAATGAAATTATTATCTACCATTTAATTTAGCAATACATGGTTTGGTACATTGTTTCTTTTTCCAAAAAACATCTGTCGGACTATGCATAGATCGAACACCATTTTCCCAACTACGCCCAGTGGCGGATTCAGTAGGGGGCATATGCCCTATGGGGCCCCCCCCTTTATGTCGCTAATAATACATATTGTTCATTTTGATGCAGCTCAGAATGCAGGGTTTTTGCACCATTTTTTCAAAATTTTCAGGGGGAGCATGCCTTCGGACCCCCTAGAAGGTTCAAGCCTTTGGCTCTCACTTTATACGCCCCCTTTTTTAAAATTCGGGATCTGCCTCTGACGCCATACAACAGCACAGCAGTGCTCTATATGTTTTTTTTTTAAATGTTATTATTTCAACTCAAGATTTTTATTTTTGAGAAGTATATTTATCTTACATTAGACTAGTTTTTCTACCCTGATATTTTATTAAACACTTATGATGCAGAATCTTGTAAGTTGTATCACTGTGGTATGTAATTTATTGTATACTGTTACTCTTAGTTTATATCACTCGACAGCACAGAATTTTGTGAAGTCATAGATATCATATATATGGTAAAATATTTAAGAATGACTAAAATGCTTTCCCAACATAAATACAAAATACTTCCGAATTACAAAGGCTCCTTTTTTAGCATGTTTGTTGTTTTATTTTTTTTCAGGGAACGGAGACTATTGAACCTGAAACACAAAAGGACACAGTACCAAGCAAAAGACCAAAGAACATCCTTACATCAGAAGATGTACAACAATTTGGTCCAGTGCATATATTGTCGGTGATTACTGATTTAAGTAATCAAGAATCAACAACTGGGCCTTGGTACTATAGCAATGCAAATAAATGCATAATTAGATTTTCTTGTGTGGGTTCTGACAAAAGCTACTCACTGAGGCTAGATAATTTCCTTGAACGCGGAATCCCAAATGTTGAATACAGTTCAAGTTTGAGATTCCGTTGGTATTCATGGATACGGTTTAAACAGTTAGCAAAATTAAAAAACATATTCATCGAATTGGCTTTGAGAGATGAGAAAAAATTTTGTTCTCTGCTGCAAGAGGTGAATTCATTTTATAGAAAGCATTCACATATTGCTAGAGATGAAAAACTTGAACCAAATAGAGGTCCTCAATGCCTTGCTGATTCAAGTGATCTTGAAAAACTTCACTATTATGGAAAGGGAACCTGTAAGTACTTTAGGAAAACTACCTTGTTACAGGTTATTGAACAGAGGTATGGTCAGAATGTTAAATCTGAATACTTGGTTAACCCATCAACACCTCTGATTGATGAAATATCCTTTGAGGACATTTTGTATGAAGTGAATAGAACACTGAGCCAAAATTATACAAGACATCTGAACAAACTTGAACAATATGCTGGTCCCCAATGTAATGAGGATCGCAATTGCGCAAGTCGTGTTAACTACGATGTCAAGTTCACTTCTACTTCGTCAAAAGCAAGATCCGCTTCAACATGTAGTTCAGCTTCTTCTGATGTATGTCACCTAGAAGAACAATCCAATGAGGTAAACTTGAACGAGTTTTTCCTTAGAAAATGCCACGATTGTAATAAAATTCGTTGGCTAGGAAAGCGAGCTGCAACAAAGTTTGTTCTAGGTACATACAAATATGGTGAAGCTGATAAACATGTGTATTTTTCTTGCAACTTGCTTTATGGAACTTCTTGTGAAGACGAACAGGATATTTTACCCTTATCTCCACTTAAAGAATGTCCTCCACTCTGGGTAGCATACACTAAATCTGACAATTGTTATTTACCACCAGTTGCTATTGTGATGAAAACACTTAGACCTATAAGCGAAGGCATATGTGATGTTGAAGTCCTTGTAAAGTATGCGTCTGCTACTCATAATCTGAGCAACTTTGACTACAAAGCTGTCTGTGCCAAGACATTTACCATGGCACAAGTACAACTTGGTCAGCTAATGACAACTGGGCGATTTAAGAGCTATGCAGGACTTCCAACATTATTTCAGGGAATTCTAAATAGACAGACACCACGTGAGGCACTTGTGTGTCAGTCCTGGCTGGATCATAGTCACTTTTCTTCTGAGGATCCATCTGCTTGTTTCACTGTATCAAATCTAACTGGTATACGTGATCTACATGCAGTTTATGGAACTATGAAAGTAGTTATTTGTTCACAGTGTGGAATGTGTTCACCTGGATTTGAGGGAGACCCACCAGAATGTATTAAAGTTCCTGAAGCAGGCACAAGAGTTCCTCTAAGGGACCCTGTTCTTCTCAGAACTTTAAAACATTCACAAATTTTGTCAAATTCTAGTGTTCAACTTGATGTAGAGTTTGAAAGAGCTAGAATTTATAAGGATGGGACTGTAACTGGGGTATGTACAGACTGTTCCAAATTTTGTGATATTGATGAAAATGGAACTGTCACATCTAAACATGAAAAAATGTGTGTAGATGAACAAAGCTCTCAAAGCCAAAGTAGCCAAGAACCCATACAAGATAATATTACAAATATAAACCCATATAGTGTTGAAAATCTGATGGCTCTTGATGTCTTCCAAGATGAAGCATCCATTGATTATGCTATGTTTATGGATACATTGTCTCAAGCGGAAAAACTTGTTCTATCACCAATACATGCAGTTATTGTAATATTGCGTTCTAGAACAAATAATATTCCATTCTCGAGACATGGATCCATATCGTTTGCTATGAAAGAACCCTTAAAGACAGGTCTCTTCCATGGCACACATTTCAAAAATTGCCATTTGTTGTCATGGTTTCGCAACACGAAGATGGAAGTGTTGACGAAGCCAGAGTTAACATGGCGAAGATTGTGCGTGCCAAAGAGTTATGGAACGTGAGGTAACATGTCCTGTTTATGGAACTAAACGTTCATTTTACAGATATTGTGACAAAGTCCACACACCCTTTACTGCCACTGCTATGGAGACACTAGCAAGCCAGTTGTCTGATACAAACCAAGCTGTATTTCCTCAGGGTTTAAGACAACTCAGTGTTGATCTTGTCCATGAACGTGCTACAAAAAGACTAACACTTCATCTCTTCTCAGAATGGCTCGATTCGGGGTATACTATTGGAAGTGGCATTAAAGATGCCTTTATCATCGAATGTCATGGGCATTCCATGATAAAGTCAGACACTTTAAGCCATGAAACCTTTGCTAAACAGTTATGGCAAATACTTACAAACTTTGTGAAACAATCACAAAATATATCTGGAGAAGTTTCAGTTGAAGACTTTCAAATAACTCTCACAGATGTTGTTAAGTATGGCATTATGAAAGGCTGGCTAAATACTTCAAATGATATAGCAAGTGGTATTCAGGAACATCATGACAATGTCCTTTTATCCACAGAAAATCTTCATAACTTAACTTATCTTTGTTGCGAGGAAGTTGAGCTTTATTGAGAGAGAGTAGCAATGATGAAGGTAACACTAGTAGTGTAGCACAAGGTGGGGTTGTTATTCCCCAGACTGAAAGCCCAGAGGAAATATTGAGCAAGGGAATAAAGGACACAGTTCTTGAAAGAATTTCTGCACCTGAAGTTGACCGGCAACACCCTGTAGCTGAAGATACTCCAGGCTATCTTCAGATGGCTTTTCCAGATGTGTTTTTGACTGGGGATGGCTGTCCACATCAACAGCGCCCTAGAAGCATAAAAAACAAATCTGGAAATTACAAATTTCAATATTATAAATGGGTTTGTCAGCAACCAAGAGCGATGGTTAACACTGAGCTTCAATTTTTGATACATAGTCATATTAAAAGACAGCACAGCAAACAGAAAGCAAAACTTGCACTGAAAAGTGACATTTTTGATAAAAATGGAATGCCTGTAAAAGAAGACTTGATGCAAAATGCTGAGCTAAGAGACTGGACAGTTTCAAACTTGATGATGTTCAAGTCTTCCATTCCAGATTCAACTCCATTCTGGAAGCGTTCAAGAGATGACTATAGCTGTGCAACGTGACTGGGAGGAAATTGTTCCTTGGAGAGAGGACAAAACTCCTATGTCAGTCATGTTATTTCAAACAAGAGCCCCTCCCTATAATCACCACCCAGCTATTCATCAACTGTGTCCTGATGCAGAAAGGTTGTCTCTGCTGTCTGATGAAGAATTTCAAGAAGGACGGCGGAGAAATGTTCTGCAATATCCCAGCATTGTATCATTCATGTGTGCTTTTATGGCTGAGATGGATACAAAGTTCTTTCAAAACTTCGTTATGATGGGGACAGTTTTTTCACTAGATATGAATGGGGTGCTAATGCTAATCCCCATTCTCACCGACTTTATTTTAGCCGAGAGTTTAGTGAGTTCATTGAACGTTTAAAAAGACGTATTAATGACTGTCTTCAAACATCAAAGCAAGAAGCACTAGAGGCTGATCAAGATTTAAGTGAAAATCTTGTTCAGGAATATATTCGAACTAAGGTTCTTGACTGCTGGGATCTGGCTAGAAAAGAATACATCGAATATATTCGACCTTTCTATACCAACTGGAATGCTGGTCTATTAGCAGATGGCAAAGACAAAACATTTGATTTTGTCTATGACAGAAAGTCAACAATTTGTCGTTTGGATATGGCAAAAATGGTTGACGAGGTTCTCACGACTGGGACATTTACAACACTTGATACTATTTATGTGAGTGTTGCAAATGGCACGTGTCGTCACTTGGGTCACACTGGTATCAATGACCAGCCTGCCAAATCATAAATGTGCTGTGATAAAGAAAAGCGTGTAAAAAATGCTTCTGGAAAGAATCGTTTAAAGAGGTTGTGACATGTAAAAGGCGAAAACCACAACCAACAAGTGAAATACCTACCATTGAACCAGACCCTCACAATAAAAAACTGGTTCAGCTTCAGTTTGAATCCAATGACAAGTGGTTTAATGGTCATGATCCTTTTCAGATTTTGCACATTCTTAGCAATGCTGATGACAAAGCAGTTGTACCTGAATTTCTCAGAAAACCACCATTAATGCATGCATCCGTTGATAAAGAGGAAAACGGAGAGGCGGTGGATTTCAATCTAGAATTTTATTCTGATGTTGGTGATTCAGCAACAGAATATATAACAAAATATGCCTTTAAAGATGTAGTCGCTACCAAGACATCTACAGATGTACTTGTCACATCAATGGAGAATCTTCAAGATGGTGAACCTGTTAATCAAGGCACTGTTCAAAAGATGTACAATGTTCATGCAATTGCAGGTACCACTTCTATTTTTCAGGCAACACATTTAAATCAGAAAATTCCACATGTGTTGTCAAATGTTAACATTAAACATTGTAGTGTGTCGGGTCTATCTTTACTTCGGTCTGATTATGACCCAGAGGATGGAGAGGATTACATCGTCCCTCCTCTGATAAAGATGTTTGATGGTCGACACGACAATACAATTGTTTGTATGGAACTTGGTAAAGAATCTCAGAAGCTTAAAAAGAGATTCAAAAAGATATGTGCCTCCATCAGTTTTGTGACTTGTATGATGTTAAGGAAGTGAAATCTGATGAAGGTAAACGAAACTTGGTTTTCAAAAAAAGAAGTAGTGCCAGAGAGGGAAGGCTTAATGCATTGAAACTGATACCCTGCCATGGGTTGAAGGTTGCCAATCCAAATAACAAGTTTCATTGGAACTTCTGTAGGACATTATGTCTTTGGAAGATTCCTTGTCATAAAACAACAGATTTTACCCCATCTGGAAATGACGATGAAACTATTAAAAAAGGATGGGTTGATCTTTTCAATAGAACATTTGTCAGTGGCAATGGACTTCCCCCATGGGCATATAAATTTTGGAAACATTACAACTGCCCTCGTGATATTGATTCTGACACAAGTTCAGATGAAGATGATGAGGAAAATCAGCATTCTGCAGCTATAAATGATGTACCTGTAAATAGTAATAAAGATGCAAATGAGTGTGTCAGTGATGAGGATCCTGTCATCATTAGACCAAAGGCACATGCTGGCAATGAACAGTTCTATCAGAACCCTGTTGATCGCTTGCGAGCTGCCCCACAAACAAAGTCATTGGTACAAGATGATATTACAACAAACGTTGAATCATCTACTAGATATAGTCCAGACATTTTAGCCAACCCCGAAGGTGTTGATTTCATGGATAACTGGCTTGAAGGTAGGGCTATACCTAGTATTCCCACGATTCAAGCACACATGTCCAATTTAATCAACACTGAAGGTGTGGTATCAGGTGATTCTTTCGATTCTTCAACACTGAATGAAAAACAAAAAATGGCACATGATATGGTGGTGCAGTATGTTGATAGCAGGTTACAATGGGAAAAAAATGGACGCCAGGGACCTGCTCCAAAGCCTTTGCGTTTAGTTTTAATGGGTAATCCAGGTACTGGAAAGAGCTGGACACTCAAGTGTTTCATGAGCACACTCATCAACATGATAGGTAGTGAAATTGATTCAGATGGAAATGAAATACCAGCCTGGACAGCCAAAATAAAACTGGCAGCACCAACAGGAGCTGCCTCTAGCCAAATGCATTTCAAGGCTGAAACCCTTCATAGACTATTCAGTATACCCATTCATATGGGCGAGAAGGAGTTGCACCTTGATGAAAATTCAGCTGGTTACTCCAGACTCATGCTGAATTTTGATCCCAAGAAATTCCTTTTATTAGTTATTGATGAATTTTCTATGGTGTCTAGACAAATGTTTGCATTTGTGGCTGAAAGATTAGAACAATGTCATATTAATTTCAATAATATAGGTATTGTTTTAATTGGAGATCCAGCACAAATTCTTCCTATTGCATCGGATCCTCTCTGGAGTGGACGTCTTCATACCGATCAAGGGAAAGAGGCCAGCTACATTTCAATGCTAGGAATGACAAAGTTTCGTGAACTATTTCATTTTTCATCTTTACAAACACTACCTAATTATGATGAGTGGAAACGCTTAACAAAACCCCAAGACCGTTTGCTATCAAATGAAATCACTGCCTACCGCAAACAGTTGATGAGGTGCAGGTTTGATGCCGTTTTTTTGACTCAAGTGAAAAGAACTGACAATGATCCTATTAGTCAACAGTTTACTGGAAAAATACTTGTTAATCTCAGATATGGAAAAAAGTGTAGGGAAAAAGAAATGAATTTTCTCCGACAGCATTGTCCTTCTGAAAGTGAAATAAGAACTAGTAAAAAATGGGGGACTGCACATATTATTCATGGGTACCATTTTCATTCAAAAGACCACGAAAACAGGGCTAGTGTTGAATCTGATAATGCACGAGCTCTCCTTAGACATCATAATGCAACTGGAAACCCTGTTATGAGAATCGATTCCTTGCATCGCCCTGCAGCAAAATCTAACAGGCTAGCTACAATATCTGCAAAAGAATTTGAAGGTGCTCCCCCAAATTGGCATGCATGTAAAGGTATGAGAGTTATGCTTTTAAGAAACTTGGCTCCAAGCATTGGTCTCTACAATGGATCAATACATACTTTGGTAGGTCCAATTTACAATAACGATGCCATTGAAGTATCACTGACAATGGAACGCCTAAATTCAGCTATGCTTGAGGATTGTGTCACAACTATGCCCATTGATACATTTGGTATTCAAAAGCAGATTCCACAAATAGTGTACTTTTGTCTGTTGGTGGAGTGCCATATGATAAGAATATATTAAAAGAGTTCCCTTCAAATCTGGAAGTGATATGCAGGTTTCAGTTACCTAGAAGCCCACCAGCAATGCCAGACTTTATGGTCATTGAAGCTGCAAATTACTCCGGTCCTGATATTCTCAAACTTCCTGGATGTAAAAATTATATTCCAATAGCACCTGTTGAAAGTCATAAACCTGACAAAGGTAAAAAGTCTAAGACACCCCAGTCAAGAATAGCCTTGCCATTAGAAGGGGGTGATGCTGCCACTAGCTTTAAAGGGCAAGGTGCCAATTACCCTTTGGCCGAGGTTGATCTTCAAGGTTGGTTTCATGTGCCTGGGATATTTTTAGTTGCCATATCTAGGGTAAGGAGTCCCACCCATTTGCATATTAGGGCATTCCCAAATTACATGGACTTAAAATTACAACGCTTAAAGAGAATGTACTTGATGCCCAGGCTTTTGAAGAGGCAGTCCGGGTTAAATCTGAATGGTTGTATAGACATCATGCTAGTGGTTTTTTGGAATGAGCACACAAACCATGTTGCTGATACCATCATTGAAACAGCTATTTCCACTGAGCTAAGTATTAAGAATGCAGTAGATAAACTAGTTAGCAAGGTCCAAAGTTCTTGCAAAGACACTGAACTAGTTAGCAAGGTCCAAAGTTCTTGCAAAGACACTGACAACGAAACTTTATTGAAGGTTATGCAGAAGTTGGTAGAAACAAGTGAGTATTTGGTCGCTGAAATGGCACCTCATCTTAGTAAAGATGATTACAACACTCTTGTTAACTACCAAAAGAGTAAATCATTGCAGATAAAAGCTGTACCAAAGGAAAACGGTGACAGCAAAAAACCAACTAAATCTTCAAAATCCAAAAGCAAAAAAGTACATTCTCAGCAACGTTGCCAAAGTCATGTTTCTGTTCCAACAGCAAACTATTTGCGTCTAAAAAACCGACCAGATATAGCAAATGGACAGACATTTAGGGGTCTACAGAACAGGGGTAACAATATATGTTTCTTAAATACAGCAATTATGGCCTTGCTCCATATCAATGGTTTTGATCTTTTCCTCAGACAAATGCATGACATACATGAACAATGTACAGGTCAATTGTTTGGAAATATTCAACCTTGTCCACTTTGTGCACTTTATGAGGTTACAAATCGTGCATACGGACACCATATCATACAAAATAAAGATATTCCAATAATGCCTATAATTCATCTATGCAAATCACTCTTGCCTGACTGGCACATAGGAGCTGAGCATGATGCAGATGACTTTATGACTAATTTTCTTGCATATCTCAATGAAACAATTGCATGTGAACTCCACACAGGGATATGCAAAACAACTAAAACCTGCCAAAATTGCAATGCTACCAAAATCAAGCAGCAGGCAAAATCAATAAGATTAACCATCATCTTAGTTCAGTTCACAGAAGAAGAAATCACCATTCAGGATGGTATTGATAGATGGCTTTTCTTTGAAAACCCAGATTGTGTGTGCGACTGTTGTGGTCAAGTTCCACATAATGTTAGTCGTGAACTTGTTACTGCACCAACGCTACTGATCATAAATGTCCAACGTTACCAAGCACGAACCAAAAAAACATTGATAAATCACCAAGTTTATCTTAATGGACTGACGTACGTTTTTAGGTCATCTATTAATTACCATCCTCATCACTATACTGCTATTGGAAATCCTAGCAAAGATCATTTTGTATATTATAGTGATGAAGTGGTGCATACATGCCATGGTAGTCTTACTGCAAGAAATGGGGATGACATGACTATGAACAGAGTAAAAACTCCATTAGAGGAGTGTTCTACTGTGTTATTGTATGAACTCCAAACATGACCTGTATCAAACATCCAGATAAGAGTATTGAACAAGTATGTTACCAGACTGTCGACTAATAGGATTTAGACATTTCAATTACTTTTGTGAATTGGGGAGAATGCCAGAAAATGAAAAATTGAAAAAACACTGGAAAGGCTTTCACTGCTTATTGGTGCACACATTAAAGCCAGTCTCCGAATGTCCAACGGAAACGTCCTTGTGTGCGGGATGAGGTACTGGCAACCAAATTGCCCAACATACTTGGCTAAATGAAAATTTATGGCTCTTTGGTGCACACATTAAAGCCAGTCTCCGAAGGTCTTACAGTAACGTCCTTGTGTGCGGGATGAGGTACTGGCATCTAAATTATCAAAAACATTTGGCCAAGTTTAAACTTTCCCACTTTTCAGTGTTTTGCAATATTATCTTATAAATATTTTATAGAGAATTGTTCATTTTACTTGTTTTGTATAGAGATATTGTTGTATATATTCATTGTCACATTCATGTTTAAAGCTGCAACCAGTTTTCCTTGGAAAAAATACTTATTGGTGCACACATTAAAGCCAGTCTCCGAATGTCCAACGGAAACGTCCTTGTGTGCGGGATGAGGTACTGGCAACCAAATTGCCCAACATACTTGGCTAAATGAAAATTTATGGCTCTTTGGTGCACACATTAAAGCCAGTCTCCGAATGGCCCACGGCAACGTCCTTGTGTGCGGGATGAGGTACTGGCATCTAAATTATCAAAAACATTTGGCCAAGTTTAAACTTTCCCACTTTTCAGTGTTTTGTGATATTATCTTGTAAATATTTTATAGAAAATTGTTCATTTTACTTGTTTTGTACAGAGATATTGTTGTATATATTCATTGTCACATTCATGTTAAAGCTGCATTCAGTTTTCCTTGGAAAAAATAATAGTATTGATTTACTTCATTATATCTGTAATGAACAACTACTTTTCTGACATATCCTACATTGTATTCTTGTATGACTGATGTATTATACAATTAATTAAATTTGTAAAATTGTTAAATTTGCTGTTTTTGTTTAAATTGAATGATCAAACTGAAAAGATTGAACATTCATGTAGCAAATGTATGCAGTGTCCAAATGTCTTAATCCTTTCCACAACAAACAGAAAATTTCATTCCTGTAGCGAATCTCGCAGATTATGATTAGAAATTATCGTTATCAAAAAAAGAAGGAAAATTTTTTTTAAAAAAAAAAGAAGGAAAACTTGATGCAGATATTTTTTTATCACAACAGTAAATGGCATTTGCAATTTTCTTTTCATAATAATGTAACTTTATATAAACTAAGAAATCCAGGGTCAATTTTAAATCTGACCTGATATTGTTTAAGATACAAATGTATATCTAATTTTCATGCTTGTAAAGATTTTGAAATTTGTGAAAAACTAACTTAAACTGTATGTTAAAACTGACTATTTTTGTCTGTAGTCGAAAATATTTTCGTTCAGGAAATCATTTGAAATAACTTGGTGCACTTTAATATTTAAACTGCAAAAAATGATCAAACAAAAATAATTTTGCCAAATGTAGTGATAAAAAAATCTTTAATTAAGGTTTGTACATTGGAGATTACCTGGCTTTTTCTCTCCAATGTATATGTTTAGTTTTATTATTATTTTTTTACTACAAACATTATTGATCAATGGTATATTTAAAACCAGATAGGTACAATTGTTATTGTATAATTAATATTCTTGTCATTGGATTATTTCAAAATTTAGATACATTTTAGTATGTTTACACCTAGCCAGATTAGTGGAAATAGAATTTTTAATGATTAACTCCATATTACTATTGATCTATACAGTTTGTCTTTAATTTTAAGTAAAAGCCAGAAGCACTATTCATGCATTACAAGCATGTTAATATTCCAGTATATTATATGTACATGTATATTAATAAACCATGTTTTGATGTGAATTCTGCTTAAGGTCAGCAATGAGTAATGCTATTTTCAAAATTTCAATTTTTATACAGCCTTATAAGTTTGTTTGGTTAATATTTAAGTTAACATTTAATATTCAAAGGTCAGTTAAAACAAAACATTCAGGTTGATTTACAATTGTAATTTATTTTCTCATTGCTGGCCGCTAGGGGGCACTCTTTTGTAAGAGTGAATGCTTCAATCAAACCGAGGCACACATCACTTGAATAATGATCATAATTAACAATTGTTCTGATGGTATATGATGCACACTGACTAACAACTTGGGATAAAATGGTGAATTTTAGACCTAAATTTGGTGACAGATTTTCTTTTGCCACACAATACAGATTTTGCCAGTTAAGTACTGTTGCTATTACAGCAATGCTGACTATTACATTGTGCAAATTTTGATTGTAATTCTTTTTTCTTTTCATTTCAGAGTTGGACTTTGACTGCTGGGATTTAGCAATAACTTCCTGTAGTGATACGACTACGAAAAAAGGACTCGACCTGATACTGAGAGTTGTACATACACACTGTGTATATAATATGTATTTATTATCATTTGTCAAGAAAGAAGAAAATACATAGAAAAAGTACAATTTTAAACAATATTTGTATGACGTTAATATGAATAATCATGATGAATGATAATGATGCTAAATAATAAATACTGTGAAAACAGATTCTAGTTCTTCTGTATTACGCTCAAAGCCACCAGAGGTAAATATACAAGAATAGTGTTATAGAATTATTCACACTTCAGGACCCAGTTGTTCCAAGCTTGATTAGTTTGATCAATGATTAACATAAAATCAATATGTCAATAAAAATATTACCAAATCCATTTAATAACAATATTCCTTAGTTCATGAAATTATATTCTTTTTCAACATTTGGATTTGGGAAGTAAATTGCCACCCAGCAACTGTTTGAAATGATGCAAAAATAAAATTGACAAATCAATTGATAAAACTAATCAAGCTTCAAACAATTGGGTTCAGATTCATTGTGCTTTGTGGAAGCACGTGGCCTAGTGGTTAAGGCGTTGGACTCATGATCCGAAGGTCGTGGGTTTGATCCCTGGACCGGGCGATGTGTTGTGTCCTTGAGCAAGACACTTAATTTCACGTTGTTCCAGTTCACCCAGCTGAAAAATAAATGAGTACCAGCAAAATGCTGGGGGTTAACCCTGCGATGGACCGGCGTCCCATTCAGGGGAGAGTCTTGTACTCTCAGTCGCTTAACACCACGGAAACCGGGATAAGCTCCGGCCTGATGGGCCTAATGGCTCGGGACAGACTTTAACTTTTTCATTGTGCTTTAAGTGCATGGTAGTCATGCTTGACATTGGAAGCCTTAGTTCACATTCTTGATGGACTATTCAAATATACACAGTAAGTCTACAGTGTATAGAGATTAAGATCTGTACATGCAATTAATTGAATTTGTGTTTTATGATCCAGTCTAGAATATTTTCTTTATATCAAGACATCACAGGCTACAGATGAAAATTTTAACTTGGGATTTTATGACCCAGTCAAGAATATTTTCCTTATATCAAGACATCACAGGCTAAAGATGAAATTTTACCTTTGCAGTGAACATCCCATTTCTCCACTCCATCTCATAACTGACCATTTCAATACAAGTGAAATAATCTTGACTGGGTCATAAAACACAATCCATTCCAGAACTGATCGTCCAGTTACATGCCAGTATAATATCTATAGCTTCCTTTTTCCTCTCTTTCTCTCCATGTCAAGAATATTATCACTTGTAATAGCAATTCACCACACCTTAATCCAACTGCAGCATGTGCATCGAGTTTGACCAGTGAGAAATTGATTTTCCATGCAGTGGGCATCCACTGTTTGGTCCAATACAAGTACAATCAAGAATAAACACACTAATCCATGTCCGAATCTCAATCCAGAAGCAAAGTCGAAACTTTGGAACTGACAAGTTCGGTTAGACACAAACTTCCACCAACGAAATAAGGCTGGGTGCTCCGGAAGGGTAAGCACCTCCTGTTTAGCTAGCTACACCAGTCGCGTGTGTAATCAAAATTGTGTGAACTGGTGAAAGGAACATGGAACTTCACATACTTAGTTGTCTGCAATGAAAATAGTCATAAAGTGAATAGTTTGTACAATGCAAATAGTTGATACTTGTGCGTCTGCAAGTGCAACATGGAGGACTAGGATTATACAAAATGACACTGACAATAGGAAGATAGGTGGCTGGTGAGCTTCAACAGACAAATCTGTCCACTCAACGTGAGTACCAACATCACCTTTGCACCTTGCATAGACAGTGCTACATAATCCACATCCCATCCCCATGACATTTGCCTAAGTCAACTTGGGGACGAAAAAGCGGATTTTTCGTTCGCTATCGATATACGTTCTCTAGTCTTGATCGACCTTCTGATTTTGTTGGATTCTTGTCATCTCGCACGAGAATCAATACAAATTTAAGACTAACAGCATGGTCACATACCGGTTTTAAAATCACCATGATCACTTAGGCGCTTAACATTGTGTTTCTACGACATGCTCACGCTGCATCTACAGACTTGACCAATCAGTTCAAAAATGCAAATAAGAAACAGCCTGGTCTTCAAATAGAATCCAATATAAATTTCGTATCACCAATGACGTCATTCTAAAAAAATTGCTACAAGTAGGATTTGACCTATTACTTTAAATTCATACCCATAATAAAGTACCCATTTCTTTACCAAATAAAGCCTACCATTTTAAATTCATACCCATAATAAAGTACCCATTTCTTTACCAAATTATTTTTTTTTGAATAAAATTGTCGAAAAGGTTCTGAAACTTAGGTATCAAGAGGTCCGCGGAATTTCTATGGCTGTCAATGGACCGAATAAGATGCCAAACTGAGTACAGCCTAAACATGTTGACTAGTTGAGCTGAGAAATACAGTACAGACCTCGGCGAAAGTTTGAACACAATTATAACGGAAAGGAGTCGAAATGGTTGCAATATGGATAGCCAATGAAAAAAGCTGCCAAGTGATAGAGAGTATCTGCTGATTCATGCAGCTATAGGGCCAGTGGCAGTCCACAGCTCGGTCTCTCAGGAGCTTTAGGTTGTCCAAATCTCGACCCTTCGGTAGTTTCGTTAGATCACTCATGTTAAGTGGTTATCCTCTAGATTGTTCCATTCTTTCCCGCGAAACCCCTTAAGGTGTCGCCATACTGGTATATTACAGAAGCACCCTATTCTAAGTGATTGTAGTTATGGATAACACAAATATATAAAGAATGGAACAATCTAGAGGATTAGTTCCGAATTCATTCGGAACATCCTCTTGATGTGAAATGATAAAGGCGACAACTTTCTCCTTTTTTGCCGCGTATTATGGCGTCTTTGAGAAAGTTGAGAAGAAAATTATAGATTTTGCCAAAATTTTCAGACGTTATGGAGTCTAATGCGATCTAGCTATCTAAATTGGTTAGATTTTTGGGAAAACTTCGGACCATACTTAATTTTTGGGTCAAACATGCAAAAAATGGACTTTTCATACAAACTTTCTGTTTAACCGACTCCTGTTCAATAACCGTTCATTGTACGCAAAAGTCGTCAACGCGCCGAAAATAGATAAAGATCTCGCGGAAAAAACGGTATTTTTGTATTTTTTCTATGTTGTACACAAAATCCACAATAAGTGTTCAAAGTTGACCCTATCGCTCAAAATAAAAATTTCCGCGTCTAAGCACGTGCAGTCTGGCGGAAATTTTCCACAAAAAACAATTCTGCATTCGGCCTCTTGAAACAGCTTGTGTGAAAACTCCACTTCAGGTATCAACTTGAAAGTCGGTAAAAATATATTTCAAAGTATTAAGAAAATAACGGTATTTTTATATTTTTTCTATATTATGTACAAAATTTGTAGTAAATGTTTAAACTCAACCCTATCTTTCCAATACACAAAAAGCCCGCCAAATTGCATGCAGCAATCGTACGATTTCTTTGACAAGGTCAAAGTTCAATGAATTACCTATCCAATCAGCGTTCGGCAACTCGAACTCTACCCACCAATTTAAACTTGAACTGCAGAGAAAACATGGCGTTGAAACTTGAAAGTTTATTTTAGGCTATATCCGATAATCTGACAGATAGACGGTCGGGTCGGACTGTAAGGGTACGTTTCTAATGACGATCATGTTAGTTCTCCAATAAACGGAGGGAAGTATAACAGAAACAAACATATAAACGGCCATTTGTGATTCGTGAATTCAAGTTACAAGGAGGATTTTTTAGCAATATAATGTCAGGTTAACAACAACAGCAACAAGTCAGGTTAGTATTGTTAGACCATGGGTTTTGTTTATGTGAAACGTTCGTGAAACCAGACAAAGTGGTTACTACAAGTAATTTGCTTTTTAGATCCCGAGATTGGCATCAAACAGAAGATACTCTTCGGACAAATTATGTGTCATTTCTACAGTACAGGCTTGTCGAAAGTTTAACACTGAGCCGTTCATCTCTCAGCATCTGGAGTTGTCGATAGCTCGGCAACTAATTCGGGGGTCTCGGCACTTTGTGTACAGCTTGCTGTCAATCCTGTACTCTAATAAGATGGAGAAACAAAGCGGTGCACCTGATACAGGGGAGGGAGGAGGGGTAGCTGAACTTGTTGGTAAATAATTTATGCACTGTCAATGCGAAGTATACATGTAGGCGCGTTTTTCTAGGGGGTATTGGGGCAAGCTCCCCAATAAAATTAAAAAAAAATATAACAAAAATGATACATTTTCAATAAAAAACCATTTAATCAATCAATCGTTCCACTCTTTCAGAGAGTACAATTATAAATCTGCATGTTTTTCATTTGTTCAACTGTGCTTTGATTCATTCTAATTTTTTATATTTTTATGTACCTGATTTATAATTTAATCTGATATATTTTTTTATCGAAATCAACTTCTATCCTGGAATAGAATGCGTTGCTTTGTGGTTCGTTTTAATTTTCTGTTGCAGCTTTGAAGATTCATCGACTAAATCCACCTATCAATACAGCTGGATTGGATGTCAGCAGTTTGACAGCCTGAAACAGGATCTTGAAGAATCTTGACTGGGAAGTAATTAAATGTAAACACCATTACTCCACCCCATCAAGATAAGTGATAGAATCTTAACGGGTATGAAGCATCAATACTCAACTTCACCATCTCTTGGTATAAGTGAAAAATCTTGTCTGGGAAGTAAAACACCATTTCTAGACTTCCATCATCTCAGAACTGACTGTCTTAATATAAGTGAAAGAATCTTGACTTGGGTGTAAGTAGTTTTAATCCATTCCACCATTCTCGAACTGATCGTCTAGATACATGCCAGTATAATATAACTGGTTTTTATACCCCCCCACTTAAAAAGTGGGGGGTATATACCGGTAGTGATAGGGTGTCCGTTCGTCCTTCCGTTACACCTTAGGGTACCTATCTCTTATCCGCAACTCCTCCTAAACCCTTCAATGGATTTTCATAAAACTTCACACAATTTTTGTGATATAATGTAGATGTGCACTTCCTATTTAAAAATTTGATCCGATGGATTTTTGGGAGCGGGGGGTATTTTTTGTGAGCTTGTGGCTCACAGTTTTTCTAGTTCTTAACTAAAGTCAAGAGTATTTTCACTTATATCAAGGCAGTTATATATTGAATGATGAGGAAACTGGAGTGCCAAGAGAAAACCACAGACCTTTGGAAAGCAAACCAACAAATTTTCTCACACTAAGATGTATTAAACCAACATGGCCTTACTGGCGCAATGGTTGCTTAGTGGTAAATACCTTTGTGAACAGAAAAGAGACTCGGAGACAAACGCACATGGAAAACCTATACTTTGAATCTGGGCCCTTCCCATACTAACATAATGCTTTGCCATTGAGCTACCTGGTCACCTGTCGAGCACAATCCCCTACATCTTAATCGATTGATTGAATGAGTTTTTCCTAGTCTAGAATATTTCACTTATATCAAGACGTCACCAGGTCTGTTTTAAACATTTTCAGTTTTGACAGGCAAGTACTGTAGAAACGAGTACCAACCTAACCTAGACACCCTATGTAGACAATGTGTCATTTTGATATGTAATTGAAGGTCATGAGTTCAAAGGTCAAGGTCATCGAGAAATGGTTAATTATCTGGAAAACTATCAATTTTTTATACATACAAGTGTATATAGGCATGTATATTGGATTGTCATAGGTATTTGTTCAACGTTCATTTTGAGATGTAAATGAAGGTCATGAGATCATAGGTCAAGGTCATGGATACAAAAAATATATAAATTGTTAATTATCTGGAAATTTAAAGTTTTTATATAGGCATGTATATTGGAATATTGTAGGTATTGATACAACAGTCATTTTGCTGTAAGGGTGAAGGTCATTGATTGAAAGGTCAAGGTCACAGATGCGAAAGTATACTAAAATGGTTAATTGTCTGGAAAACTATAAACTTTTTGTACAGGCATGTGTATTGAAATACAATGGGAATCTTCTAGATTGTTCCATTCTTTCCCGCGAAACCCCTCAAGGTGTCGCCATACTAGTAAGATATTGTATCATGTTCTGGTAAAATGATGTGATTTGGATATTTATGGACCATGAGGCTCTGGCTCTATTAGTGCTACAACCACACATCTGGACATCATTTTGTCAATAGATATGATATGGTGTCCATTTGTAGTTGGATAGTTCCATGATCAGTGGTTCCAATGTGTATCAACCTTGGTCTTATTTCCATGTTTTGTACATTTGTTGTTGTATTATTGTTGCCAAGCTACAAAATACTAGTACTTTCATCTATTGCTATTGATTTACCGTAATGGGATTTAGTGTCCAAGTCAAGAATATCTCAACTACAACACCAGCCATAGTAAAATAACCAGAATTTTTTCCATCTGAAAGAAGGGAGGATTCTTTAGCATCCCAATGCCCACTGTGACATGGGGCATCAGTTTTTAAGGTTTCTTCTGAGGGACTCTGTAACTTTCATTTCTAAATGCAGAGTGCTTGGCAAAAATAACAGTCACAGTCTTAGTCATTCAGCCAGGGTTTGAACCCTGACAACCCACATATAGAGCAAGCCCATTCTACTAAACAGTCATTATGAATAAGTTTGGAAAAAACTGCAGATATTTAGTTCTCTAGGTGGACAGATGGATGATTTACCTGTAGGGTGCAAGACGTTTCGTCCCATAGGACTTTTCGTCCCATGCCATTTCGTACCATATTCAGGACTTTTCGTCCCATACTTCTAAGACGTTTCGTACCATAGGACTTTTCGTCCCATGATATTTCGTAAACTTTTTGGGGACTTTTCTTTCCCCATTTTTAAGATGTACCATAACATTAAGTAATTTTTACAGAACGTTTCATGCCATATTCGGACTCATGGAGTACTTTTCGTCCTGGCATTATACATTCGTTATACCAATTTATTATATTCATTGAACATGTACACCTCCACTAAGTCTGAAACTAAATTTGCATGATGTTATTATTACATATTGGACATGTGCACATCCTATTAAAGTATTTTCTGCATCATATTTTTTCAGATTTTATGCATACTTTTTGAACATTGCCATTTTTCAACAATATGTCACTCTAAGCTGCTAAGTCTTACATTTCTATAAGCGGGACATCACGATAAGTAAAAGTGATATAAGTCCCACGTACGCTTCCTCATGTTTGTAGAACGTTTCCATCAACTGAACAATAAAAGCTTGTGGAAACATGTGTTTATAAAAGATAGTTTACTGGCATAAACTTGTAGTTAGTTAAATTCATATAAAAAATAAAGATGTATATATACCTTAATCATCCCCCTTTAAAAAAAAAAGACAAAAGGGAAATTAAATATATATATGTAACTAAATTTTATTCAGTATAACACAGTAAAAAAATAAATAAATAAATAAATAAATAATAAATAAAACCTCTTTAAAAAGTCATTAAAATGTTACGAAATGTCATGGGACGAAAAGTCCTAAATTTTATTTATAACACAGTAAAAAACAAAAATAAATAAATAAATAAATTAATAAAATCTCTTTAAAAAGTCATTAAAATATTACGAAATGCCATGGGACGAAAAGTCCTAAATTTTATTTATAACACAGTAAAAAACAAAAATAAATAAATAAAGTAATTAATTAAGAAAATATCTTTAAAAAGTCATTAAAATGTTATGAAATGTCATGGGACGAAAAGTCCTATGGTACGAAATGTCTTATAATTATGGGACGAAAAGTCCTGAACATGGTACGAAATGTCTCGAAACTGGTAAAAATGGCATGGGACGAAAAGTCCTATGGGACGAAACGTCTGTAATTCTACCTGTACACTATATCTCCCTCCCATGTCACTGACAGATAAACAACTCTGGGTATACCTGGATATACCTATAATTTGTTCCTGATTATGTGACAAGAATTAAAATATCAAACAACATAAGAAAGACACAAAATTTTATATCATTTTATTATAAACAAATAATGAAACCAACCTCTGTTGGCACAATATACAATATTTGTAAATTAACATAAATGTCTCTATGCACCATTTTTGACATTTTTGCTTGTACAAAGTTATGGCAGTTATTGCATTTACCAAGCTATGGCAGCTTTCCATATTACAGATTTCTGACGGGATTCCAAATTGCAAATTCTAAATAAAACTATGGTATACATGTGAAAAATGTTCCTTGAATTGTGATCCATTCAATGTCAAAACATGTTTCATGTGGTCGTTTCTAGCAATAAAGATAATTTATCTTTATATACATGCATTTTCAGGAATGCCTTTTGTAGGTTTTTTAGAAAAATTTCATTGACACAAAAAACTGGTATTTAAGATATAAAACATCACTTATAAATTAAATTCTACAAGCAGGAATATATAAACTCATCACCATTTATCACGACAGTTACAGCAGCATGACAGGAATGCATAATACTTGTAAGAAAAACCATCATGTTAACAAATGTAAAAGTGCTTGGACTTACTGGTCATGTAATTTCAATCTCATGATTATATTAGCATGCCTTATTGTCACAGATACATGTACACAATGTATATAAACCACTTGACCAGGAATGGTACAGTAGAATCTGGTAAAGCTAACACTAATGTTTTGTATACTATGAATATATAGTAAAAAGTCAACATCTGTATCACTACAATCTGTGTCTTGCTTCTTGCTAATGCTGCTGAGCTATAAAATCAAAATTACTTATGCCTCTAATTGCTTGACTTCTACTTAACCATTAAACTGTCTAGAAATGGCGTTTATAGTGCTATAACTTCCATTGCCATGCAAAGCAAACCGAATATCACGCGCTAGCGCGTTATGACTAGTTTGCTTTGCACGGCAATGAAAGTTATAGCACTATAAATGCCATTTCTAGACAGTTCAATGGTTATATTTACATTTCGCATTTTTTGAAAATCTTATTTTTGTTTTTGATTCCTGAAATAAATTTGAAACACTGTCGTGTACGACATGCAATTCCAATTCCTGGAACAGCCTGTCAATGACGTCACGAGCATAGGTGTCAGCAAGAAATGACTGACGTCACATTAGCAAATGTAATTATAGTCCTATAACTTCATTTGGTCTAAAACAGAGTTTAATACAATCAAACACCATAAATGTAAATATATAATAATCTGAATCACATTTCCAGTATACATGCACTTATGCCTTTTGAAACATAAATATTTGAATCATACTACTCTTTTACTTTGGTCCTTCGTAACATCATTAGTTTATAGATCTATACATACACCACAAATATAAGTTAATATTTTCTGTATCTATGACTACATAGAAAATCTCTCTGCCCAGTTATCAGGTGAATCTCTGAAAAATAAAGAAAACAGTGGTTATAAAAACTGAAATAAATTTTTACATGAAATCACATGGTTTACACTATGTCTCCACAAATTTTATGAGATGTTCATTCATTGTAATTCCTAATGGTGAAATCTTAATGAGGCATTGATAGCAAATGTACAGACTTTACCAAAGGGAGCTGAATGTTATCTAGTGTTGCAATATAAGAATTATAATAATAAAAAAATAGGAAAGGCTATAGCTTATAACAAAACTATTTAAATTTTAAATGGAATTTCCCGGAATGCAACATGATCAATACCTCTCAACATTTTGTGATGAATGTTTTTGAAAAAGTTATGTCTAAAATTCCAAGGGCACATCATATTTACAGGCAAATATCAACTTATGATATATTTTATCTAATGGAAAAATAGTTCTGCACAAACATTATACATTTATTGCCTCTGAGTGAGGGATATATGAACATTTGTTCACCCGCAACAAGTCATATTTCCCCAGGGATATGTGACTTGGTAAGGGTGAACAAATGTTCATATCTCCCTCAAACAAAGGCAATAAGTTGTTTATTATACTGAAAGATAACCATGGTAATAAGAAAGACAGAAAGAAAAAAAAAACGTGCATCAAGTTTACATAAATCATATTTTAAAAATAAGACAATCTGAAAGGTAACCAGAGGCTCAGGATGAGCCTGTATCGCTCACCTGACTAAAATGCTTTTAAAGCAAATTTGTATATATGCTTTTCCAATAGGGCCAAACTGTAAAGTTTGATTCAATTTGCTTCACTAGCTTCAGAAGAGATAGCATATATATGCTTTTCCCATAGGGTCCAATATTAAACTATCTTCTGCGCTGGCGGCCATGTTTTTTGGCGGATGAGAAAAATTTTGGCAATATAAGTAAAGGACATTCTTTACATCATTTCTGTAAAGTTTGGTTAAATTCGCTTCAGTCATTTCTGAGGAGATAGCCAAAAATTCGTTTTTCCCATAGGGTCCAATGTTAAACTATCTTCTGCGCTGGCGGCCATGTTTTTAGGCAGATCAGAAAAATTTTGGATATCTTTGTGAAGGACCTCCAATACATCATTTCTATAAAGTTTGGTTAAGTTTCCTTCAGTAGTTTCAGAGGAGATAGCCAAAATGTGTTTTTCCCATAGGGTCCAATGTTAAACTATGTTCCCCGCTGGCAGCCATGTTTTTAAGGGGATCAGAAAAATTTCTGCAATCTTTGCAAAAGACCTTCCATACATCGTTCCTGTTAAGTTAAATTGAATTTGCTTCAGTCGTTTCAGAAGAGATAGCCAAAATGTGCATTTTCCCATAGGGCCCAATGTTAAACTTTGTTTGGCCCTGGCGGCCATTTTTTTGGCGGATCAGAAAAATTTGGGCAATCTTAGTAAATGACCTTACATACATTATTCCTGTAAAGTTTGGTTCAAATTAGCTCAGCGGTTTCAAAGAAGATAGCAAATATATGCTTTTCCCATAGGGTCCAATGTTAAACTATCTTCTGCGCTGGCGGCCATGTTTTTTGACGGATCAGAAAAATTTTGGCAATCCAAATAAAGGACCTTCCTTACACCATTCCTGTAAAGTTTGGTTAAATTTGCTTCAGTCATTTCTGAGGAAATCATTAAAAATGCATTTTTCCCATAGGGTCCAATGTTAAACTTTGTTTGGCCCTGGCGGCCATTTTTTTTGGCGGATCAGAAAAATTTGGGCAATCTTAGTAAATGACCTTACATACATTATTCCTGTAAAGTTTGGTTCAAATTAGCTCAGCGGTTTCAAAGAAGATAGCAAATATATGCTTTTCCCATAGGGTCCAATGTTTAACTATCTTCTGCGCTGGCGGCCATGTTTTTTGATGGATCAGAAAAATTTTGGCAATCCAAATAAAGGACCTTCCTTACACCATTCCTGTAAAGTTTGGTTAAATTTGCTTCAGTCATTTCTGAGGAAATCATTAAAAATGCATTTTTCCCATAGGGTCCAATGTTAAACTATTATCTGTGCTGGCAGCCATGTTTTTTGGCGGATCAAAACAATTTCGGCAATCTAAGATAAGGACCTTCCATACATCATTCCTGTAAAGTTTGGTTAAAATTGCTCCAGTGGTGTCAGAGGAGATAGTCAAAATGTGAAAAGTTTACGGACGGACGACGGACGACGACGACGGACGACGGACGACGACGGACGCAAAGTGATGGCAAAAGCTCACATGGCCTTTGGCCAGGTGAGCTAAAAACACCAGACTCTGTCGGAACTCTTTGGAAGCTTACGCTAGAACGTCGAGACCAATTCTGTATCAATGATGCCATATCATTGTGACGTTATAGTGTATTCTGAATAAGGAAAATATTACAGGGAAACTCAATTGTGTGAGGGAAATATGATATTTCTTTCCCTGCCACGTGACTACACTCATCTAATCAATTACCAGTTGTAACAATATGAATCAACAACTCCAAAGTTCCTAAAATTATTTATTCTAATAAACCACAGCCTGTCTGTCTGTGTGAGGTGTAGTGTGTGAATGTGGCTTTTATATGTCCCAGTGAATGTGTGTAGGCAGACCAGGAATGTGGACCTGAATGCCTTTTATGGGCAGTACACTAGTGATGAGCTGATTCCAAGAATAAGCGGTGGCACAATTCCGAGACTTGTGTATTGGTCAAGCTATATTTGACCTCATGTTGATGTACTGACCACCATACTAGGAGTTGCCTCCAATGTGTAGTAGCCAATACATCAGTAGATAACACCACTTAAAATATCCCAAAATACAAAGTTTTATTACTTTCAATTTTTGGAATTTCTATAAAGGCATGTAAATTGTTACACCAGTATTTATGAATGAGGTAAAATAATATGGATTATCACATGGTTTACCGTGTCCAACCCCTTTTGGATGATACAGGTCTATTTGCAGAACAAGCTAAAAACTTCGCATTTAATGTCCCATTTACAACTTTTGAAAACTTTTGAGCTTAAAATGTTCTCAAGTTCAATCATAAAAATTAAAATAGCTTACAGAATTTCACTCTTCAAAATCTTTTTCCCAGAAGACATTATTTCTGCAGCTTGAGAAACTATAGGGTCAAAGTTCAAACTTGATACAGCAATAACTTCATCTCCCCTGTTTGAAAATAAAACAAAATGAGAGAACATAAGACAAAATCAAACTGCTAAAGAAAAAAAAATCTTAATTCTGTAATAAATATCAATGTGTCTTGATGATGCAAAAAGTGGTTGAAAAAGGAAACACTGTTTCTCTCATTAATAAACAAATACAATACATTACTTATTTACATTAACTTGTTGTGTTTGCAATTTTGAAATTCCATTTTTCATCTCTGTGCTACAGAATGTCATTGGGAACTACTAAGTAAATTTCAACCAAGGAAATTAGAAGAATTTCTTTCTTTACTTGAGATTAAAAGGGATCTTACAATTAATATAGATTACAGTCAAACCTGCTTTAAAGGCCACCTCTATATAAGCACCATCCGTTTAAAGGCCTGTTTGACTGTATACATATATATATACCGTATATCGGGTATATTTCGCGATTTATAAGACAAAATGGCAGGTAAAATTTTCGCTGTGTGTAATTTTCACGATATGGGTATATCAGCGTGAAAAATTCCCTATATACCGGTTTGCAATACGGTAACTAAATTATGACAACAAACATTAAACAAAGTATTAAACTTAAATAGACTGAAGATTTTTGTGATAGCTCAAACACACCTCGTTCAACTCAAAAGTGTAAATGAAAAATCAACAATTTTCGCTCGAATACAATATTTGTCAGAATAACATGCCGTCAGTAATTGTGAACAAAACACAAGCTGAAGTCATGTTACAGATTTTGTCGGAATTAATGGAGCGAAACAAAACAATTCGTATGGAATGTTGATCGCTACTCATGATTAGTAATTAATTATAACTTTATGAGACAGTCTGTTGAAAACCCGCTTCATTAATCTCTTAATCCGATTACAACAGACAGGGGCGTATTAACAGTAAACACCTGTGTCGTCCACGCTTGATGATTGACTTTTCACTTGATCAGGTCACGCCGATCTGCAATTTGTATGGCATTGTTAGTATCGCCCGTATTTCCGGTGATATATTTATGACCGGTAATAAAGATTTTTGTTCATTTTTTCATGATTTTCCGATTATATTAATTGATTAAGTGTTCAAACATCAGGCAGATTAAGTGGTTTTCACTTACAAGCGATTTTACAATCACTAGCGAATACAAATTCAACACAGGTGTATAGAGTTGTAAGACGTATGGAAGGGTAAAATGGACAAAATATCACAACTACTCAAGTGAAATTTTCGCTAGGGGAAATTTTAGCGATTTTTTTTCACCGTGAATATAGCGAAAATTAGACACGCGCGAAAAAATCCCGATATACGGTATATATATATATATATACATTAGAATACTGGTACTTACTTTGTATAACATGCTACAAATTTCTGTGCGTCTAAGTCACCATGTATGACTATATCATCATATCCCACACCATATCCTAGTAATAACCAACAAAGATAACACCTTATTTTACATAAAATAAATATACAGTAAAACCTTGATTTATCGCCACCATTTGTTCTGTCAAAATTTCCCCATTATAAAGGGGTTTGGCAATAAATCAAACAAGACTTGTAAATGAATACATAGAAGAAACAGATTCTTGAACTTTAAAATACTGTTGCAATAAGCGAGGTTAATAAGAGTCATCATAATAAGGTTTTTCTGTATAATATATACATCATATTCAAGATAAAAAAGTTTATTGGGTTGATGATTTTTTTTAATAATGAAGCAATTTAATATAAAGGAAGATTCAAAGATTGAAAATAATATTCTATTAACTAGAAACAGGTGGTTTCTGTATTTTCATGATTTCTGACATGATTCCGCCAATAACATGTCATTTCAAGTATATTTCAGCAATATTTATTTTTTAACTTTATTTATTCATTTTTTTTCAATTATTATTATTATGTTATATTTGTTGTTGCTGTTTTTATAATTTCAATGTTCGTCTTCAACATGTACCAGTAGTCTAGATCTAAGCTTTTAACAATATTTTTGTAAGGAGAAGTAATTAATTTTATGCCACATTCATAAAGTAGAAGCCGAGGACAATGTTGCTTCAGGGAGTTTTTTCTCAATATTGCCCTCAACTCAGGGCACTGTTTATATAGTGATAAATAAATAAGTGTAAATACCAACCTGTATATCTAATACTCTTTTTATACATCATGGTCCAGAAGAATGGAACACTTTTGATCTCTTTTCCTGTACCCATAATACTTAATGCTGCTGTTCTGCCTGTAAATAAGAAAAGATACGACATTTATTGTTTAATGAATCGTAAAATAAAACCCCCTCACACAATTTACACTCAAAAAACAGCAACAAAACATTAAATCATTGCTGAAAAGTAAGGTCTGTAAAAAGTGGAGTGGAGTAATAATGTTTCACACCCCTGTCAAGATTCTTTCACTTACACCTAAAGTATAAACAGAAATGGATTACACTCAGTTATTTGTCTCTAAAAATTTTATCACTGACAATATTTTATTTTTTCTTAATAAAATATATTTATTATCAGCCGGCCTAATATGCACTTTAGGTTTCCATAATGTTTAGTTTGCTATAATCCAGCTTTACTGAGAAAAATTTTACAATTTCTGCAATGATGGAAAATTAACAGAGTCTAATTACTCCGCCTTTTTTCCCATGTAAGGCATAATGATAGTTCATGACCTTTTTTCATCATAAAACCAGTTTATTATGCAAGGAAGACTAATCAACCATGTGCTCTGTCCTGTATTAAGGCCAAACCAAATCAAGTTCTGTTTAATGTTATTTTACCATAATACATTCGAAAGGAATTTCCGCTATGATTCAGATGGGAAAATGCTTATATGGGTGAGGGAAGTTAGGTATGTATTTGGAATTAATTGTATATGTACATCTCAAACCTAACATTGGTACTACCTTTTTTACCCGTAGCTTAATTAAGCAAAGGATTAAAACAATAAGCAAAACGCTTATGCTCTTGTAAACAGTTAGAAATAAACATGTATAAATTGCATTCACTTCAAATGCAAGTCATTTTGCAATTTACTTGACAATTTTAGGATCTATGTTACTCTCTCCATAACCTTATACACAGGTATTTATTTCTTTGGCCTCATTTTAGTGTCATCAAACTGTTGTCCAGTCTATTAGTCAATCACCTGTGACACCTTTTAAACTTTGAATGAAACTCATAGTAAAAAGGGTTGGTTTTGTCATAAGAGGTGGAGTCAAAAACCTAGATTTTTTCAGCTTGAACATTTTTGACAAAAATTTACACTATACAGAGGCAAAGTCTCAAGCGATGAAAAACTCAAACTATTATGATAAATTAGGCTGAGTCTTGTTATATACGTAGCCAAATTTCTCTTTCTCATCGTCAACCGGTTTTTGAGAAAAATCCATAAAACTGAGTGTAATCCATTTCTGATTATACTTTAGGTGCTTAGTTCTGTGATGGTAGAGAACACTAGAGTACCCAGAAAAAACACTTTAGCATAAAGTTAATTGACAAGTTTATCGTGCTAGGATCTGCCTAAATGAAACTCAAACCTAGGCAATTAGAAAATGTTCAAATAAGATAGTTCAAGGGAAAACTCTGATTCCTGATAAAGTGTTTTGAAAAACCAAGATACTGAAAAATATAACTTCAGACTTAGTTGCATTCAACACCAAAAACATGACACCAAAATCTTTATCAGACCTATGGGAGAGATACCACCAGCCTATGTTTCACAATTTAAGGGTCACTAGTGCAAACCCAAGCTGGGTTACAAGATATATCTTTGAGCATAACATTTTAATGGCACTATATTAAATACAAGTTATCAATCAGCAGAAATGTGGGGTTAACCTTGCAATGGACTAGTGTCACATTCAAGGAGGAATATATGACTGGTACTCTGTTGGTTCATGCCACTATAACCTCAGGATAGACATTAAGTGTTTGGTATTAAATGGAGTTACATTGTAATAATAAAGATACATGTATATTTACCATGTGCATGAGCCATTTGCCAGTGCTGAACATTTGCCATTTTATCATCCACTGTAAATAGCGGAAATTCTACAATATCTCCTGCAGCATACACATCTGGTACATTTGTCTTCATAAGCTAGAACAATAAAATCATCAGATGTGTCTAAAGGTTATCTTCTGTCTGGCTAGTATGGGGATTATCTCCCTTACACCAAATTTAACAGGTTAAGTGAAATCCCTTACACCAAATTTAACAGGTTAAGTGAAAATAATTGGATTAAAAAGCAATGTAAAGGTTGTAAAGGGCTAAGTATTCAGTATCGAAAAAATGAAAGTAGACAAAGTAAAAAACATTAATTCCAAATGATTCAATTTTGCAAAAAACAGTTTTCTGATTGGCTGAATTATTTTGTGGATTATAAATGATACTCAGCTGGTGTAGAAAATCATTTTGATTATTTTGTACAGGTGTGGTCTTTATACAGAAGTGGAGCCTATAGCAGGTTTATTGACATGTATACAAAGACCACCAAATGAATAAAGGCCTTAATGTTTTAAATATAGACTTTATGAATGTCTTTGCCTCAGTTGACCTAAAAGGAAATGTATAAAAAATGTCCTAACGGGTAGCCTTTATACAGAAATGGTCACTACGGCCAGGTGTTATAATACAATGACCATCAGATGCACGTTTTACAGATATCTTACCTTATCTACTGATATAAAACCTCTATCTGACATTTGTATCCCAGAATCCTTTAGGAAGTCAGTGGCTGGTACAACACCTAAAATTATGTTAAATAACTTTATAATTCCAATTACAATTTATTTCAAATTACTTTCTTGATGAAACAAAATCAATTCAACATATTTAATCACTATATTTCAATTAAATGTATGAACATTCAAAATCATCCCCTAACAAAATCACATTTATCACTATGTGTATAGTATGTCTTTGACTGTGACCTTGAACTCTGACTTTTGACCTTCATGTCTTGCTTTCATATAATAATTAAGGTTTGCATGTGCAGAGTTTGGTTGAAGACTATATGTGGTTGAAGCTATACAACAATATAGCTGTAATATTATTCAATACACATATATCATGTATATTATGATAAATATATTCCTGGTTTGTATCCTGCAACCCCCCCCCCCCCCCTATGACAAAGAAAGAACAAGAAGATCAAAGATTCTGCAAAAGCTGAAAGAATGACCATTGATTCATCAATCCTATTTCTTAATGCTATCTATGATAAATATTAAGTATACATGATCACTATAACTTCACTTAATGCTTTTGTTCAGGTGAGCTAGAGAGGTGTACCTACCTACACCAAGTACACAGAGGTCAGCTGGAAGACGAGTATCATCTGATAATACAGCTTCTGTAACTTTACCATCTTCTCCCTCAAACTGTTTAATACCTCTCTCAAAGTAAAACTTGATTCCATTGTCTTCATGTAACTATAAAATACAAGATGTCATCATGATCATTGGAACAGCTGGCTGTTAGTGGCCCATTGGATATTTGGGGTACAAGTCATTCTATTTATTTCACAAACAATGAAACATGGGTCCAAAGCATTTAAGAATCATTACGTGTTTCTAAATAAAGACTTTTATATGGACAATGTACATATCATCTAGTAATATATGTGGCATCTTCATCAGGTCGCTGTGACCTTGAATGAAATTGAAAGGTCAACCATCTTTGCCTGTAAGTCTTTCAAGCACTAACTGTACATATGTATTTTCAAGCTTCTATACATTTCAGTTCATGACAAGAAAAATAAATGTAATAATGTTCAAAGTACCTGACCATGAATGAAGGCCAATTTCAATTAAAAGCACACTTTGAGGTCTCTCATGGGTACTAATGTTTTTCCTTCATGGTATCAAAAGGTTTAAAGGACTAAAATCTAAGAAACATCACTATAAGTCAAATTTGGTATTAAAATAGAAATGAAGAAGTTTATTTTTACTTTCAAATGTAGAAATAAATTTATAACTGCCTTTAACACTACAAAAAAAAAAAAAAAAAAAGCAAATTCATGCAAGGTTTTACAAGCTATGACCAACATAAGCACTGTCCTGGCCGATAAAAAGCTCATACCATAAACATATTCACAGTTGTGTATACTGACATGACTGCTTTTTCATCCACTTCTCAGAAAAACAATTAGAACTGTCTCTTGGGAGACAAATACCACGCCCCCAACATTTAATGTTTTCCCGTGACCTTGACCTTTCCGACCAAGGTCATGACACGTCTTTAGACCATCAGGATTATTCATGTGAAGTTTTATGACCGTCGTCAAAAGCAGCTATGAGATATGGCCTGGACACAATTTTACATGGATTAACAGACAGACATGGTGATTCCTATATACCCTCCTCAAGCTAGTTTGTGGGGTGTATAATAAAAAAGAATAAGTAGAAAGTTGCAAAACAGTAATCCAGACTTTTTATAAAGGAAAGCAGTGGAGTGGAGTAATACTGTTTTACATCCAGTCAAGGTTTGCAATATTTGTAAAGAAGGGATTTTCCAGGCGTCTTTTTAAATATTGATTTAACAATTTAACAATCCAGACTGACAATGGCTGGTTGGTTGGTATTTTGCAACAAATCAGTTCTAAACTGTGTACCTAGAGAAAACCACTGATCTACAAGCAATCTCTTTGCAATTTTAATATTGTTTATATTAGTAATGTCTGTCATCATTAAATGTAAGCAAAAGGGGAACCAGTCTATATATACAAAATAACATGTAAAACACTAAAAGCTATCATTTATAAGCAAAATGATGACAATAAAAAGTGAACCTCTAAATTTTAAGTTCATAAAAGAATAGAAAAAGCATCTACCCTCTAACATGCATAATGATCTAAATGTGCATGTAAGTTACCCGTTGAAGCAAAGCTCCAATTTTTAGACCAAATACAGACTCAAATGGAGCTTTGCCTCTAACAATAACAGTGACAGAACTTGCTGTCTTTACTAGATATCCTGCTACTTCCATACCTGAGAAGAAAGTAAATAAAGTAAATAAAGATATAAGTCAGTCAAAATGTGAAAATTATGTAGTTACGAAGTCTTTATTTGGGGATGACTTTCAGCAGATTGCTGTCTGTATATATAAATGATGATGAATTAATGATAGGTTGACTTTCACCATGCTTACAAGTGTAATCTGTACATTAATGCTAAGTGAGAGATTGACTGAATATTGCAAAGTTCATAACAACTTTCAGTCAATTATTATCACAAATGCTAAAAAGAAATATTTATGCAAGAACAACAACAATAGATATATACAAAGCAAACAGAATAATGAAACAGACACAAAAAACAGACCTATAAGAAGCAAGCAATGCTATTTATACTAATACTATGAAACATGCATGACAAAAGCACACACTAACTAAAATAATATCAAGATGCACTACAGTCATCACACAGACACAAACAACATATAAATACTGTTAATCAAGAGATTTTTTAAATTTTTATTGATGATGCATTCACAAAAATCAAGAAATAGCAGCCATTATTAGATGGTGTCATTAAAATTTTCAAGTTTTTATTGTCAACAAAATGACACCTATCAGGTGAGACTTTAAATACACAGATCGACAGAAGCAAATATCTCTTGATTTATAGTATTCATATACAGTAAAACGAAGTTATAATGCCCCTCCATAATCTTGCTGCCCCACTTATTGCCACTAATTTGAAGTCCCAAAATCCATTTGTTGTATCTTTATCTATATAATTCTCTTTCTTTTTATTGCCAAACCTTATTTTGTTGCCAAACTTTAACTGAACAAATGGTGGCATTGAATCAAGGTTTTACTGTAATTCATATGTGGCATATATTTTTATTGTATACTATAAGCAGCATGATGCAGGGATATTACCTTTTGTAGAACTGAGCCGACTTTCTCCCCAAGTACAAGCTGAAATGGTACTTTAATGATGTCTACCACAGAAACACTCTCTGCTTTATCAGCTAAAAATGCAGCTACTTCCATGCCTAAGTAAGCAACATGATGTAATAAACTATGTGGTGAAAATATTCATCTAAATCAATATTCGTAATAAAAGTCTACAGGTGTCTAATGGGAAAGCATGTGTTTCTGCCTATAAAATTCCATTATTATAATGCACATGTATATGGTGCTCCAATTTTGAATCGTAATTCAAAAACGTGAAATTATTGTAACTGGACTCATAGCTAACACTATCACTCACTTGATTGCTCACGTAATCACTTACCTACTCACTCACTCACTTACTCACCGTTTTTCATACGTACACATTAAATTGTGCTGATATTTTATCCCTTAAAATTCATGTTTTAGAGAATACAGGAGAAACATGGCAGCAAATAACTGTTTTGTTCATGTGTAAATGATGTAGCAATTGTGGCATTGCAAAAAAAAAAAAAAAAAAAAAATACTATCTGACAGGGGTTGAAAATTTTTTCAGATGAGCTAAAGCCCCGGACTTTTTGATAAAGAAAATCAAAAGCCCACAATTTTTTTAATCAAGTCCAGAGTTTGGTTAACGGGAAAATCGAAGGAGAAAACCAGAAATCGATATGTATTATTTCTATCGGTGGGTAAATGATATTTTTGGCAGTATTTACAACCCACAAGACGGCTGTTGAAACAATCGGACACACTTCTCCGATCATATTTGGTGTCTTTATTTTCATGTGAGTTTCTTTTCTCGCCACTGTAGCCTGCTTGTTGGTGTGAAATTCAAAATTAAACGGCCACATCATCGGACAAGACTGAACACCGGTAGCGGTAATACTGAATAGCGTCTAGAAGCGTCTAGAACGATTTAAAGCACTTTATCGTTAAAAAAGGTGGAGTCTAGAAGAAACATGTAATATATGTATATAATATCTATAATTTAAAAAAAAAATTATATAAATCTGATGAATATTAAGGCGAAAAACTTAAATTTTATTTTTGAGTCTAGAAACTACTAGAACGGTTTGAGACAGTTTGCCGTCTAGATCCAGTCTAGAACGATTTAAAGCACTTTATCGTAAAAAAGGTGGAGTCTAGAAAAACATATAATATATGTATATATATATATAATATATAATATTTATTATTTAAAAAAAATTATATAAATCTGATGAATATTAAGGCGAAAAAGTTGATATTTTCATTTACGGGTTTAGAAATTACTAGAACAGTTTGAGGCAGTTTGCTGTCTAGATCCAGTATAGAAGAACTCAAAGAAAACTATCTATAAGAAAAAATAAAACACATCTTACAATATGTAATTTTGTTCAGGTCTATTGTGAAAAAAATAATTAAATGTATAATTGGGTAATAAAACGACTTGTGCATAACGGAATCTGCGCGACAGCTAATAATCGAAAAATCGTGTACCTAAAGAAAGAGAACTCTTCCTTATTCACGTAAAAACTTTATCAATCTTTTAATAAATGTCAATAAATAAATAAATAAATAAATAAATAAATAAATAAAATTCGTTACATTATTTTGATTTTATGAAAAAAAGATAACTCAAGATAAATTCTAACATGTATACTGTAAAAATGTATTAGTTGAGCTTTATATAATAGGTCAGACTGCCTTGGGGCATGAAAGGATTATTCGTTAATACCTTAAATCAATGTACTGAACGAATTAACGGCACATGCCGAACGTGTCAGGTTGATTGCTAATTAATTACCTGCTGCGACTACACTATTGTCCAACTTGTATCCTTGTGAGATAAGTAAGCACGCAATTGTTAATTTTCAATCTGACATATACTAACATTTGGCATACACAGAAGCAAAGATATTCGGTTGCTAAAGATATATGTAAAGATATTTTTCAATGTAAAAACTTATTAATTAAATTAGGTTTAGGCGTATCTTTGCAACATATTTGATGTTTTGGGATTCATTTAAGTTAGACAACACAAATGAGAGAGGGAGAGAGAGAGGTGTAGATGTAATTTATTAATAAGAGAGAGAGAGAGAGAGAGAGAGAGAGAGAGTAGACGTAAGTTAATGAGAGAGAGAGAGAGAGAGAGAAGACGTAAGTTAATAATAATGAGAGAGGGTAGACGTAAGTTTGAGAGAGAGATAGAGTAGACGTAAGTTAATAATGAGAGAGAGAGAGAGAGAGAGAGTAGACATAAGTTAATAATAGAGACAGAGAGTAGACATAAGTTAATAATGATATAGAGAAAGGGTAGACGTAAGTTAAGAGAGAGAGAGAGAGAGAGAGGTTTTTCTAGACTCCACCTGTTTTTACGATAAAGTGCTTTAAATCGTCCTAGACTGGATCTAGACGGCAAACTGTCTCAAACCGTTCTTGTATAATTTCTAGACTCGTAAATAAAAATTAAGTTTTTCGCCTTAATATTCGTCATATCTATATAATTTTTTTTAAATAATAGATATTATATACATATATTATATGTTTTTTCTAGACTCCACCTTTTTTTACGATAAAGTGCTTTAAATCGTTCTAGACTGGATCTAGACGGCAAACTGTCTCAAACCGTTCTTGTATAATTTCTAGACTCGTAAATAAAAAATTAAGTTTTTCGCCTTAATATTCGTAATATCTATATATATTTTTTTTAAATAATAGATATTATATACATATATTATGTTTCTTCTAGACTCCACCTTTTTTTACGATAAAGTGCTTAAAATCGTTCTAGACTGGATCTAGACGGCAAACTGTCTCAAACCGTTCTTGTATAATTTCTAGACTCGTAAATAAAATTTTCGCCTTAATATTCGTCATATCTATATATATATATTTTTTAAATAATAGATATTATATACATATATTATATGTTTTTTCTAGACTCCACCTTTTTTTACGATAAAGTGCTTTAAATCGTTCTAGACTGGATCTAGACGGCAAACTGTCTCAAACCGTTCTTGTATAATTTCTAGACTCGTAAATAAAAATTAAGTTTTTCGCCTTAATATTCGTCATATCTATATAATTTTTTTTTTAAATAATAGATATTATATACATATATTATATGTTTTTTCTAGACTCCACCTTTTTTTACGATAAAGTGCTTTAAATCGTTCTAGACTGGATCTAGACGGCAAACTGTCTCAAACCGTTCTTGTATAATTTCTAGACTCGTAAATAAAATTTTCGCCTTAATATTCGTCATATCTATATAATTTTTTTTTAATAAGAGATATTATATACATATATTATATGTTTTTTCTAGACTCCACCTTTTTTTACGATAAAGTGCTTTAAATCGTTCTAGACTGGATCTAGACGGCAAACTGTCTCAAACCGTTCTTGTATAATTTCTAGACTCGTAAATAAAAATTAAGTTTTTCGCCTTAATATTCGTCATATCTATATATATTTTTTTAAAATAATAGATATTATATACATATATTATATGTTTTTTCTAGACTCCACCTTTTTTTACGATAAAGTGCTTTAAATCGTTCTAGACTGGATCTAGACGGCAAACTGTCTCAAACCGTTCTTGTATAATTTCTAAACTCGTAAATAAAATTTTCGCCTTAATATTCGTCATATCTATATATATATTTTTTTAAATAATAGATATTATATACATATATTATATGTTTTTTCTAGACTCCACCTTTTTTTATGATAAAGTGCTTTAAATCGTTCTAGACTGGATCTAGACGGCAAACTGTCTCAAACCGTTCTTGTATAATTTCTAGACTCGTAAATAAAAATTAAGTTTTTCGCCTTAATATTCGTCATATCTATATAATTTTTTTTAAATAATAGATATTATATACATATATTATATGTTTTTTCTAGACTCCACCTTTTTTTACGATAAAGTGCTTTAAATCGTTCTAGACTGGATCTAGACGGCAAACTGTCTCAAACCGTTCTTGTATAATTTCTAGACTAGTAAATAAAAATTAAGTTTTTCGCCTTAATATTCGTCATATCTATATAATTTTTTTTTTTAAATAAGAGATGTTATATACATATATTATATGTTTTTTCTAGACTCCACCTTTTTTTATGATAAAGTGCTTTAAATCGTTCTAGACTCTTCTAGACTCGTCTAGACGCTATTCAGCAATACCCACACCGGTAGCGATTACAAGCGCAATAACTATCTAGATTTTTCTTTATCAGCAGAACGCTTAAGTTGCCTAACTTATATCTAGCATTTCTTACAAGCGCTGTAATGATCAATAATGAATGTATACAACAACAGGGCAACGTGACTACGGATGATTTTGCAAGATTTTTTCAAGACACCAGGTGACAGTCCAAAATAAAATTCATTGGTTTTCTGAGTGTTTAAGCCCGACGGGCTTTTCAGTAAAATTTTTGCAAAGTCCTGCTTGCCAAATTTCTAGTCCCGGGCCTCGGGCTTGAAGAATTTTCAACCCCTGCTTATATAAAGGAAAAATAGGAAAACACTGCAAAAATAATGTGTTTTCAATAAGTTTTCAATATCATAAGATATGAAGCCAAAAAAAAAGCAAAGCTTTGGGAAGTTAATACAGTAAAACCTTGATATAATTTGTCTTGATAACTTTGTCACCTCACTTATCACTCACTTCTTCATATACTTCACTAATAAATTACTTTATAATGTTTTTTTCATATAAACCTCATTTGATTTCTCATTAAACGCCTATATAAGGCTAAATTCTGAACAAATGGTGACAAAGAATCAAGGTTTTACTGTAAAGGCAATAATGGAATATGGATAAGAAATGCCTTAATAAGAATAAATGACTATAAAGCTAAAAAGGTAATTCTAAAATAACCATAGTATTTAAGCAAAATAATTTTGAACATTGTCATTCAAACCCCACTCCTAAACTTTTGCCCCTGTACCTGTGACACCTTCTAATGTTTGTGAAGAACAATTATTTCCATTGGATATGGAAAATCAATTCAGGTTTTCCTGTAAAAATGATGTTATTTGGGGAATTTGCGACGTAAACATTTTACCAAATGTCCCGTACAAACATTAGAGGTATTGATCACATGGTACAGTGGGGAACCCCATTACATGGGTTGAGTAATGGTCTTGGGCTCCACCTTTAACTATTACTCAAACTTATGTAATATACTCAACAAAACAAAAGTTAAGGACCACATCAAAAACATTATTTAATTTTGTAGAACTAAATCATATCATTTCATATTCACACTTCTCATAATTCATGAAGGAGATTTAATTTCATACACAAAACATTTACTTCATAACATCATTGGAAACAAGAAAAGAATAAGAACAAATTACAGGTGGATTTTACATTTTTCAGGTTTTTTTAATTTTTATTTCAAATTTCACAATAGTCCCTAACTTTATTTTGTTGAGTATATATAATATATAATTCAATTTTCGTTTGTTTCAAGCATTTTGATTGGTCAGATCTTTTGTGTTATTTTTTCATGACAGAATTGGCTCCTCTCCAACTTTCATTGCTGGTACTACTTTTCTGACAATTGTATTCTTACGCCATGGCGATGTTTAAATAATTATTTATAAAGTTGTAAAAGTATCACATACACTTATTTGTTGTTTTTTTTAAAAAAAATTATGAATTGAATTATAAGAAATGAAGTTAAATTTTCTTTTTGTTATGGAAGTATGAAAGAATTGGACATTGCACACATAACATAATTCGCTATGCAAATTATTCAGTGTGCAAATTGTCCAATTCTTTCATACTTCCATCACAAAAAGAAAATTTTACTTCATTTCTATAGTAAATAACAACTACATAACATGATCAAATGTTTAATACAACATGTTTCATTATCTCATATATAACTAATGTAAATATTGGTTTTTAAAAAATATCATTTATAACTGTATAACAGAGTGTCATCTGTTTGCATGAACAAAAATTAAAATGAGTCAATATGTAAGAACAGCATGTTTCTTTAGGCCATGCCAAAACAATGTGTAGTTTGTAGGATTCACTTGATTTTGCATATTCTATGTTTTTGTGGGTTATGTTCCTACATTATTTGTCTTTTCACACAAAAACTATCCGTTTATGCATTTTTTCTCTTGCTCTCCTGGTTCAAACTAGTACTCTTAAGAAAAATGGGATTTTTTTTTAGAAATAAAAGGCCATGTGAGCTTTTGCCATCGTTTTGCGTCCGTCGTCGTCGTCCGTCCGTCCGTTGTTAAAGATCAACTCCTCATAAACCGCAGGGCCATTTGCAACCAAACTTTGTCACAATAGTCCTTGGGTGGTCTACTTTAAAAATTGTGTCTGACATGTCCGCACCTAATCCAAGATGGCGGCCAGCGGGAACATAGGTTAACATTGGACCCTATGGGAACAATATCAAAGATCTTTTTCTCTAAAACCCTTTACTAGTTTAGCCAATGGAACCAAAATTGGCCACAATAGTTTTTGGATGGCCCCCTACAACATTGTGGTTTTTTAGGGGCCACACCAAATCCAAGATGGCTGCCAGCGGAAAACATATTTTAACATTGGACCTTATGGGAAAATACGTTCAAAGATATTTTTCTCTGAAACTACTGAGTCAATTGGAACCAAACTTGGTCACAGTAGTCCTTAGATGGTACCTTCTGAAACCGGTGTTTTTTCAAGTCTGCACCTGATCCAAGATGGCCGCCAGCGGGGAACATAGGTTAACATTGAACCCTATGGGAACAATTCAAAGATCTTTTTCTCTAAAACCCTTTAGCCAATGGGAACCAAACTTGGCCACAATAGTCTTTGATTGGCCCCCTTCACATTTGGATTTTTGAGGGCCACACCAAATCCAAGATGGCCGCCAGCGGAGAACATATTTTAACATTGGACCTTATGGGAAAATACGTTCAAAGATATTTTTCTCTGAAACTACTGAGCTAATTGGAACCAAACTTGGTCAAAGAAGTCCTTTGATGGTACCCTCTGAAACCCGTGTTTTTTAAGTCTGCACCTGATCCAAGATGGCCGCCAGCGGGGAACATACGTTAACATTGGACCCTATTGGAACAATATCAAAGATCTTTTCCTCTAAAACCCTTTAGCCAATGGGAACCAAACTTGGCCACAATAGTCTTTGATTGGCCCCCTTCAACATTGGGGTTTTTGAGGGCCGCGCCAAATCCAAGATGGCCACCAGCGGAGAACATATTTTAACATTGGACCTTATGGGAAAATACATTCAAACATATTTTTCTCTGAAACTACTGAGCCAATTGGAACCAAACTTGGTCATAGAAGTCCTTAGATGGTACCTTCTGAAACCCGTGTTTTTTTAAGTCTGCACCTGATCCAAGATGGCCACCAACGGGGAACATAGGTTAACATTGGACCCTATGGGAACAATTTCAAAGATCTTTTTCTCTAAAACCCTAAGCCAATTGGAACCAAACTTGGCCACAATAGTCTTTGAGTGGCCCCCTACAACATTGGTGTTTTTGAGGAACACAAAATCAAAGATGGTTGCCAGTGGAGAACATATTTTAACATTGGACCCTATGGGAAAATACGTTCAAACATGTTTTTCTCTGAAACTACTGAGTCAATTGGAACCAAACTCAGCCACAATAGTCATTGGGTCTTTACATTTGGTATTTTAAAATAACATCTGCATTTAAAAATCAACTCCTGTGAAACCACCTGGCCAATTGCAACCAAACTTTGTGACAATAGTCCTTGTGTGGTCTACCTGAAATATTGTGCCCGACATGTTCGCACGTAATCCAAGGTGGCCACCATAGTACATCAGTCAGACTGCCTTATGGCTTTTGTCCTTGACTTTAATTTCATGGTCCATTGACCAGTTTTTGGATAAGGTAAATTTCTCAGGTATTATACATGAAAAGTCGATGATACTTGGTATGTATTGTCTCAAAATTTTGAAATATGGTTTAGTTTTGAAAGGAAATAACATTGAAATTTTGTGATAGAAATAAATATTGTGTAATAAATTTCAAGCATTTATTTAAACATTAGACAATCTGTTGATTTTCATTCTGCAACAACTCTACCTAGGTGAGCTATACAGGCTCCTGGGAGCCTCTAGTTTTAAATCCAACAAACTAAAAATTAATTTGGTGTGGCCTTTCCACTGATGTAAAACACAAGACAAACAGTATCAAAAACCATTTTAATCCTTAGCTGTCAAAGAAGGATCCATTTTTCAAGCTTTCTGAATTTGACATGTCAAGAATTATATTTATATTGTGACAAAGTAATTAATAGTATTTAATAGAAAAACAACAATGACCTGTCGGCTTGACCTTTTATTAGGAATACTGTACTCATATATGATGATCCAACCAATACATGGGTAGTGTTAGTATTTGGAATAAATACATAAATGATGTATGTTACCTATGATATGCCAAAGTAAACACCTATGTTTCCCATAAAGAAATGTACTGGTCTATAATAAAGTTTAATATCAAAGGTCAAGTTGATGGGTCAAAGGTGTCTGCCTATAACTTTTCATATACATACAATCAAACTAAAACTAAATGCAAGTTTTTACTTTATTAAAATAAATAGCAATGTTTTCCAGATTGTTTTCACAACCCATCCCAAACATTGCCACAGGGACAAACTGACAGACTGACACTAAATCTGGTTTGTGACACATGGTCTCATGTAAGTTTACATTTGTGTCAAGTGTGATCCATCCATAGACATGGGAAATATGGAGTGGACATGATATTGGAATGGATGGACAGATGGAAGGACAGGGTGATTTCTATATGCCCCCTAAACTTCATTTGCTAGGGGTATAATGATCATGACAACTATTGTGTCTCATAGTTTACCAACAATACAAAATTCAAGAAAATAAAATCCAAGATAAATACATATTATATACAGTGTGTATGTATAACCCTCCCTATCAGGTCAAGTCCTTTTTTCGTAGCTGTATCACTACGAGTCGCGCTTGCGCGTGAGTAGTGATACAGCTACGAAAAAAGACGAGACCTGATACAAAGGGTTATACATACAAACTGTGTATATGATATTTTTATCTAACATTTCCAATAGGTTATTTAAAATAATAAAAAAAAAACCAATACTCTATGTGAAAAAATTACATTTTACCACAGAAAACCACTGAACTATGTTATGACATTTCATGACGTGACGTCACAATGAGAAAGTGCATGTGCACTTTACCGCCAATGTTGTATCACCACAGTGTGGTGATACAAGATTCTGTATCATGCGTGTTCGATAAAACTTGTATTTCGTCAAATCAGATAGAAAAACTAGTCTAATGTTAGATAAAACAAGAACATATACAGTGTGACTGAATACATAAATACGTACCAATAAAGATGAACCAATTATAACAACTTTCTTGCCAGTAGCATTCTCTGCGATAAAGTTAGCATCCTCTGGTGTTCGTAAAATACAGACATTTTGTAGATCAGTTCCAGGGATTGGTAAAGTTCTTGGTCTACATAGATAAAGAAAGTGACATTAATATAATTATTTAATAAAACATAATGAAATCAGACACAGCAAAAATTCCTCATAGCTATTTAAGCACCCTCTACCAATAATGTCATATGTCTCAATGTTTCATCTTGGTCCATTTTCAATAGAAACTGATGAGCCTTTTTTTGGAAAATATGGGACATAGAATAAAAATATAATTTTGAACAGTAGAAGAAGAAATAGAGTTTTAAAGTTATGCAAGAATCCTTTAGTTGAGGTGGTCATTTCAGGTATGTGTGGAGGAAACTGGAGTACCAAGAGAAAACCATCAACCTTCTGCAAAATGACTGTCAGACAAACTTTTCTCAATATGACTTGCCCAAGTGGGATACCATCCTGGGCTGAAATATTCATGATCAAATAGAAATAGCAATTCTTTGCAAACATTATAGAAGAGTTTTATGTAAAAGGGTATGTCAGTTATCAATACTTTAAATTAAATGTCATTGATGGTAATGTATGGTAAGCTTTTGAAACAACTACGTAAAGCACAACCTCAACTAAAGTCTTCCAATGATTACATTTATGTCTTGTCTTATTTACTTAAGAATGACACAAGCAAATTTAGTGAATTAGGATCCCCTGCCAATAGATAATCTTTTTGTGATTTACACTTATTGTTCAAAGGTCCATAACTTCTAGAAAAATGAGCAAACAAACTCTGGTATATGGTTTGCACATCTCCCATCAATGTTGATGCTTTGCATCAAGTTTTGTACAATAGTGCTTCATAGTTCTGGAAAATTACTCTTGATAAGAAGTGCCTGGACTGATGGAAGTTTGATTTGCTTTGATAAAAACCTACCTTCCACCTGTGGCCAATAATAAGGAATCATATGTCATGTCACTACTATCACTGAATGCCACTGATTTATTTTCTGTGTTAACAGATGTTGCCTTGAATTATATAAAACACAACAATAAGAATGACACCAAAACCATTAATCAGTTTATAATACAATCACAGAGAAAATCATTACAATGATGTAAAATGTTATAACCTTGAAACATACATCAAACTTACAAACATTGCACATATCATATTGTCACCCTTCAAAGAAAATTCTCGCATAGCGATTGGTTAACTTGCCGGGGTACATGAAACGATGTTCGGAAATCTGCCGGGGTACATGAGAGCACGCGACGTTTAGCGGTAAAAGGGAAGTAACTCGTACATCTTTGACGTCTAGTTACGGTAAACAAACATGGCGACAACGCACGCAAGTCACAGAAAATACGAAATGGAAGTTCAAAAGATCCAACTGGTAACGCTTTGAAGGGTGACAAAAACGTTATACAGGGCTTTGGCAGGTTACACGGTCCCATGTACCCCGTCAAAGATTTATGTACCCTGAGCCGCATGCGGCGAAGGGTACATTCATCTTTGACGGGGTACATGGGACCGTGTAACCTGCCAAAGCCCTGTATAACTTATATTGAAGATAATATTATTTATGAATTTCTTGTAGCATTTTATGTTGTTTATCACTTATGTGCTAAGATTCATACACTTCAATATAAAGACCATCTGTTTATAAACACCAACAGAAGTTTTCATTAATATTCCATTCCTTTTCTGTGATGTTTACATTAGAATTATATTTCTTTGACAATTCCCTATACAACATCAAGACAACAGCATGTTTTGCTTCATAAGTTAATACAGTGTAGCCATTGAAGTTTTTTCCTAGGTCTTAAGGTAGCAAATCATGAATCAGACCAAGCTATAGATTAAACCCATAACTTATCACTAATGACTAAACAATAATAGAACTGAGCAAGTCCAACCAGTTATACTGTATATAGGGGTAATAAGACTATATATACAACCTGGACTGTCATAGCGACCCCCCTGTATATAGCGATATTCTATTTTATGTTACTTTATTATGGACTGCCCAATACATTTAACTACATGTATTTTACTGTCTGATGCTACCATGATTTATGATTGTACTTCATGTATTTACTTACTTCTTTCTCAGTAAGAATGTTTATATCATAAGATTTATAGAAGTCAGCATCTCTCAGAGCTATATCATCAGCTTTACTGTCCATAGCCTAAAATATATAAAATATAAATATAATTATGATATGGCATAGCAAGTGTTCAGTGTATGGAGTGGCATAATGGAGGTTTAGGCCCTAGTCAAAAAATTTTCACTTACATCAAGGTAGTCAGTTCTTAGATGGTGGAGAAAACTGGAGTGTCCAGAAAAAACACCAATCACTGGCAAATGAACTGAAAAACTTATTCACACAAGAATGCATGTGTGTGTGTGTATATATGGGTGTGTGTGTGTGTGAATGTGTGAGAGAGAGAGAGAGAAAGAGAGAGAGTACAAACAGGCATACTTTGCTCAACTTTGGCCTATCATAAGGAAGACATTTTTCTCTTGTTGCAATGGAGATTTGACCAGTAAATCCTTCCTGTCTGAGGGTTTCTGCACATGTTACAGAAGCTGGCCCTAAAATACAAGTTTTAAAATTAAAAACCACATATCTTACTAGGGATACCTGCCATAAAGAATACTTATACATACTTTTACTGCATTTTATAAATTTCTGGTATTTTTAAGGGAACAAGACACAATTGAGTTTAAGAGGCATAAAAATAAACATAATGTTTACTGGATTGTTGATCACTTTCCAATGACAAAAACAGTCTACTGTGTATGAAAACAAGAACTATCACTAATGTTATCCTTCTTTGTTTTTTGGATACCTTAATTTTAAATTTTCAATAAATTTTAAATTTGTTCTTATTGTGGATGTATTTATTGTTTTTTCCATGATGAGAATTATTTTAAATATTATTTAAAACAAAACTATCTGTCAATTAAGATAGACTAAAAACTTGACAAAATAAAATAACAAAACCCTCTCCTTAGTTTATGGTTGGTATAATAAAATCATGTGTATCTTACCCCCTCCTACAATAAGCACAGATTTCTTTGTCTGGTCATCTGCTTTACACATTGATTTCTGTCTTTTGGTTTGTGCTAGGGTAGATTTGTTAGCTTTGACCTTGACCTTCCCATCAGATACTTCTACCTAGAACAGAAACAAATAAAGATTTATTTACTGTAAACTGTTTACATGTACATTTGTATAATTATAATTTATTATAAAAACCTCTTTGGGGTTCATTCCATGTTTCTGTGACACAATAGAGCTACATGCCAATAAACCAATTACAAGCAAAAATCATTGCAGTAATTACAGAAAAGTGAAAATCTGAAAATGTTCAAATTAAATTTTGGACAGTCACACATGTTTATATTCATTAGGTTAACTCCAAATGTTTTTATTGGTAATTAAAAATGCTATGCTGCAACATTTTCTGATTGATGCCATTTTTTCAGGAAATTACCAAATTAAAAGGTAAACATATAGACAAATAATTATCTAATGTATTTATTAGTTTCACAAAATCTTACAGGTTAGCAGATGAATTCTACTGATAAAACATAATCCAGATCATAATAGCATAACAACTGTCAGATGAACAGCCAAACTTGAAAATTTTTTTTACAACAGATGCTGATACTGATGACCAGGCTACGTGTATATAAGGGAAATACTTTTTTGCACCTCTAGCTGTTGAGCTAAAGATTATCATAACAATAAATTTACCTCAAAAGTAGGAATACTATCTAAACCTGGAAAATCTTCTATATCTCCTGTTTTGATATTAAAGCAGGCACCATGCCAAGGACAGCGAACTCTTCCATTACAATGTGAACCTGAAAATACATTAACAGGCAATAGATTTTAGTCTCTCATGTAATTAATGGTGCTTTAATTATTTTCATTTAATTATTTAAGTTATGAACCTTTAACATGAAATAACAAATTCAAATAAGGAATTGTGAAAAATTAACAAAAATGTTTCTACAACGGAGTGTATCTGTGTACTCATGATACCCCCTGGTTGTGTGAAAGAGCTATTTCCATTGGATATGGAATGGTATGATTTAACCTTTTTCCATAAAACATAACACCTGGAAACAGTTATATAAAAATTTACCATTTCATTCTGCATTAACATTAAGAGGTATTGATTACCTGGTACTAATTGTTTACCAATATGAAATTTCCTTGCTTAATTATGGTGAATAGTGGGCAAGCTACCTTATACACAAGTGAACAATACTTTAAAAAAAAAAGGAATGGAACAATCTAGAGGATTAGTGACGAATTCATTCGGAACATCCTCTGGATGTGAAATGATAAAGGCGACAACTTTGCCCTTTTTTGCCACATATATCAGCACTTTTTAGAAAGTTGAGAAAAAAATTAAGGATTTTGCTCAAACTTTCTGAGTTTATGGAGTCTAATGCGATCTACCTATCTAACTTGATTTGAATTTTGGGAAAACTTCAGATCATACTTAATTTTGGGGTGAAACATGCAAAAAATGGACTTTTCAGAAAACAATTACGTTTAACGCACTCCTGTTCAATAACCGTTCATTGTACGAAAAAGTTGTCCATTGACCGAAAAAAGTTTAAGATCCGACGGAAAAGACGGTATTTTTATATTTTTTCTATCTTGCACATAAAATCCACAATAACTGTTTAAATTCGACCCTATCATCCAAAATAAATTTAACATACCGTTTTGAATTCGTACTCATAATAAAGTAACCAATTCTTTACCAAATTATTGGTAGGTTTGGCACTTATCCGTTAGGTCTGTGTTAAACTTTTGAGAGGCAAGTTCTGTGGATGAGCTCTACTAATAGAAATCCTCTAGATTGTTCCATTCTTTCCCGCGAAACCCCCAAAGGTGTCGCCACACTACTACTCTGTGTCTATGATAAAATCTAAACAAAATATATACTTCTGTTTTTAAAGACTTTTCATTTGGTTGGGATACAATTTTAATTTGAACTTTGATTTTATGGATGCATGGCCAACTTTAGCAAGAAGTAAAAATATTCATTAAACCGTGTCAAGAAATTGTACCTTTAACAAGTGGTGCACCGTAATGTGTACATTTAGAACCAACAGCGTAATATTTTCCTTCTTCTCTCACTATTAACACTGGTCTATTGTCTACTTCTACTTCTCTCATCCTGAAATCAATGTGAACGAGTAAATGATGGTTTTAAAGCCAAGTCATAACTTATTTATAAGACTCAGGTCTAACAAATTTAGGAATAGAACCCAAGTCCCTTACCCCCTATGTACAGTGGGTACACTTTATCAACTCTGCCATCATTAGTGATCAACTAAATGAAAATGATTTAACTTCAATTTACCAATTATGGTATATGTAACAACGAAATTGACTACCATCAAATTTTCATATGCATAATCTCACTTTGCAATTATGGGACATAAAGTATGTAAGAGTCAGCAATTAAATGTGGTACATATCAAAGTTAATATTCAATCAGCAAATATAATGGCAAATACAAATTCTAAGGGCCATGCTATAGCTCCCAGGGAAAAGAGTTAACCAACTCCAATTAATAATATACACATCTCCTATCAATATTGATGCTTTGCACCAAGTTTAGTCAAGTACTGCTTTATAGTTTTTAGATAATTACTCTGTACAAGAACTGTGTTCGAGATTGGTAACAACATATTCCCTGGTGACCTTGACCTAGGATCTTGAAATATTATTAAAATTATGGTTATGCAAATCACCAACAGGTCTTTAAACAAACAAGTTTTGACATATACAATAATATTGACTTACTCTCCATCTTTGAGTTCATTTTCACCACACACCACAGCCTCTACGGTGTCTGAGCTTGATGAAGACATATTCTGTGAAGGTTGTACTTGTGGTGACACTGAGACGTTATTTGTAGAATCAACTTTATGGTTGGTATCTGTAGAATCTGCAATCACAGAGGAGATCTCTCTTGCAGGAACTTCACCCTGAGAGGCTGTAACATAAAATTATGTCATGGTTATTTAAATACATGAAGGTTTAACAGAATGCGCAACCACAGAGATCTCTCCTGAATAACATCCTGTCCCCAATAAAATTTAATGCAGGTTTAATTATATTACAGACAATAAGGATAAATAAAGAGATTGTTGTCTAGTGATGTAAAGTCGAATTACATGTCTTGTTGTCTCAACATGGTATGTATCTCATTTTCATTTGGTAAACAAAGATACCTTAAATCATCTAATTATTTCCTTAATTTTCTTAAGGCATTTATTAGCATTTTGTAGATAGTTTATAAAGTAATTAATAGCATCACTACATTATAAGGTCACACACCAGATTCTAATGGTCAATACACTCAAACAGATGTCACAAATTATAATATAAGTGTTTTCTTAATGATTGAACTATCTAGAAATGGCATCTATACTGCTATAACTGTCATTGCTGTGCAAAACAAACTGAATAACCTGCTTTCACATTATGATCAGTTTGCTTTGCACAGCAATAGAAGTTATAGCACTATAAATGCCATTTATAGACAGTTCAATCGTTACATTTCCATTTTGCATTATGTTGAAAATCTTATTTTGTGTTTTTAATCCTAAAAAAAATTAAAAACTGTTGTTTGTGACATGCATTTCCAATAACTGGAACAGCCAGTCATGCATGCATATAGGCATATACAAGAAATGAGTGACGTCACTTAAGCAATGGTAATTATACTCCTATAATTAAATCTAGTCTCAAACAAAGTTTAATATACTCAAACATCACAAATGTAAATATAGTACTTTTATTACAAGTGGTATAACAATGAGTTAAAACACAGAAAAACAAACTGTTAATTTAAGTATACATAACAGGATGCATCCTTGTCAGTTAAAGTTCAATTTCTGTATTATAAAGTAAATCTACTAAAATTACTGGTACTTTATAATATATGATATGCACACACATTGTACATTTGTACACTTATGTGACATGCATAGATGCACAATCAACACAATTATGCAATATGCATGTACACATGCTCAGCTCAGGTTGTCAAGTGGATAAGACAGTCAGTCTTCATACCCATGTCACCTCACACTATGCATTTTACCTATTTACCAGAAGTTTTTTCCTTGTTATAGACCATTCTAGTTGGCGCTACACTATACACACACAAATGCATAAAAAGCCATGCACACATAAATACATATACTTCACACACAAAATTGCATACATACATCATGCCTCCAATACCACATATACCCTCCAGCATATATATACTTTTCAGATGACTTACCGCTACCCTACAGAATTTTATCTGCAGATTTTTACAAATTACAACTTTATATATACCATATATATCGGTATAAATTTATAATCTATAAGATAAACAATACTAGACCATGTGCTTGATAGTAAATCTTAATCAAGTTGTCCGTCAGTCATCGATGTTCTATATTCTTACCCTTCTAAATATTAATATTATTTAAGGAGATGGGAGGGACACTCGGTAGTTGAAATATTTAGGGTAGTGTAAATTTTACAAATATGGTCATATAAATATATACACGGTTGTATATATATAGAAATATCTGACCTATTCAAATGACCAACACTAAGTGACCAAATGACCCATATTACATACTGATAAAGAAACATCACAATTAATGAAAAGTCCATTTGGTATGGTCCCCTCACTGCCTATAATGACCAAAAATATATACCTATAAGCACAATGCAAAAGTATTAACTTCTGCAACTTCACATGCTGCAGGTAACACCTCAATATAAGCGAAATAATTCAGACTGGGGCATAAACCATTATTTCATAAAAACAAATTCACTCATTTGTCTTTGCAAAGAAACTTTATCAAGATTGTTTTACTTATATTGAAGTTGACTGTTAGATAATGGTGGAGATTAAATTAAAACAGGGAACCAGGAGAAAATCACCAACTTAATTAATAGCAAGCTGACAAGGCACAAGCTTTATCATACAATACATCAGGAATCTGTCTAAGTGGGATTCAAACCTTGGAGGTGGGTGGCATTGTGATCACATTAGATCACTCACCCACTGAGCCCCACCCTCTTTTGTGGTATTTGAAATATGCTACCAGTCATATAATTAATTCATATTTAATGAACAATACAATTATTAACATCATCAAATAAACAGGAAGTATGTATGAAATTAATATTGTACTGTAAACAAACAGATTTAATTTATAGTAATCAAGTAAGAATGACTACTGTCTGTCAATAATGATTCAACTTTATAATAATACATATAATGTTTATTTATTTTTTAAAACTGATTGAGGACGATATTGTCAAGTAGCAGTTGCATTAATACATAAGGTAATGCATATGCACAATCTACATTTGGTACATGTATAAGGGATGCAACTTCTTTGAAACAAACTTGTAAGATTATTATGATGGTAAAAGATGCGGAAATTGAATAAATCATAGTATCTTCATTTTCCCCCAAACATAGATTTTGTCAATTTATTTTTTCCAATTTCATTCCAAGGTCCTTTTCTAAAAGCAAATTATTTTGCATACACAACAACTTAAATAAATGTAGAAAACTTGCTGATTATGCACATTTCTTAATCAATCAAGCTTATAAACCATATAACATACATCAAAAGTATACAAGAAGACAGATGTACCGGTACAGATGCATATCTAAGTGATACATCACTGACTCAACATTTTTACTATCACTGTACAATCCCTTCCAACCTGTCTATAGGGGACACATAGGGATTTGAATCATTATTGCTCTCATCAGACAGTTAAATTTTGATTATTTGCTAATTATTTTAAATTTAGTTCTACTCAGCTGTTTATGAGTTTATGTTGTTGCAGACTTGAAAATGTCAGTTAAAATTGAAAATTTAAACATTTAAAAGATTTTTTTTAAAAATGATAAGAAAATTATCTTTTTAAATCACAAATAAACACATCTATTTGTACTAAAAATTTTAAAATAACATGGGATTTTACTTTCTGTTGAGAAGATCATGAGATGTAATGATCCACTGTTAAGACACATCTAATAATGACAAATTATCCATATGTACAGATCCATCAGTGACTCGTACTTTAAATAAATCAGAAAAAGTACTGAACACTGTAATAACATTATACAGCAGTGACTATATAAACTGAAATGAATAAACCAGTTGATAAAAATATTCAGTCCAAGCTAGGACCCTCCCACCCATACCCACACTCTCCCCCCCCCCTCTCTCTCTCTCTCTCTCGTTGGCAATTTTATAACCAACAGTGGAAGGTGTCACTTGAATGGAAATATTTCTCCATTTAACAGTGTATTATAGACTTATTGGCATGTCTATAAACAATAGCAAAAACAGAATTTGAAACCATTATTCACCATAGAGATTGATGAGCAAATGATACGAGTAACCGTGTGAAAATTATATCTAATAGGCTAAAATAATTTATTACAAAGATTACATAATTGTTTAATCTCTTATTTATAATACATGGAGTGTAAATATTCCCAGCATTTTTTGTGAAATTTAAATTTACATTTCATAGTAAACACAAATTCAGAGCCTCAGAATCACATTGGCAAGGAATAGGATCCAGAGTCAAGCTTTTTCGGATGACTGTGATAGAATAAAAGGATGACACAACTCTTCTGCAGACAGACCTAGAGCACATGGTTGTCTGAATTTTAAAGAAACAGGAGTATTTACAAAATAAAAATGGTCATGCAGAACAGTTACAGGTTTCCAGCCTGAGGACTTGTTAAAATTTCTAACACTGCTGGGGAGGATTACAACAGTAACCATTAATTTACAGTTAGCACCACCATTGTTGTCGTGTTAAAAACATGAGTCATAGTCTAGATAGTTTTTATGATGCAACTGCTGAACATCATCCTTAAAAAGTTAAAAACTTAACTCATATCATCACCAGGGGTCACTATGTAGATTTATATTTCATATCATTGAAGAAATGACACATAAAAACTTCTACTATGTCATCTTAAGTTATTAGTATATGTGGTTTAATTATATGCCTCTAAGACTTTAATCTACACCTTCACTATTTCCTCTTGTACATTAAATTGACATGCCAGATCTTGTACATTTGGACGATGAAAGGTTTATTGATATGAAGATCAAAGATACACCCAGTCACTAATGGTAAATATGTCTTTATACTGGTAAGTACGGTGTTGTAAGATTCTTTAATGGACATAATTACAATAACACCAACGCACAACGAGCAAACAAAACTGCACCTTTAAATATTCTAAATATTTTCTGACAGACATAAAATCAACATTTATCTATTAGCTAAGATAAAACTACATAAAGAACACCTTAGTCTCATCTCCACTAATGGATATCCTCTCCAGCACTGTATGCTGTAAATAGTGTCTGATATTTTGCTAGTTACCAATAGGTACTGATATGTAAAATAAATAAAACACACACAGAATAATGCAGCAGGTCAAGCAATTATTGTATAATAGATGTACAGCCATATTTATTGTGATTTTTCAAAGAAATAACTATTTGTAGTAGGGACCTCTAAGGCAAATGTGTAAATGCACACTTTAGACCACAGTGCCTCTCGCTGCCAAGGCAAATCTGTAAATGCACACTTTAGACCACAGTGCCTCTCGCTGCCTAGGCAGATCTGTAAATGCACACTTTAGACCACATTGCCTCTCACTGCCTAGGCAGATCTGTAAATGCACACTTTAGACCACATTGCCTCTCACTGCCTAGGCAGATCTGTAAATGCACACTTTAGACCACATTGCCTCTCACTGCCTAGGCAGATCTGTAAATGCACACTTTAGACCACAGTGCCTCTCCCTGCCTAGGCAGACATGTAAATGCACACTTTAGACCACAGTGCCTCTCCCTTCCTAGGCAAATCTGTAAATGCACACTTTAGACCACAGTGCCTCTCGCTGCCTAGGCAGATCTGTAAATGCACACTTTAGACCACATTGCCTCTCACTGCCTAAGCAGATCTGTAAATGCACACTTTAGACCACATTGCCTCTCGCTGCCTAGGCAGATCTGTAAATGCACACGTTAGACCACAGTGCCTCTCGCTGCCTAGGCAGATCTGTAAATGCACACTTTAGACCACATTGCCTCTCACTGCCTAGGCAGATCTGTAAATGCACACTTTAGACCACATTGCCTCTCGCTGCCTAGGCAGATCTGTAAATGCACACTTTAGACCATTGCCTCTCGCTTCCTAGGCAGATCTGTAAATGCACACTTTAGACCACATTGCCTCTCGCTTCCTAGGCAGATCTGTAAATGCACACTTTAGACCACATTGCCTCTCGCTGCCTAGGCAGATCTGTAAATGCACACTTTAGACCACATTGCCTCGCTGCCTAGGCAGATCTGTAAATGCACACTTTAGACCACGTGCCTCTCGCTGCCTAGGCAGATCTGTAAATGCACACTTTAGACCACAGTGCCTCTCGTGCCTAGGCAGATCTGTAAATGCACACTTTAGACCACAGTGCCTCTCACTGCCTAGGCAGATCTGTAAATGCACACTTTAGACCACATTGCCTCTCACTGCCTAGGCAGATCTGTAAATGCACACTTTAGACCACATTGCCTCTCACTGCCTAGGCAGATCTGTAAATGCACACTTTAGACCACAGTGCCTCTCGCTGCCTAGGCAGATCTGTAAATGCACACTTTAGACCACAGTGCCTCTCGCTGCCTAGGCAGATCTGTAAATGCACACTTTAGACCACAGTGCCTCTCGCTGCCTAGGCAGATCTGTAAATGCACACTTTAGACCACAGTGCCTCTCGCTGCCTAGGCAGATCTGTAAATGCACACTTTAGACCACATTGCCTCTCACTGCCTAGGCAGATCTGTAAATGCACACTTTAGACCACATGCCTCTCACTGCCTAGGCAGATCTGTAAATGCACACTTTAGACCACATGCCTCTCACTGCCTAGGCAGATCTGTAAATGCACACTTTAGACCACTTGCCTCTCACTGCCTAGGCAGATCTGTAAATGCACTTTAGACCACATGCCTCTCACTGCCTAGGCAGATCTGTAAATGCACACTTTAGACCACATTGCCTCTCACTGCCTAGGCAGATCTGTAAATGCACACTTTAGACCACATTGCCTCTCCCTGCCTAGCAGATCTGTAAATGCACACTTTAGACCACATTGCCTCTCCTTCCTAGGCAAATCTGTAAATGCACACTTTAGACCACATGCCTCTCACTGCCTAGGCAGATCTGTAAATGCACACTTTAGACCACAGTGCCTCTCGCTGCCTAGGCAGATCTGTAAATGCACACTTTAGACCACAGTGCCTCTCGCTGCCTAGGCAGATCTGTAAATGCACACTTTAGACCACATTGCCTCTCACTGCCTAGGCAGATCTGTAAATGCACTTTAGACCACATTGCCTCTCACTGCCTAGGCAGATCTGTAAATGCACACTTTAGACCACATTGCCTCTCGCTTCCTAGGCAGATCTGTAAATGCACACTTTAGACCACATTGCCTCTCGCTGCCTAGGCAGATCTGTAAATGCACACTTTAGACACATTGCCTCTCGCTGCCTAGGCAGATCTGTAAATGCACACTTTAGACCACAGTGCCTCTCGCTGCCTAGGCAGATCTGTAAATGCACACTTTAGACCACAGTGCCTCTCGCTTCCTAGCAGATCTGTAAATGCCACTTTAGACCAATTGCCTCTCACTGCCTAGGCAGATCTGTAAATGCACACTTTAGACCACATTGCCTCTCACTGCCTAGGCAGATCTGTAAATGCACACTTTAGACCACAGTGCCTCTCACTGCCTAGGCAGATCTGTAATGCACACTTTAGACCACATTGCCTCTCACTGCCTAGGCAGATCTGTAAATGCACACTTTAGACCACAGTGCCTCTCGCTGCCTAGGCAGATCTGTAAATGCACACTTTAGACCACAGTGCCTCTCGCTGCCTAGGCAGATCTGTAAATGCACACTTTAGACCACATTGCCTCTCACTGCCTAGGCAGATCTGTAAATGCACACTTTAGACCACATTGCCTCTCACTGCCTAGGCAGATCTGTAAATGCACACTTTAGACCACATTGCCTCTCACTGCCTAGGCAGATCTGTAAATGCACACTTTAGACCACATTGCCTCTCACTGCCTAGGCAGATCTGTAAATGCACACTTTAGACCACATTGCCTCTCACTGCCTAGGCAGATCTGTAAATGCACACTTTAGACCACATGCCTCTCACTGCCTAGGCAGATCTGTAAATGCACACTTTAGACCACATTGCCTCTCACTGCCTAGGCAGATCTGTAAATGCACACTTTAGACCACATTGCCTCTCCTGCCTAGGCAGATCTGTAAATGCACACTTTAGACCACATGCCTCTCACTGCCTAGGCAGATCTGTAAATGCACACTTTAGACCACAGTGCCTCTCGCTGCCTAGGCAGATCTGTAAATGCACACTTTAGACCACATGCCTCTCGCTGCCTAGGCAGATCTGTAAATGCACACTTTAGACCACAGTGCCTCTCGCTTCCTAGGCAGATCTGTAAATGCACACTTTAGACCACATTGCCTCTCACTTCCTAGCAGATCTGTAAATGCACACTTTAGACCACAGTGCCTCTCGCTGCCTAGGCAGATCTGTAATGCACACTTTAGACCACAGTGCCTCTCGCTGCCTAGGCAGATCTGTAAATGCACACTTAGACCACAGTGCCTCTTGCTGCCTAGGCAGATCTGTAAATGCACACTTTAGACCACAGTGCCTCTCACTGTCAGGCTTGATTTCCAGTTGGGCAGATTGTAGTGCCAGGAAGTTTGTTGGTTTGATTGTAGGCCAGTTGTCTTTTCCCAGAACTCAGGTTTCCTACACCATCCATGAACTGACTGCATTAAAAAAAGTGAAAGAATCTTGACTGGACATAAAACACAATTACACCACTCCACTCAGTAATGATGCTTTACTTTTAATCACCGTCTGCCCCCCTCTCTCCATCTATTTTTAAATAAATATGAAGCGGATTCTCTACAAAATAATCACCCTTCACTACAGGTACAATCCATCAGACTTTGACCTATGACCTATGACCTGGTGATTGACCTTAATTTGTTCATTAGTAGTTGCATCAACAGGTATAAGCAAATTGTTGAAAACTATTTACTTTTCGAAATTTCAAAACAGAAGATAAAAAATTTAAATGCTATATAATTTATGTGAAATAGGACACTCTAGTGAAAAAGTAATGCCTAATGACCTTGACCTATGATACATTTAGTAACCTTCAGGTTTGACACATACTAATCATTAACCTTTGTACTAGTATTAATATAAAGTTCTCCACATCAATTAAAGAAGGTGCAAAGTGATTAGTTCAAATTAAGTGATTAGTATAATTTGTTATATCAAAAGATCAATCATTTTGACCTATGACCTTTGCACAATTTATTCAATGACCTTTGAATTCTTAAAAGTTCTGCACATCAATTAAAAAGAGGAGGGAGCAAAATATTTGACAAACTGGTAATTAAATCTTGACAAACATATGAGGGTTAATGGCATCAATATTTTATGAATTTTTATGTTTTTGTTTTCTAGATACTAAATGCCATGAAGTCACAGTGAATAAGGGAGGAAGAGGATGATGAGTGTAGGAGGAAGAAAGCATGTGAGAGGATTGGGATTTAACAATTCCAGCCAAATTATTTCACTTATATTGTGATGTCACCAGTTATTACAGTAATTAAGTTCCTGGAATGTATATGTTTGCAATAAAAAATTAAGAGTTCTGTTTTTGGTATGCCAGGCCCCAGTTTGACACAGGGCATTGGTTATCATGGTCTGTCTAATGGCCATGTAAATGCCATCCAGTCACATGCTTGGTGAAAAAAGTCTCTACCGAAACTGGGTGTAAAATATTTAACATTAATAACTTTATGATACATATGACATACAGTAAAAGGTTAATGTCATTAGTCATTTTACAAATATTTTCACTTTTTATAACCTCATAGACGTCTATCTCTCCATTGGCCGTCTTTGTCGGTCTGTCAGTCGACATATAGGTATGATACTTAACGTTACAAGAACAAGGCATAAAACGATAATTACCACATGTCTAAACTCTATTTTAAGTAAATTAATGACAGACAGGCTTATGTCTGTGTTGGTTCAAGGATAACAGGTCTGTTGTTGACATTCCTTCTCATTTTTGTTTTACAAAACATAAATATAAATAAAAATGATATAACTGTTTTCCCTCTTTTTGATATAATTTAATGGGAAAGGTTGTCAACATCACATCGTACTATCTACCAGTCACTTAGCCAAGGACCTTCCACACCAAATTTAATTTGAATTGGCCAAGTAGTTTCAGAGAAGATTTGCACACATACAGACAGCCACATGCTTCACCATGTCATAAGCAGATTGCCTATGGCCAGAAAGTTGCACTAAAAACTACCACAAAGAAAAGAATCTGTTGCAAGATGGAAGATTAAATACCATAATATTCATTCAAGCAAACTTATATCAAGGTAGTGTTAATGCTAAAGTACATTTAGAACTAGAGTTACAATTGAATACAGCAATTAAAACTATATATATATTGTAAATGTCAGTACACCTTGCTTCAGAACACTTTTATTTTTTTTAAACTGAGAAAATCTCTCAATGAAATTATCAAACTTCATGGTTCAAAAGACCATAAAGAAATGTTATACATTGTAATTTTTTTTAAATTTCCTGTTTAATGCACCTGGCCTCAATTTCACAATCACACCTTTGAACTATTTAAACAAGAGGCCCAATAGGGCCTGTATTGCTCAACTGGCAGACAAGATGCCTGTCATATTGTGAAAATTTAGTCAACAAAACAATTACATATTACATGACTAGGCTTGTACATTTTCAATTTATATCTCAAATTTGAACTAAATCGATTAATAAATAAACGTGTAATGACCATTTACAGGTTTTTGCTATTTATAGCAATGGAAACCATCTTGGATGTTGCAGGATGTTGATTTTTTCAAACTTTCATCTACTCTACCTAGGGACTTCCCAACCCAAATTTGGTTTCAACTGTCTTTGTAGTTTCCGAGAAGAAGATTTTTCATATAATCGTTTAAATTTAGCATATTCTGCTAATTACAAGTAAATAGAAAAAGTTACTGAAAAACCCATTCCATACATTAAATGGCTAGACATCTACTTTCTAAATATCAAATTTGAACTGAATAGTTGATAAACGTGTAATGACCATTTATAGGGTTTGCAATAGTGGCCATCTTGTATGTCAGGTGGAGTCGCCTGGTTTATTCATCCTTGGGACCTTCCATTCCAAATTGGGTTCCAATTGGCAGAGTGGTTTCAGAGGAGGAGATTAAAGTTTACAGATGGACACACACTTCACCATGTTATACGCTTACAAGCTATAGTTAGTTGAGCTAATTAAACAAAAATTGATTTAGATTCCATGGATTTACACATGGTAATTAGGGGTTACATGCCCACCCATGGTTTTGTGCAGTCATTTGTTGTGCTTTGAAGACTGAGTGGACACACATGCGTCATCTCATGTAACCCCTGATTACCATGTGTAAATTCATAGATTCTAAATCAAACTTTTAAAAATTTTGTTTAAATTATTAATTATATATGCATTTAGCTACTAGCTAATTGACATTACACAAAGTCTATTTCATGTCTTATATGTAGCAAAATGTAAATACAAATTAAATACAAACATACCAGTCCAAGATCCATGTCACATTTCACAACTGCCAAGTTTCTAGTAATTGTAAAGGGTCTTGATAAATAAACTCAAGAGAACACCTCCTTCACATCAATTGAGATAGAACCTATACTGTTTATTGAATTTTTAGAATTATTTTGCAGTACCGGTATTATTCAAGATTTATTATGAAGTATTATTTAAAAAAACTTTTCCAAAAAAAAAAAAAAAACAAAAGCTTTAAATATTGTCATGTTTTGCGTAAATATGACATTCAAATTAGATGGAAATGAAGGTGAATTTCAGGAAAGGGACAGTCAATAAACAGACAGATGACAAGTTTAGCAACATAATATGTAATGTTCGATAAAACATATAAAAATAAAGAACTCGGAATCAACTAGAAAACTAACTTTATTGTGATACAAGATATGTATACAACATAAAAATAAAGGTACTTGAAACATTAACTGCAATATTTATTGGCATTATGAAAAAATAAACAATTTTTTGTGTATTTGAGAAAAATACACCTTTTAATACACCTTGTTAAGAAATTAAATGAGAAAATGAGCAAAACTAACACTATAACATGTCAAATGAAGTATGGGCATAGTTAAACCTATTTAACATATTAAATGCCAAAATGGGCAAGTTTCAATGCCATCCATGAGGTCTTCCATACTTTCTTTCTTAACTCTTCACTGCCTTACTCTGAGCAGTGTTTGGGGTAAAACATTGTTTCTATAAGCAGTAGCTTTAAAATTTATCGCTGCTCTGGTTAGTTTTGTTTTACATTTAGAAATCAGGGCTCAAAATAGATTTTTGAACAGGGAGAAGTGACTTCTCCCTAAGCCAAGGTTAGGGAGAAGTTTTTAATATAGGGAGAAGTTTTTTGCATGCAAAATTTGGCATATTTAAAAAAAAATCAACTTTAAATTTCACAATCCTCTTACCGGAAGAGTGCAAAGAGAGTAATTATAATTTTGAATTCCATATAAATATATTTCTTCATTATTTTTGTATTATTGTTATTGGTTTTTTTTTTCTTTTTTTAATTATTGTTATTTGTTAATTATATACATGTATTGATATGATTTCAACAAAAATGTTGTTTGTAATTCAAAGACTCTTTTCCTAAATGGTCAATTAAAGCAAGAAACATATTTATTTAACAGCAATTTGGATACCGGTATAATTCAACTACAATGTAAAATTGAAATATATATATATATATTAAAATTAAAAGGTGAAAATCTTTTGAAAAAAATATTAATTAAAAAAAATTTAAAAAATTTAAAATTGCACTAGGCCATTCTTTTGAAAATAGAGTTATTCCCCTTGTGTAAACAGATGGTTCCTATAAATAGCCATTGGGATTTTTGTTTGTCCTACTCCAATGTCTAGAGATGATTTGGCTGATTTAACATCATTCAGCTGTAAACTACTTTAATTTATGGAAGAGAAACATTTTGAAATGGTCCGTTATTTTATTAAAGTTTCTTATCAAAAAACAATGTGTATTGTATGTTTACAACAAGGACTTCTGGTTTTCATCTTAATACATAAACATTGACAGAGCTGTTTTTGTAGCAGTTAATTAGGCCTTTTCATCATGATGACCTTTAATTACTTCAATCAACAGGTTGATGAATTTATAATTATCGGATTAACACACCTGGGTATATTGGGAGGTACCTGAACATACATATTAATGTGTGTCATGGTCAGAGGCCCCTCTAGGGTTAAGTAAAATTATCAAAACTTAGGGCTACTAGAACTTCGCTTTTTAGGCAGTTTCAGGCAAAGTTTTTTGAAACAGGACGAAGATATCGCCCAACTTCGCCCTATTTTGAGCCCTGAGAGATCAATAAATCCTAGGGAGGTAATGGTAACTAAAATAAATTTCAATGTAATTAAATTCCTTTGGTGTTTTGTGACACACATGATTACGTTTACACATTTATTTTATGGTTAAAAATTTAGAGTTTGAAGAAAAGCAGCTTCTTTAAATATGGCAATGATGGAAAATAGGAAATCACATTTTTCGGTAGCAAATGTTGTTGCTGAATTCAAAAAAGAAGAAATAAAGATTAATTCTAAAAAAAATTGAACAACTGTCCTCTATTGCTAAGATGCACAAATGTAACCTAAAAAGGACAATTTAGACAATTTTATGGATTAAAAATGTATTTCCATGAATCGGTACAGGTACCACTACATATTTTTGTCAAACATTAAACATGTATCAAACATGCATATTAAATTTTGTACAAGTTTTCCCAGTAGTTTTGATTTGGAAGACTAGTACATGTTTATCGTTATAGAGACATTTTTTCTATGCATACAGCATGCACGATGTCTGTGCCTTTGACATCACAAGTTGTAAACTTAAACTACTAGCTATTTGTATTAAAATGAATCAAATAAGACTATTGGTAAAACTAAACTTTTAACAAATTTACTCAGAAAATGGAAAAAACTACTCAGAAAATGGAAAAAACTATTTCAACATATCAAATGGAAAAATAAACAAAATTAAACCAATTTAACATATTAAATGAAACAAAAGTTGTCAGAAGACAACATAGGTTCCCATTGTTTTGTCATAAATAAGAAACAATTTCTGTAAATGTATTTATTTTGAGATCGTAAGTAATTGTGAACAAGTACTTCATAATTCCAAAGGTACTCCATTATATTCACTGTAATCACGAATTAGTGCAATTTGTCTACTGCGAAAATAGCTGAAATAAGACCACCACTAAATAAAGTAAATTAGCACTATTGAGAGTCATACTTGTAAAGAAAAAGAGCCGTTTGTACAAAACTTGACATGTTTCTTGGAAGCAGTTGTGTCGCCCGACAATGCATAGTAAATTTATGCTCTGAACAAGAAATGATCTATAAAAATCAAAGGGAAATAATTCAAAACAACCAAGATAGAGTTGTTGTTCTTGTGCACTGCACTTCGAGTCATTGCCAAAAACATGCATACCAAGTTTGGAGTCATTTGAACATACAACGTCAAAGTAATGCTCTGGATGCGGACACGGCCGCAAGTAATCCCTGCATGTTGTCTAGTCAGGTGACACCACAAAACGTGGTCTCCTGTTTTGTCTATATACATGCCTATAACCTAAATTCAAAATGTTTGTTAGTTGGACTTCAAATCAAAATTTTCAACCAAAACTTATCCAGATAAGAATACAAAGGAAACAACTTCTTTGACTCCATATAGGTGAAAATTAAAACCTGTTCTGTTGTCTGTCTATATACACATATTTATACACTAAATTCTAAATGTTAATCACGTTTCAATGTAAAACAAATGACAAAAATCAAATCTTTCACCCAAAACTTAACCAGATAAAATTGCAAAATAAACTCTTTAACCCATTATAAAGGAAAAATAAAACCTGGCCATAAAAACAACAATGTGTGTGTTTGAAAAAAATAACTAGTAAAAATAAATACAAAAATTAAATCATTGTATTAATTCCTGTAATATATAGGCCCCATGCTCTATAGCATTGATATTAAGGCCTGAATCACGCCTGTATAATAGACTTAAACTAGGAGATTGGCATATTAACTGATGACCTTAGTTCAACCTATTAGTACACACATATGGGGCTGGCAAAGGAACACAATACATTTGTTTTTTAGTGAAAATTGTAAACTTCTATCAATATAGGAGAATAACATAAAAAGTAACAAAATTTAAAAAAATTATTGTTTGGTGCGCTTTTTATTTTTGAAACAAAAACGGAAAGTTTAGTTACAAAAATATAAAATATTAAAAAGTTATTTATGAGAACAGCTGTCTCTAAACATTAAAGATGAACAATAGTATCTAATGTATCATAAGAAAATGGCCATACTTAACCTGTTATTAGCGTGGCAAATGAGAAAATGGACATTTCAGCTTTAGACAAATAACACAAAACTAGACTTTGATGCAATCATTAAGTGAGGTTATAATTCGGCTAAAGAAATTTTTTTTATGTGTTTGTGGTAACGCTCTTAGAAAAATTAGTTGGTAGGCTGACATTTTTTAAAAAAAAAATTTGAATTATCTTTTTACATTTGCCGTAATGGACAAGATGCTAACTTTAAAGGCGCTTGTCAAAATACCGACAAAAAAACTTTTGGGTAGGCATGAAAAATGGTGGTTGGTTGGGTTACTGGCAACACATTTTTTTTAGGCCTTATTTAGAAGAGGATGGTGCAGGTTCAATGGCACTTGAACAAAGATGTTGAGCAGTGGCCGTGGCAGTTGATGCTGCAACATTATCAATTTTGATACCATAACAGATGTCATTGTTAACAGTTACACATATTCTTTTGCCCAATAAATATTCCTCAAAACTTTCAATGTCATCAATGAGGTCCTGAAGATTTTCTGCCTTAAGGAATGCTTGAATGGTCTGTTGGAAAGCAGTTAGTCTATGCATTTGATTTTTGTTGTCCAGCAAATTGATTTTAAGTGTTGATGATTTAAGTAAATCAACTGTCAGCTGCTTCATATTACATCCATCACATCTAGTAAATTTGATGCCTGCAGAAACAACTTTCTTGCAGGAAGAGCACTTATTGTTTACAGTTAATGAAACAAGCTTTATTTCCCCTTTAAGTGAATTGCCGCTTCCTGAAAAAAATTGTGTAGAAATATTTGCAAGTTTTTCCTTTGTTTCTTCAATTGTTGTCTGCGGTGTTGTTGTCAACTGTAGTGTGTCATATAGCCGGGAAGCCACAAACGTGATCTTGTAAAATTTGTTAACTTTCAACAAATTAATTTGATTTTCCCACACATTTAAAAAAATTGATCCACTTTCATCCGCAACTATGAACTCTTTTTTGGCCACTGTACGGTTGAATAAGTTTTCCATGGTTTCAGGTGAATCACCAACTACTTTGACATGTATGGTTATCTACAATACAATACAAAAAAAAAATTACTTTTAATTACATTAAAAATTGTGGATAACAAAGTTGTAGAACCTCAAAATTCAAATGCACCAGTTTGTGTCATGAAGTCCAGAATGGAAATTAGACAAGAGTTCAATATCTATTACATCTTTTCCAAGTAAAAAATGCACATAAAACAAATAAAAAACCTCTTGCACGTTGGAACTTTTAGGTCCAATGCAATTGATACATACTTTACAGTAGAGTATAATGGGTCCGTCGAAATACCCAATGCTACCCAAAGCCATCATAAGTAATGCTTAAATTTATGTTATATATCGTTAAATGGGTCCCTTATAATAAATTATTGCTTAATTATTTCGAATTAATGCACGTTCAACGCAATTTTCGAGTCAAATGTACCGAAGCTGTTAGATCGAAGAATTCTATCGTTAAACTCGTATACCTTTTCATGTTCAATTTTCATCATATTTTACTATTTAACATTTATGTATTATTATTATTATCTGCCGTTCAACAGCAGGTAAATATCAAAATGTTAAAAATTAAGCCATTCCAGTAAGTAAGCTGCATGACAAGGGAGACAACCGGACGTTTGTTTTGACCAACTGTAAACCTTCCGCCTTGTAAGGAACACCAAAACGTCTGCTGACTGATGTTACGATTTTGAGTACAAATTGCAATGTACATTATGTTAGAGACCGGGGTCCAGTTTAACGGGAAATCTATTTTCTCACTAAATCTTAAATTCATTATTACATTTTCATTTTAAGTCCTAAATTGTTACAGAAATATATTTGAGTAAAAAAATTTTTTTTAGTGTTGCCTTGTTTACAAATATGGATTTTTTTGCTCCAAGTATGGAATAAGTTACACTATGTAATGTAAAATCAAAATTATTTCAAATGGATTTAGGGTGTTCCTTACAGAGTAGAAGGTTTGCAGTCGTACAAAAAAAAAAAAAAAAAAAAAAAAAAAAAAAAACCCATCAGGTTGTCTCCCTTGTCATACAGCTTGATTGAGTCAAAAGTTAGTCCGATGGTTGAACATGCAATGTTACTAAATAATTAAGCACTAATTTATTATAAGGGACCCATTTAATGATATATAACATAAATTTAAGCATTATTTATGGTGGCTTTGGGTAGCTTTGGGTAGCATTGGGTGACTTTGGGTGGCATTGCGCCAGTAAGGATATAATCACTAAACGCAAGTCGACTGCAGAAACAATATCTATATTAAACGAGGCAAAACACATGGCACATACAATATCCGCAAGGGAGATAATCATAGATAACACATAAGGGGAGTTAATACAACATATATTGGCGTTGGGTATTTCGACGGACCGGAGTATAATGGCTATTTACTAGTATTTTTCAACGATGGACTACTAAAATTGATCATAAATAACCACATTTGAATATTCCAAAGCAATATAATGTTTTGTGAAATTATGAAATGACAATGAAGGCACATCAAAAGTTTCAATGACATGGATTACTTTGCCAAACCAAAGGAAGTATATTTATAATCAGTGATTACAATATATGTAACATTCTTTACATCTTGCCTGTTTTGTACTCAACACTAACGTTGTATAATGTTTTTGGCTTTGTTGGTTGTTCACAAGTATATGTTTTTCAGTTACAAACTACTATTTTTTGAAATATTTAATTTATTTTTTGTGAGAATATTGGTATTGACGTCATCAAAGGGAAAGTAACTTAGTCCGAAAAATCTGACCCAGTACAAAATACTGGGTTGATTTGACAGTAGTTGGACGATTTTTTGTCATGGGGCGATATTGGTAAAAAAAAAAAAAAAGTAGACGATTTTGTGAAGAATGTGGGCGCGAACCTGACGAGAGCGATTTGACTTGCTACCGTAAATTATGGTCTAGAAAATTAATAACAATATTTAATAAAAAAAAAAGTTGGGGAAAAACTAAATCGGAACGGGAGGCAGAATAAGGGATGTGGGTGAAAACCTGGGTATTACATTAATATGGTCTACAGATTTAGATATAGAATGTCAGAAAAATTCCACAACATACCATTCCAGACGGGTGTTTAATGTCTCGTATTTTCAGGTGATTTGAAGGCTGCTCACTAGATATTTTTCTTCTCTTGAACGGTATATCATCAATGTTTAAAACAGTTAATGTTGTTCTTGAATTAATCTGCACGTCGGTCCCTTTACCATCTCTAGATGGCACGACTGTTACTCCAGTCAATTTCACTGGCGATTGGAGTTTTTCTGCCCTGGAAAACGAGTCATGTTTATCTGCATCGAAGCTTACAACTCTTTTGATATCATCCGCTATCTGCAGCATACCATTAAAGTACAAGTTGTTATTAGAACTTCTCTTAACGGGTGATATGTTATGCAAAAATCCCATCATATCATTTAGTTCATGTTTCCTTTTACGTTCCATACTGCTGGTTGCACTTTATCAAATGCGCAGTAGATTCCCGCCGTTTTAATCGACTCGGGACTCCTCGGACACTTGTGTTCGTTATCATAGAAACGTAACGTATTCAAAAATACCCTATGAATCACGTAAAGATTTGATCAAAACATAGATTATTGGTAATAAATGTGATCAACTCAAACAAATCCAATCTATCAAATTTTCACCTAGAAATTATGAATGAATGAGTTGTTTTTTTTATTATTTCTATGCAATTGCAAGAAGAATTTTGCTTGCTAGTATATGTTGTTTCTTGTACTTTCATCTGTATGCGATTTGCTGTTTTATATAATGCAGTATTGTTTAACGATTTCTACCTATATTTGAATTGCTTGTAATTGAACTGTGTTAAATGCAATTGCATAAGTGTAATGGGGTTTTGAAGTTGTCATCATGGACAATGGTATTGTCATATTGCAGGAAATGACAATATAACGCCAAGACAGACGGGAGGTGTTTGTGAAACACGTATGCCCCCCCATCTGAAACCTACATTGCAGGGTGCACATTTTTTATGGGCAATACACAGTGTGGGCAGTGTGCATGGAAATGAAAATGACATTTTAAACTTGAAAATTGTGATAATGCTAACTTAAGAGAAAGAGTTACCTCTCTTGTACATGTATATATTAACAAAAAAATTTATAATTTGCATGTAATTTTATTATTTACAAACTGAGCATAGCAAAACTTTCAGATATATATTTAATATTAAAAATCTACATCCATACAAAATTTCGGTTTAAATCCTTGAAAACATGCAGTTTCCCGGGTAAACTGAAAATTAGCCATTTTTTTAAAGGGGCACAATTCTGTCAAAAATTGTCCAATCGCACCTGAAACAGAACTTGACCTAGATATTCTTCTAATAAACCTGTATACCAAACTTCATTTGAATACATGCAATCTTTGAAAAGATAATGAACGGAAACTGAAAATTTTTCAAAGGGCTATAACTCTGTCAAAAATTGGCCGATCATACCCCAAACAGAACTTGACCTAGATATTATGATGATAAAGCTGTATACCAAATTTCATTTAAATCTCTGCAGCTGTTGCAGAGATAATGAACGGAAACTGAATGGATCGACCGACCGACCATCCGACCGACAGACAGCAGCAAAGCAATATGCCCTCCCTTTTTCAAAGGGGGGCATAATAAATGAAACGTTTCTATTATAATATACAATTTATTTGTAACAAACATTACAGAATAATGAAATAAATGACAGTAGAGCTAAAATGGACGGAAGGAATGTGGTGGGTCCGAGAGATAGGTGGCAGGTTAGCTCAGTGGGTAGAGCGCCCTGCGAGTATCGGTAAGGTTCAAGTGTTAGTCCTTGTTTGGTCGCTGCATTTTTCGTTTTCTTGTCACATTAAATATATGTTAACATAACATATACTCACAATTTGGTATTGATGACATGGCACATCCATTGACATAGTGCATAAGCTGACGACATTGCGACATAAGTGAAATATTATTGACTGGGATATAAAATTCCTGGACTCAATAAAAATACATGTAAATAGTTGAATGGTGTTAAATGTTCTGACAATGGGTTCTGAAGATGTCATCATCGAAATTCAGATTGCGATATTGCAGAATATGATATTTGCATATTAAAACATCTATAACACATATAGAATGTTTATATTTTTAATTGAAATATACTTTTTATTTATAACAAACATTACAGCACAATTAAATTACAATTATTTTTCAAAGGTAGAAATGTTTTGTATCAAGCACATAGAATGCCAATTTGTAGGAGATGAGATATGTCATTACAATGTTTCATATGAGAACTAATTCATTACATATATGTTACAACATGATAACCAAAGTTAATGTGTACATAAAATGGTTTATTACATATTTGAACATTGTCCAACATGATATACAAATGCTCATGTGTCTGTTTCAATTAATAGAAATAATATAAGTCATATACCAATAGGGTTTTCAGAGCCTGCATTTTTTTTAAATTTCATTTTGCTGGTATTCTGCAAAATTTAATCTCCACACGTTTTCTGCCTTTTTACAATTGTATTCAGAGAGATTTACAGTTTTTACACCTACTCTTCTGAAAGCATACTTACCAACTTGCCAGCAGAATGTATGGGATAAACATGTATTGACATGTATGATCAATATCATTATAATAACAATATATACAGTGTTATATACTAGTATACCATTATTTTTTTAGAAATCTTATTACAGTGTGTTGGCTTTTTGAAAGGCTTAGATAAAGCAATTAAAACACTTTTGTGTTTAAACTTTTGTGCATGAGTCTGACATTGTCTTTCAAGGATAAAAAAATATAAGTTAATACAGTTTATTGTATGTAAACAAGTTTTTAAGTTTTTTGGAAACACATGTATGTTAATTGTAACATTACTCCTGCATACACATATATAAAATCTCAAAGATATATTCAGTGCTCGTCTTGCATATATGTAAAATAAAGACATTTAATATTTTGAACATTATCACTTCAAAGTAATATTATACATAATTCCAAATGACAAGTACATCATAATAAGCAAATTAAAAATATATACAACTTTATAATTTACAAAGTGAAGTATAGATTGTTCATGATCTGAAAGCAACAAAAATGTACTGATCAATACATATTCATTCATTTTCACTATTATTTGATGTTGTTTCCAGAAACAAAATATATGTGTTGATAACTTGTTACTTAGAGTGTAAATAGGTACACAAGAATATGAACATCTTTGTAATCAGATTAAACAATCTATACATCAGTTTGATAGTGAAATAAACAAGGGAATGGAGAAGTAAATACATGTTTATCTACTTCTCCATCATCAGTGGTATCCCATTAATGCATAAAACCAGTTGTTTTTATGTTGCATTTACTGCAACATAAAACATTTCAACTGAGTTAGGATTATATCATATATCATTTTCTGCAGATAAATCTATTGATACATAGACCAGTTTGTGATCTGACCAAAAACATTCAACTATACCTTTGTGTGCATACTGCCTATTTGTAAATATGAGATCAAGTGTCGATTGGTAATCAGTTGTTACCCCAGATACAATTTGCTGAACATTAAATGTAGTTTGCATAAATTCTATAAAGCCGGTGTTACAATTATTAGATATATCAAAATTGAAATCACCCAATATAACTATATTTGCATGGTCATTTGTAACTGGTAGGATGTGAAGATTGATAAAACTTTTGAACTCGTCTAAAGTGCAAACAGGTGCAATATACATAGTAATAACTGTGAAGTAGAGGTTGTGAATCAAAACATCAAGTTTTAGTGCCTCACAGTTTGTTACTCTGAAGTTTTGATGATTGTATACTGTAACCACAGGCTGGCGATTATTCTGTATGTAAGCTGCTAGACCACGCGCTGGTCGATGAATCGATCTCGTAGCAGCATCATTTCTGAACATGGTGTAACCATCAATGTGAAAATGTTCATTACTGTCACGCAAACAAAGTTTTGTTTCTGCGAATGACATAATATCACATGATGTAACATTCGGATCATTTTTTATGTCTGGGTAATGAAGGTTCAAAGATCTGGCATTGTTAAATGCAATCTTTAAACATCTAGTGTTTATTTTATAAATTGGTGTGTAACAAAGTGGCATTGGATTCTTTCTGAGTATTTTCATTTCTTCTGTAACAAACTTGTCAACTGATATTTTCGATTCATTTAACTCAATGATATGAAGTCCACTCATTGTTCTAGCTCTGCTAAGTGCTACATAATGTATGTGTGGAACAGAGTTTCTCATTGTTAAATCAATATATACCTCGTCAAGAGTTGATCCTTGAGCTTTGTGTATTGTTTTAGCCGCAGATGGAGTAAGTGGAAACTGAATTCTTGAAATTGTTTTACCACGCAACATAAAAGATCTATTCAAATCAAATATGGGTGTCCACATGCATATAGTTTCTCTAGTATACAAATGACTATATGTCTTTCTCCAACTAGTCCCAACAGATGAATCATCAAATTGAACCCATAAAATACTTGGTCTCCTTCTATTTTGCAGTCTGAAATCTAACATTTTCAATGTACAACTTGCACCATTTGTTAGACCATCTGACGTGTCAATATTTGCAGTTAAATCATACCTAAGTGAAACAGCCACAGACAAACATTGTAGCAATCCAGATGTTTTTGCAGGATCAGGCGGTATTGTTTTCAAGATATTTTGTTTTACAGCTGCTGAATCATGTGATTTAACATCATCAACAGATGGAATCGACATTTTTTGCGATGAGGTTAGTTCAAATACTCTAGAATTCCATGATTTGGCACCTTCTCTTGTTGAGTACAAATGTGGTATTGATGAATCTGTAGTAACTTGGTTATTGTCTACAATGCATGATTGTATGATGCTAATGTCATTGTCTGTGTGATTTCCTTCTCTAAGTCTATTTAAAATTTCTGCAAATTGTGCATCATCTTTCTGTCTCATAATTTGTGTTAGTTCATACATCTGAAAATGGTCTTTCCACAAATTTGTTGCCAGCGGTCCATATCCTTTTGATAAGTTTTGGAAAATCCAACCATCAAATACTGGCTTTAACTGGAATAAGTCTCCAATCAATATTACAGATATATTTCCAAAAGCTTTATTGGAGCCTTTTATCTGTTTTAATCTTTCAGATACATAATTTAACATGCCACATCCAACCATTGAAACTTCATCAATAATGAGAATAGATAAATCTTTGTACTTGACTCTTAGTGCATTAAGACTGTCACTATCAAGTGGTTTATAGTTGAAACCTTGACTAGCTGGAATCTTAAAGGTTGAATGAATAGTGCTACCATTTATATTGAAAGCAGCTTTTCCAGTAGGTGCACACAAGACCACTCTTATGTCATCAGGATTGTCACCTTGTTGGGCACATAAAAAGCGAATCAATGCTTGATACAAAGCTCTTATTAATACTGATTTTCCAACCCCTGCACCACCACTTAGGAAAGAGTAAACTGGTTCATCTCTGGTCTTCACCCAATATAATATATGATTTAAATATTCTCTTTGTTTCATATTTAATGATCGCATTATGTTGTAGTAATCTTCATCTGATAATCTTGAAGGATTATTTATGATGTCTACAACTTGACTGTGACTACCTAATCCAAGATCTATACCAATATCATGGCTTGTTTGATCATTTGGACGGGTTGGGTTAAAGGCGATATATTTCTCACATTCAGCGTGTTCTTCAGACAGATCTTCAGATTCTACTTGCTGTGTCTGAGGTGCCAACAAATCAAACTGTTCATCATTAAAGTCTTTTTGTGCTTGGATTTCCGCTTCATCCAACTGACTTCCAATACATTCATACCTTTTTAATTTATTATCAATGATAAGTTTTGCTGCATTGTAATGTTCTTCATAAGACCTATAACCATTTAACAAATCCATCTCTTCATTTCTCCATGATAAAAATAACAGTAAACGTTCTCTGTAATAATTTTCAGCATCAATCTTAAGGCTATATTTAACATATCTCAGTACTCTAGATGTACGTCTTTCTTTGAACATTGTACCATTTGGTAAAGTTATGTTAATTTTGTGCATAAACATCATTTCATCAAGTTCAATCTCGTCTTTGTTTTCAATGTCAGAATCGCTATCTTCATTATTTGCATCATCATTTTTGTCCCAATCAACTTCCACTTCCTCAGACACTTTCTTGGGGTATATCACATTTAACTTGGATGCATAATCTGCTAAACACCACTTTTCAAGTTGTTTGGGTCTTTGAGAATACCGTTTAATAATATTGTTTGCCTCAATATCTGTGGAATTTTCCGGCAGTTCTTCTAATGAACTCTTAGATTTTAATAAAAAAGTTCTCTCAGTTGGTGGTGATGTATTTATAAATATTACTTCTCTAGTTGCATGTGTCAATGGCAATTGCAAACATAGATATGCTGCCTCTTGAGCACTTGTTTCAACTGCATTTAAGAACTTGTTACCTATTTGTCTAACCTGCTTTCTTATATCATTGTTACCTTGCCTTGCCTCTTTACATGCCTGCTCTAAAAGTGTACTCATTCCCCTTTCCGACTTGCTAATATAAGATACAATATACATAGCACAAGCATAAGGATCTAATACAAACTGAATGTCATGATTCGCATTCCAAGATTGCAAAACTACTTTCATATAAGGATTAGTCCTCACTTCAGATAAATTTCTTTTAAGAAAAACTTTGGGCGAGTGAAGGGAGCTTCTAATGCATTTTATATAGTCTTCCTCTCGCATTTGTATAACATCATTGAGAAATTCATCAAATGTGATTGTATCTGCATTTTGAAGTTCATCAACAGTTTTCTGAATATCTTTGTATTTGTTCTTGTACTCGTCATCAGGATCTTCATCTAAAGGTTCTAATATTTGTGTTTGAGACATTGGTGGATGAGGAAAGCCAAATCTACATACTGGTTTACCTTTCTTTCTGCACGTTTTTGAGTGTTTATGTGTTTGCAGTTGAACATAAGGCTTGAATTGTTCCAAGACATCAGATGTACATGAAACATAACGATTTATAAATTCTGTAATAACTTCATTGCTATCTTCTGCATATTTTGGTGCATTGTTTATCCACACCAAGATGTGAACATGAGGGGAACCCCTGTTTTGGAACTCTGTTCGACAAAAATAATCGGAGATATCACCAATAGGATTATGTGGACTATTTAACACAAGTTTGAAAAATTGGTTAACTCTGTGATTGAAATGTCTGGAACATGATACAGGATCACCTTGAATCAAACTTGTTATTTCTTCCCATGACATATTCTCTATGTCTTCATTGGTATATACTTTTCCATCATGTAAATTTGCTAACATTTTCAACAAATCTTTCCACCTAGTGTCCGCAGCAGACAAGGAGATAAACCATGTTGGAAGACCAAGTTGTCGTATCATAGCAAACAAATCTTTTTTACGTTTTGATAAATAAGCAGGTGAATTTCGTAATGTTCTAAAGATATAGTAGCCTTCATCAAGGTTAACAAGCTGATTTATTGAAGTCTGATCTAATACTTGACCAACTGTAAGTCTTTTACCCATTGTTTTGAAACGTCTCACTGCTAAGTTGACTTTGTCGGAGATTTGTTTCAACTGCAATTTTTTTAGCTTGAAGAAAAGATTTGGAACATTAGTAGCAGCTCTTCTATCAACGGAACGCAATTCCCATTTTGCTATTTCACTATAGTGTACTGGAATGGGTCTGTCTTCATTTTTTGGTCTTCTTTGACCACAATATATGGAGGGAAATGACATATATTCTGCGTCTTCATCTTGATACAGACTTAAAGGAATTTGACCTTCACCTGGTGCAAAACTGTAGACCTGATCAGAAACATTCTGAAAATTATCCAACAGTGTATCTGCATTTCCTTGCACTACTTCAAATGGATCAATCTCACTGAACTTATCATCTTCTTCTAATTGGATATCTTCATTTCTATTTTCATTGAGTGGCAAGTTCAAGTCATTCCCTCCATCTTTGTTAGTAATGTCTTGATCATGATGCATTTTTTTATTTCTTACTTCATTCAGATCTTTAGATGAATTGTCAACATGAAAAAATTCTTGGAAATCAGAATTTGTATTGTCCAACCAATCCTCACTAACCTTTACGCCTGAGTTTTTGTATATCTCACTATTTTTCAGCAACCATGCTAAAGCTTTAATTATTACATTTGGTCTGACATTCTCAACATACAGTGCTTTTTTATAAATTTGTTTTCTTTTTAACTTTACTGGAATTGTAATATTGTCATCAAGTTGTCTGGGTAATGCATTGATTGTAGGTTGTATGTCAACAGGACAATTAACTACATTTCCTTTTACTGAAAGCTGTCTGCCTCTTGGTAATTCTCTTATTTGCATGAAAGGAATACGCAATGATATTAATCTTTCTTCAAGCTGGTGCAAATTTAACTCTTCGGGTTTTTCTGGGAAATAAAACAAATTTGCAACTGAAAGTTTGGGAATTTTGTCACTTGATAAAGCATTAAAGCATGTTCTGCAAATCCATTCAGTGTTATTTACAGATTTATATCTTGTACGGCACAACTTCACTATTTCTGAGTTCATATTCAATTTGGTGTGCAGGAACTGAACAACTGATGTCTTTGGCCACATCTGATTGCATGAGGTACAAATATATGAAAATCCATTTTCCAAAGATTTATGAAATACAATAATTGAGTCTTCAATAGTGTGTCCTTTACTGGAAATTGCTTTTTTAGCAGATTCCATAAATGTGAAATCAGGGTTTTGCCTAACTTTCTTCATATATTGAGCATTCATTGCCCTTTCTTTCAAAGCCCGCATAGGATTTTGTCTTGCTTTCAGCTTACTTTTACGAGTCATTTGCCTATCTCTCAATTTCTGTGTAGGATTTTCTCTTGATTTCTGCATACTGTTAAGAGTCATTTGCCTATCTCTCAATTTCTGTGTAGGATTTTCTCTTGATTTCTGCTTAGTTATAAGAGTCATTTGCCTATCTCTCAATTTCTGTGTAGGATTTTCTCTTGATTTCTGCATACTTTTAAGAGTCATTTGCCTATCTCTTAATTTCTGTGTAGGATTTTCTCTTGATTTCTGCTTACTTATAAGAGTCATTTGCCTATCTCTCAATTTCTGTGTAGGATTCTCTCTTGATTTCTGCATACTTTTAAGAGTCATTTGCCTATCTCTTAATTTCTGTGTAGGATTTTCTCTTGATTTCTGCTTACTTATAAGAGTCATTTGCCTATCTTTCGATTTCTGTGTAGGATTTTCTCTTGATTTCTGCATACTTTTAAGAGTCATTTGCCTATCTCTTAATTTCTGTGTAGGATTTTCTCTTGATTTCTGCATACTTTTAAGAGTCATTTGCCTATCTCTCAATTTCTGTTCAGTGTTTTGTCTTGCCTTCTGTTTATTATTACGATTAATCACCCTGTTTTTTAACATATGTTCAGCATTTTTTCTAATTGTATGCATCCCTTTCAGTGTCATTTTCTTATCTCTCTGTTTTTGAAAATCATCTTCTCTGTATTTTTTCATGTATTGTTTCATGTAGTGTTTTCTGTTTACTTTTGTACATTTTGATGAAGTATTAACTGTGATGTTTGCAGACATTGATTGCTGTTCAAAATATCTTGATAAGGCTGGGTAGCTCTCTACTGCTATAGGAGTAGGTAATAACTTCACTGGTAATATGTTAAATTCTGTATTAAAGCCAATCATTAAACTGGAATAAAAAGAATATAAGAATGACATCAATGAATCAAATTCCTTAAATGTAGCTAGTACTGACTTTCCATTTTCTTCAGATAATCCATTTCTTCCATGAGAATGAGAATCAAAAAATTGAAATTGCTTTTTTCTGTTTCTAAATATTGCCGAAGACACAGAATTAACAAGAATTATTCCACATTCACCCATTAAAAACAAATTTTCTATACATGTGTGTAAACTGTCAACAGTTTCTTCAGTGATGTTAGGTGAAATTACACCATTTAAAACAGATAGTTTTTGAATATGAAATTTCACTTGACCTAAAACTAATGATGATGGTAATTCATCAAAATTTAAATAATAACTTATAAATTTTTTAGCTCTCTTCAGATCACCAATAATATGTTTAAATAAGTTATCACCATCAACTAGAATATTATCCAAGTCAGTCTCAGTTATATAACTTTTACATGCATTGTATGCCAACATAACCAAAGAATTACACACACACTGTCTTCCTCTAGATTCATCATCAAATCTTTTATCAGCCTGATTAAAAGTGCCAAACGTAAATAAAACATCTGAAATAGGACTGAATTTACCGTTTCCTTTTGGAACATGTGATTTGGGTGCCAATATGCGTTTGTTAGAATTTAAAATCATTTCACAGTTTCTTTTTATTTTATCAAAACTTCTTTCCCTTGTATCTGTCTTATTTAAGTTTTTTATCACACATGAAAATTTTGTACATTGTGTATTACATTCACTTAAACCTTGGTTGGGTTTTGTGCTGTTAGCTTTTAATTCTAATATAAGTTCATTACATAATTCATATGCGAGTTCATTCATTATATTCAATGCCAATTCATTTGAAAATTCATGAGTAAAATCATATCTAATTTCATATGCAGTTTCATCAGTTGGGCTATATTGTCCCATACATTCAAAAGTTGGGCTATACTGTCCCGAAGATTCAAAAGATGGGCTATAATGTCCCGAAGTAGTCAGGTCTCTCCCTGAATCTACTCTTGCAGTTGCACTAGATGTCTGACTGGAGTCAACATCAAAAGTAACAGATGCAGCAACACTGATGCTGCTGCGATCTGTGGGGACAAGTCCCCCAACTACAAGTGAAGGCACTGGATCCACAGTTGGATCTAGCTTTTTCTTCTCTTCATGGTACTTCTTCTTCACCAATGTCTTCTTCCAACCCTTGTTCTTAGGCATTCTACTACAAACATTTGAAAAATACTTTTATATAATGACAAATTTTAAATATTCAAGATACAGTACAACCTCGATATAATGCCACCTTCGGTTCAGACAGATTTTAGCGTTATATCGAACTCGGACCAAAAACAAAATCCCCCAGCCCAAAGTCACATTGTCTGCATGTATGTACATGCCGACACCATAACAGCAAATTAGGTTAAAAAACAGTGTTCCTGTCGCTACTCCTTAATATTTCCATTGCTGAATTTCTTTAGTACTAATTTAAACAAATATTGTTGTAAAATATTACCTTATTTAATGATAATAAAGTAAATAATCGTTGAAAACATGTTTTTTATTTCTGCCGGAAATGACTAAATACACAATATCATACAAATTGAAAATTGAATAAAGAAGATGGATTTTTTGTAGAAAATTCAAAAATTTTCAACTTTTGATTGGAGTCAAGAATCAAACGTTTTCTGTTTGGAGTATCCATTTCAACAATGACAGAAAAAATAAGAAATAAAAAATCAGTGAGCGAGTTTTATTTACAACTAAAACACGTTTTTTCATATTAATCATGTGATATTGCATGGATTAAGTCATCAAGTTGTATAACTAGTCGGTGTTCTACCAAGCGTTAGATGTATGCATATTCAAAAAGGCACTGACAATATTCAGCGTTATCAATACAATGTAGGATATTTCTGTAGTCAGTCAAGCGTTACACTCATTTGGCAATATTATTGGGGGTAATATTATTCATAAATACCGGTCTGTTCTATTACACGGGTGGCGGATGGCGATATGCGAATTTGGCATTATAACGGGTGCAATAAATAGATGGGAAATCCGTTCTAAGAAACGACGTCGGTATACGAGGTTGGCATTCAAGATTATTTCACTTGGATAGAAAAGGAAACCTGAGTGCCTGGAGAAAACCACTAACCTTCTGCAAGCGATTTGAAAAATTTTCTCGCACTTGAGCCTGCTCTAGTCGGATCTGAACCTAGGCGGTGAGAAGCACTGTAATCTGTAAGCCTGTTTTTTAAATGACTAAGCCACTAAAGTTCCTCCAAAATACATTGAGTCACAACAGGAAACCATCAGCAGTTTGAATACCTACTTTAGTTGAAATCCCTTCAGTAGTTTTAGACAAATAGGAAAACAAATAATTCCAAGATGGCCATTGTTGGTGGCCACCTTGGATTTACCATCAGAAGCTTTCCGGTATTCAATGAGGCACAACTATTCACTACTTGGCACCTTGATAAAGAATGGGAGTGGGAGTTACATTGAACAATCTTATTTGAAATATTGTGACATATTGAGTTATTGATATATAAGGTCAAATCGTTTGAGAAAATACAATACTGAACTTGAATTCCGACCAAGTTTCATTTAAATTCAATAAATACAGCACGAGTTATCTTCTGGAAATGATCAACCAATCAAAATGCAGTATCCTCATCAATTATGCATAAATTTAATTAAGCATTGAACTTAAAACCAGATTTGTGGGTAAAAATCAAAATCTAATTAGTAATTATCTGGAAAACCAAACTTCGACACTAGCACCGCCACCACTGCAGCTGACTACGCTGTAGTGATTCCTATACGTTCCCTGGAATTCTTGCAGGTGACAGAAAAATGAAGTCCAAAATTATATGGGAAAACGAAACATTCCCTTAAATGTTATATAACTTTTATTATCATTATAATTAGTATAGACATGTCTCCAATTCAAATTACCTCTTGTGTCTATATGTTTCCTATTTTTCATGAAATGGTTTCATAAATATGGTCTATAAACTCATTTCTAATACTAAAATACATGATAATTTATCCAAGGTGAAGCTTCACTCTTAATATCTGCTTATTACTATTGTAGCCAGGTAAAATTAAGATGTTTGTGTATTTGTATTTTTGTAAATCATGTGCATTTGTTTATGTTTTTATCATGTAATCGTGACAGTTGACCATGACCTTGACATTCACATTGCATGCTGGGCACTTGCTCACCTATTCCTGCCATGGGTGAAATACAGGCATTATAATTTAGGATTTCAAACAGTGCAGAGGAGTTTGTCAAAGTAAAATATTTTTATTCACATAAAACCTGCAAAGGTATTATATCAACTAAATCAAAATGTGAGCTATCAACACAATTTGTTCTGATGAGTGTTGAAATTGATTTCATTGTAATTATAATGTTGTCAGGTATCATGTCATATTTCTTGAAAGAGTGATTGTGTACTGACTATATAGTTATGCAAGTTTATTTTATGTATTTGTAGGTTTATGTGTCTCTATGATTCGATGTGTTTGACATACTGCATCATTGAAAATGATGAAATATAGTAACTGAATAAACTGTATTCTGTCTTGTATATTTTGTAGTTCTGTTATCACTGTTAGGTATTGAAGTTTTGTGTACTATTTATTCCATGACTTTTTGATAATCATAATGTGCATTTTGGATTTGTTCAAATACACATTATCTAGCATGCAATTATGCCATTATGTAACAGAAAAGACTCCTTATCAAGAAAGAGGTATTAAAAGGATTAATGCCAATACAAACAATTTTGAATACTGATAACATAGTTGACATGAAACCATTTCACCCTATTTAAAATGATGCAATATTTCATGACTTCAAAAATGGGGTCAACCTTATAATCACAATTACTATTACTATGACAAAAATTTCACAATAATAACAGCTTATAATCCTGTAGAATGTCTATTTATTTCCGAATGTATTTATTTTTAGTGCAGTATGTTGAGTTTTAATAGCATTAAAGGCTGATAATTCTTTTTTCCCCTTTGATTAAACAAAATGGAGGCCACTTCTTACCTTTTCTTCACACTACTACTGTACTTCCTGTTTGGGTGGTACAGGCTAAAGAAAAGGTTGGTTAGCAGGATTGACAGGATCTTTATATAAAAGCAAATTATAAGGGTAAGTAGCCTAATAGTAATGAGAAGTAATTATGTTAAATACTAGGATTAACTCATATTAACCATTATGTACAAGGGTAATCAATATAAAGGGATATAAATCTTGAATCATGATATTTATTATTGTAATTTGCAACATATTTTTTTTACAATTACAAAATATAGGCTTTATTCCAATGACAGGACATATGGCAATTAAACCAGTTGTAAATAAGTCAGCTGAAGAAATTGTTTGTGAACAAAATTTGGCATGATCAGTCATTATTTAACACTGCCTATGTCTAAGTTGCATATTAATGAAATCAATTTGCCTACAGAAACAAAATAGTCATCAATCAGAAAAAGATATTACTGGTAATACTACAAAAACATTTTATTCAAACAAATTTTTAGGAATTACTTGTTATATTTATCATCAGCTGAAAAATGAATCCACACTGGCTATTTATGTGTTTCTAATTATAGAATCGGGGCCATCTTGGATGTAACATAAACATTTAATGACCATTTATATGTATTTGCTATTTATAGTAATGCCAATGGTGGCCATCTTGGATGACACAGAAAGTTGATTTGTACAAACTTTAATCTACTCCACCTAGGGACTTTCCACATTAAATTTGGCTTCATTTGGGTATGTGGTTTCAGAGAAGAAGAGTTTCAAAGAATTGCCTAAATTTAGCATCTAATTTGCATATTCCGCTAATTATGAGCAAACAGAAAAAGTTACTGAAAAATCCGTTACATATATTAAATGGCTAGACATCTACTTTCTAAATCTCAAATTTGAACTAAATCGGTTCTAAAATAAACATGTAACGACCATTTATAGGTTTTTGCTATTTATAGCAATGGCGGCCATCTTGGATGATGCAGGAAGTTGATTTGTACAAACTTTAATCTACTCCACCTAGGGACTTTCCACATTAAATTTGGCTTCATTTGGGTATGTGGTTTCAGAGAAGAAGATTTTCAAAGAATTGCCTAAATTTAGCATCTAATTTGCATATTCCGCTAATTATGAGCAAACAGAAAAAGTTACTGAAAAATCCGTTACATATATTAAATGGCTAGACATATACTTTCTAAATCTCAAATTTGAACTAAATCGGTTCTAAAATAAACATGTAACGACCATTTATAGGTTTTTGCTATTTATAGCAATGGCGGCCATCTTGGATGATGCAGGAAGTTGATTTGTACAAACTTTAATCTACTCCACCTAGCGACTTTCCACATTAAATTTGGCTTCATTTGGGTATGTGGTTTCAGAGAAGAAGATTTTCAAAGAATTGCCTAAATTTAGCATCTAATTTGCATATTCCGCTAATTATGAGCAAACAGAAAAAGTTACTGAAAAATCCGTTACATATATTAAATGGCTAGACATCTACTTTCTAAATCTCAAATTTGAACTAAATCGATTCTAAAATAAACATGTAACAACCATTTATAGGTTTTTGCTATTTATAGCAATGGCGGCCATCTTGGATGCCGCAGGAAGTTGATTTGTACAAACTTTAATCTACTCCACCTAAGGACTTTCCACACCAAATTTGGTTTCAATTGGCCCAGTGGTTTCAGAGGAGAAGATTAAAGTTTACGCACGGACGCACGCACGGACGCACGGACGCACGGACACACGCTTCACCATGGCATAAGCTCAGCTGGCTATAGCCAGTTGAGCTAAAAAATAAAGAAAATTTCGAATTTCAATTTGAATAGTTCTCTTAGTCTTTAATATACATGTATTCAGGATTCTGAGATATAATTTGGTGAATTACTTTCAGTTATGATGCCTGTATTCTAGTATTGTCGAAAACTTTGACCACACATAAAATACTGTACTAGAAATGACTTCCAAAATTTGCTAAAATTAAGTAAGAAAAAGAAAGTAAATTGGGATTTAAAACCAATGTCTCACCTGTAGGTAAACAACAATGACCTGTCTGTTTGACCTTTAATTAGGAATATTCATATAGAAGGATCCACCCAATAAATGGGTAGTGGTAGGATTCACTGGTAATAGTGTGTACTCAAGGTACATGATTAGTGTTCACATTATGTAGACAAAGTAAACACCTATGATACTTATACATGGATGAACTCGGTCCCTGATAAATATTTAAATCAAAGGTCAAGCGGACAGCTCAAAGTTGTTTGCCTATACAGGGTTACATAGTGGTGACAACAAGTCTTATACTTTTGTAAGTACATTTAGTACCATGTGTACATGTACTTAAATACTGATGGAAAAGTAACACCCTTGTCTAAACGGTCCACGCCTTCACAACAGCGGGATAAAATACAATCTGTCTATAATACTATAAATGTTTTGTTTGAATTCTGAAAAAAAAGGTGGAATTACTGACTGACAAAATGTACAACTCACCAAAATCATAAGATTTAGATTGTCCTTTCCCCATGATTGTTGTAAAATATCTAAAAGTTTCCGGTCGCAGTGAATTTCTGTGGTTTTTATTTAAGAAAACAACTAAACTCTCCTGTTTGTCTGTAAAATCCAATTTTTTGTTGAGATATTCCGGTTTACGATTTAATATATGAAGTTGTCTTTTAAGATAATGTTTAACACTATTAATTAATGACTTGTTGAGTGATAATTGTTGAGTTGTAGAACTGGCACAGATTGTCCATGTCCGTGTTAACACAATGGATGACATGGGGGCTGATCTGTAAAAAACATGTATGTAATTATGATTAAAACAATACTTATATATAAAAGCTAAAATATATTACAAAGATGATATACGTAACAAGAACTTAATTATGTACAACTAGGACTCATGATAGAGAGCAAAGATTCATACACAATGATTTAGTCATATTTTTTCAAAAACTTTTTAAGACTGGGAAAACTATGAATTTTGAAATATGGAAAACTGTATTATAAGCTAGGATTCTCATTGCAAAAATTATATATTGTGACATTATTTGAAATTTTGTGGGTAAGGACAACTAAGTTTTATTTGCTGGTGTATCTTTTTGTTTTGGAAATTTGAGTGGTCAAAATGGGAGATTTTAGTCATCTTTTCCCATATAAAACTACAGTATTCATTAGTAATTATAGGCAAACAAATAACTGATACAAATAAAATGAAATTCCTAGTTTAAGTTCAGAATAAATTTGTATGTAAGTGAGTAGATGAAGTTTTATGTCAGTCAGGATTATGTCACTTATATGGAGACATAACCAGTCATAGTTGGCACAACAAAATCACAAAAATAAGTGCCACATCCACCATTGTGCAACCATTTTATACAGGTGACAGAACACCTGTTTAAAGGGCTTGACATTAAAAGTTAATATTCATTGCAAGGGAAGCTTCATTTGTAAATGTGTAAATGTTAATTCTTCTCTTCCAACTAATGATGATATCTATATAGGTCCTCAATCTTAGGATTCTTAGATATATATAATGTAAAGATATAACAGAATGATTGATTGTCAGTCTTTCTGGTCAGCATGGTGTCTTAGCCTTGTGGTAGGTAAAGTGCTGGCTTATCACTTGGAGGTACCAGGTTCAATCCTCAAGCAGGACATTCTGTGAAGAAGTGGATTCAATGTTGTTTTTGTTTTTGAAGTTCCACCACCTGTTACTCTAATGTCTAACAATACAACCCACAGAAGTGTTGTGAGAGCTTAATCCACTGAGGACCTTGGTGAGAAAGTGGAATTTTTCTGATGTTTCCTCATTTCTGTTACAGATAACACCAGGAAGTAAATGGCTTGATTCTACCATAAGAGCATCTGCTCTAGGCAGCTTAAGTGTGAGTAGGCCGGTAATGACAGAATTATCACATCAGAGCATTTCCAAGTTTTGCCATTCTTGAGATTTTATTTTATCAAAAAAACTCTAAGAGTTTAAAAATAACCTGTGACATGCCAAAATGGCAATGTCCACCCAATAAAGAATACATCTTGCTGTTTGCTTCTAATTGTTTTTGTAATTCCATAACTTTACAAAAACCTTAGCAAGCACTTAGGAGCTACATATTACATAATATCAAAATAACAAGCCATTTCTCTAAAATAAATTAAACCCAAAACCACAGAGGGTATACAGGAAGAAAGGACAAAAAAAATCATGAAATTTAAATTATATAATATCCTTATTTACAAAAATCTAAAAGACCTGTGTGTTTGTTAAATGAAACATAGTAAACAACAACAAAATATTCATTATACAGTAGTTAACAGCCTTTTTAAAGTTTTACGACATGACATGATGCATGCATGTGCATATTTTTACAGATCTGCAGTTTGCATGTTCTCCATTAAAACACCGACTGATTTCTAAACACATAACAAAAATTTATATATAAGTTAATAGGTCTGATTTCATGTAATTTTAAGCAATATAAATAATAAGATGTATTGTATTACAAAACAGTAAACTGTGTGCCTTTATTGGTGAAGTGATGAATTTATCTTGACTTGGCGTGAAAAATAACAACCAAATACAGCAAAACTTCAAAATTGAACAGGAGTTTGACTTCAAAGTTAAAAAGGTCATTTCAAAGGTTGTTCCAATTTTTTAATTCAATTAAGGCTATTTTATGATAGAAAAATATTTCAAGAGCAAAAATTGAATTTAATGTAAGTCATCCACAGTTTTCAAGAAATAATATGTTCGTGTAATTTAAGTTTTACTGATACAGAAATAATCACTTCCTTATATGCTCTGCAGGTATAGCAAAATTTCAATATATGTGTGTATATTTTTCTATTCAAATTCAAATTAGATTTACTGTTAAAGAAATTTTTATTATAGAATTCAGTATTGAAATGGGGAAACATGTATTAAAAATAAAGTTAATCTACCATAAATGCACATAAATAAGAAATAAATTAGAATATTTTTATTTAATCTTTTTGGAGTATTTTGCACAGGTAAGAAATTGAATTGTTATTCATAAAGTTATCTATAAAACATGTCTGGAACATTATAAGTAAAACGTTAAAAGTAAATCAGTGACGCTGAATTTACTGTTTTTTACATTATACATTGTTAGTAATAAATTAAAAGTAAATCAGACAAAGTGGATATTTACAAGTTTTTTACTGGAAAGTTCATATTTTATTTATAATTCAATTAACCAAATATTGATCACACCGTTCTGGCAATTAAAAAATAAAATACAGTAGTAATGGAGTTATATATTATGGCAGACAGAAGAATCTTAACAGATATCTTTATATATATATCAGATACATCATTGATTGAATGGAATTTTAAGTTTAAGACAAGGGTAATTCATTTACATCATGACATCACTATATATGGACGAAGTTGCAGAAATATGTATAGATCTGTTTATTGGGTTTGAGCCTTATAATGGCAAATTGTAACTTATAAGCCTTAATTTATAAAAATAGATCACAGTAACACATGGTTGTTAGCATCACAGATTTGTAATTCAAGGGTTGTGGGTTTGAGCCTCAGTCACACTGCCACTGTGGTGTGTCCTTGACCAAGAGAGTTAATTTCCCATTCCTCCTGTCTACCAAGCTGCCAAATGAATATAGGGTAACAACAAATATTAACCTTATGATGAAATGACATCCCACAGCTACTTCACATGACTAAAACTGGGATAACTAAGAACCAAACTGATCAGCCTATAGACCTGAGATAGACTTATACTTTAACATCAAAATAACAAATGAGTTTTGTTTCCAGTGGCCAAGGGCTTGGCATAAGAAAATGGACTATTTAGAAATCCTCCTTACATCTCATCAGGGTTCAAACTCAAGACTTTCAACATGGAATGAACAACTGAACAAACACTAGTTAGTATCAAGTCAAATTACTTATAAAGCAAAAATAAGCTTAATGAAACCTTTATTTGCACAACAAAACAAGTGACTGTTCTATAGTGGGTGAAGGTAGCCAAGTGGTTAAGATAAACATTTCAAAGACAGGTGTTCCATTCTGCAATCTTTTTACTCATTTAACATTAGTTGCTTTGAATAGTTAAACTGCAAAGCATTTTGTGCCTCTGTCGAGTAGTTCAAAGCATATTGTACAATGTCTTTTGGCAAATAGCTGAACTGCCTCACACTTTTCAGGCAAGACAACATGAATTATTAAGAACACAAACCTTCATTTATCTTACACAGTAATATAGTGGAGATAATAATAAAAAATAACAGGAAATTCACAAGTTTTAAATTTTACATTTATCATGTTTAATTTTTGTACACTACATGTAAAAGTAAAGTTTTATATTATTTAGTTTAAGTATAACTACAGCTGTTATTTTTTCAAATTGAAAAGCAATCCTTTAGATAAACCTTAGTTTTATATATCATTGATATTTTCAAAATACTGCATGGAATAAAATATATATAAATAAAAATAAAATTGAAAAAATAAATATATATAGAAATTTGTTTAAAATTTTAAGTAAAACTTTTACCTTGCAACCCCATGTCTGCTGGTAGTCGTATATACATCACTATTAATGAATATGCACTAAAGAAAATTGATTTTAAAGTACTGCCTACAGTAGAGTAAGGTATATATATATGTATATAGTATATATCTTCACATCTATCTGTCTTAAGGACGACAGCCTGCATCTGGTGTGTAATGGTTTAATGCATGAGAAAATAAGTAATAAAAATCACCGCTTACATAGGACAAAAAATGACCTGTTATAAGACATAACAGACCAATACACAATTATGACACCTGAGTCATTTTTACCTGCCTACATTGTTTACCTTGTACAGATACACCTTAACAAAATAAATATGTACTTTAATACACTATAGGTTTTTCTCATCACTTTTTTGCAACTTAGGTACAAAACAATTTGGTGTGTTTTTTTTTCTACTACAAGCCAATAAATATTTGACTTATATGACTCTGAGATATGATAAGTATATTTAGAGATCATACTAACATTCTATTTTTTACCATCCAATGGCTAATGTCCTTATTTATATCAAGAAGACTTTTTTATCCCTAAACAAGTACCAGTATTGGACAGGCATTCAGGCAAAGCTTCGAAAAAGCTTTTATTGACTAATACTGGACTTCAACCAATAATTATTGAAATTGGAAAGAGTTCCATTTGTAACCTCCACTAAAATTTAATTTTGACTGAAAAAAGTCTAAAAATTACAGATTCACAACATTTTGAACATTTCTGTGAAAAATGATTTTTCAAATCTTTATAGAATATAATAGGTGGGGGGTACAAAAGAATCTCTTGCCTTGAAATTTATCGGTCACATATAAAAAACTAATGGATGACTAAATTTTTAGTTTTCTTTAAAGCAATTCAGCATTTCTTAAGGATATGTAAAAATTTGATCGTTTTTACATGAAATGGTTGGAAATAAAATCTGACAGCAGAGACATGTGAAAGTTGCTAAAATTTTGCGGAAGTTCTATTGCTTCTGGAACTGGAAGTCCTAGGAGTTACACCATTTTCATTGAAAAATCTTTGGATTTATGATATTCCATATCAAAAGGAAACAATAAATCTTCAACATTGTTGAGCGTTACCATGTGGTGCTGTATGGTAATTACCAATTGAAAAAAATACTTGGTATATATTTTTCATACTATAAGGCAATAAATATCTGACTTATATTACTTAGTGCTCTGATAAATGTAGTTACAAGATATACTTTTTTGTTTTTTGGTTTTTTTTCTGTACCATTTGACTATTTCTTCATGCGTCTAAGGGAGATGACATGTGTTTGGCCCATGCACAAGTCTCAGGGAGAGATAATTAAAAATCCATTTTTGACTAAATGAACAAAAGTATTGTAAAACAAGTCCAAATAAAAATTCACTACGAGATCTCAATTATTAATCATGAATCTAAAAAATCTAAAAATGTTCATATATTTTTATCTAAAATAGTGAGAAATAAAAATATTTTTTTCAGTGGGGTTTCCCAACATTAAAAGTTATATACCCCAAAATTTGTACACTGCTGAACTATTGTTAATATTTTTTATGGAAAGACATTCTTGTAGCAAATGTCTTGACTACTGCCGGTATGTTATGGTAATTGACATCTGTATATCTTTATGTTATTACATCAACATATGACAAGTGTATTAAGATCTTAAATTAGTATTTAACTTTTTTGCAACCAATGACTATTTCCTTGTGTATGAGGAAGATTTTGTACCATGCTTGATCCTTTATTGTGTCTCCAGTCTCCATCCTAAGCAAATTAAAACAAAACCAAAGAGTGATGACACCAGAAACAAACAATGTGTGATTTACTAGCCTCTTAAGAAGCTGTTCACTACAGTAAAAGAGATTACAAACCTGAGGCTAAGAATGAACTTTGAATCGATCAGTATGGGTTTAAATAAACGCAAATTCTTTATACATGTACAGCTGAACCTGTTCTCAAATTGAACACAGACGTTGTTCAGACTACATAGGTTTCCAGTTTGTACAGGTTAATTTAACCAATAATGGCAATATTATGATCTGTCCTACAAAATTAGTTCAGATTAGACAGGTTTTCAATATTCTTCATTTTTACTGCATCATATGCCTCATTTAAACTAGATAAAAATTCACTTTTGGTTTGACTAGAACTGAAGCGATATACATGTAAATCATACAAATCTAGAGAGAGACTCAATCACAGTGCTTTTCATGGCCCAAGTTCTAATCCCATGCTGGATAATCCTAGATGGAGAAAGTTCGTCAGTGTGCACACTGAAAGTCAAGTGATTTTCTCCAGTTTCCGTCCAGAACTGGTCACCTCAATATCGGCAAACAAATCTTGACTGAGATGTGCAACACCATTACTCCACTATACTCATATATAGTGCATGAAGCATCTCCAAGTCTAAACATGTTTGAACTGTAACTGTTGAGTCAGACCAGTGTTCCAGCCAGGATTTCAAAAAGGTAGGCTGCTGTTGCAACAATGGTCACCTGAGATTAAGGTCAACCAACTTAGTAGATCTTGAAGGTAGCTCAAGGTCAATTAACTTCGCAAACAAAGTAGAACTTCATATCCTGATACTATATATCAAATTACAAGCCTTAATGGTTTTTATTAAATGAAAAAAGACACATTTTAAAGTTTTGCATACTACTTAAGGTCACTACAACCTTGAATATAGGTCAAGGTCAACCAGTTTCCCAAAATTGGTAGAACTTTTTGTTCTGATGAAGTTCCAAGCTCCAAGGCCTTTTGGTTGTTGACAAGAAGATGTTTTCAGGTTTCATTTCATTAGGTCACTATGACCTTCAATGTAGGTCTAGGTAATTCACTTCACAAACTTGGAAAAGCTTCATGTCCTGATGCTACATGAGAAGTTTTAAGCTGTATGTGAAGTTTCAAGCGACAAAGCCTTTTAGTTCATAAAAAAAAATGTTTCAAGTCTTTATTATATATGAATATTAATGAACCAGGTCGGGATATCCCAAACACAAAATATTATTGCGCCGCACTGATACACACTTGCAAATTACAGAAAAATAAAAACTAACATCGGCCTTTACCAACGAGGACCTCTCTTACTACTTGGATACTAAAATACTCCTTGCAGTCAACACAATTCACTTTAATTACATCTTGACATTAAAGCATCTAATGAACTATTTCATTTCTCGAACGGATAAAAGTCAAAGTAGTTGTTCGGTGAATTGCTCTGAGCAGATTTTTCAAGCCCTATGCCAATACTTCCAGGGAAGTACCTTCCCTGTTCGTAAAAATATATTGGTTTGTAATTCTCCTTCCATTAGCTCTCTGTAAATTTATCTCCTACACTTATACTCAGAATTCATTTTTTCTGGTCTTTGCTGAAAAATATAAACTTGAAGAAAATACCGTAAAAACAATACACATCATCAAATGGTCAATGGTGTGGCCATCACACTGGTGCAAAGTTTAATTTCTCGGTAAGTATTTCAAACCTAAACTTACTTTTCCAAAAGTAAAAGAAAATGAAACTTGACATACAAATGTAAGATAGGATACACTTATTTCACTATACAGTAATACCTGCTAGTGTAACAGATAGAGAATAGACCAGCTTTGGTCAAGGTCATATATGATTAAAATTCAAATTTAAATTCAATTTATTGCTCAATTTATTGACCTCTTTTGTGTTAGGCCCAATATGAATTTTACTGACTTTTTATAAACCAATTTTGGTCAACAGCAAAACAGCATGCATAATGACTATTGAACAGATCATGTTTTATCTTGCTGACTATTTGACAAGATTGGAATTTTAGTCCGGAGCTTTTTTTTCATTACAAATGCGGTGCCATTTTGCTAGTAATAATAATAATAATATATTTATTGCTCAAACACAATTTACATAATTGGTTAAGACAATACAAAATGTTTAACAAAACAAACAAATTTACATACAGATCTACAAATAAAGAAAAACACATGTTTTAGATAAATGTCGACTTAAAATCAATGTGCAACATCCGAAGGGTTTTGATTATAATATTACAAAATGTCTCATTTTTAAGTTTGTGAGTCGTGTGTTGTTTCTGATGTCAAGACTGCAAGTTATGAAGTTTATTATTTCTCTTAATATCTTTCCATTTTTATTATTTAATAATTTTTTTTATTTTTGATATATCTGACATATTCATAAAATAAGGATTGTGATTTGAAATTTCTTTAAATAATATATTCCTATTTTGTTTGTATTGTTCGCAGGATAACAAGAAATGAATTTCAGTTTCAATTTGGTTTTTGTTACAACTTAAACATATTCTGGAGTCAACATCTAAATTATTATATCCTCCTCCTTCAATAGTAAGTTAATAGCGGACAAATAAAACATGCCTATTTATAACCACCAGCAGTGAGATACCTTGATAGATTTTTGTTGCAACATTGCTCTCACCAAGTCAATGTTTTGAGTCTACATGTACACTCATGTGCCAAATTAAAAGTCACAAAATGGCCGACACATAAAAGAAAAAATAGCACTTGCAACTTTTTTCTACATATTACTAGTGTTGTAATAGGCTGATCCCGGAACTTTTATACCAGGGTATAAACTTGGGTAGCACCTACTGACTGGTTAAAGGGAGGTAGGTAATTGTTTACATTAAAGTTGCCGTCTGCTAGGGAAAAGTCATAGGTGCCAGAGGGAAGGATTTGACATTGGAACAAAAAAAAGTTGATACTTAAACTGAAAAATGAAGGAAATAGTGGTGGAAAAATACTTGGAATTAACAGGCTTACAGTGTGCCATTTTTTGAAGAGAAGTGAAAATAAGGAAAATGCTAATTTGTTGACTGAAAGTGCAAGGAAGTCAAAATGTGGCAAAAAGAGACAGAGCACTGAAAGGGCTGATAGAAGACTTTTAAATATTGTGAAATTAAACCACAGAAAGACTTTATCAGATATTTCCACTATGTACAATGAAAACACACCACAAAAGCTATCAAAACATACAGTTCAAAGGAGATTACATGAAAGTGGGTATCACAGGAGAGTGGTAAAGAAGACCACCACCATTTCCAAGCAGAATAGACTAAAGAGAAGGTTGTTTTGCAGATCTCATTTGCACTGGAGTGTTAATCAGGATTGGTCAAGAGTTATATTCTCTGATGAAACGCAGGTAGTTATAGGAAAAAATAGGAAAGTTTTTGTCTGGAGAAAAAATGAGGAAAAATGAAAACCACGCTGTCTTAGTGTAAATAATGACTCACCAACTCCACAGCTAAGTGTTATGTTTTAGGGGTGTGTCACTTCTGATGCAGTTGGTACTTTAACACCCATAGAGGGCAATATAAATTCACGGAAATATATAGAAATACTGGACACTAATCTTTGGCCAGTTATTGCAAAATATGAACAAGACAGGGCTGGCCAGTTGCCATATATTTTCCAGGAAGATAATGCACCAGTGCATACATCTCTGGATACTTGTAGATGGAAAACAGCATGAATTGGCCCCCACAATCTCCAGACTTAAATATTATAGAAAATGTGTGGAGAACTCTGAAAATAAAACTATAAAAACGTGTTTCTCACATAAAATCTAGACAAGACCTCATTGACAGTGTTTTGGAAATCTGGACATCTCCTACTCCAACCTACATAAAATCATATTTGTTACTACCAAAAAGAATTCGAGCTGTTATGGCAGTAAATGGATGTATAACAAAGTACTGAAAATTTGGGATAAGTGACTTTATCGTATTTTGAAAAAAATACCATTGAATGTTTAAAATTGATTCAGGCTTCATGTAACACATCGGCCATTTTGTGACTTTTAATTTGGCACATGACTGTAGGTGTACTCCATTTTATAGAAAAAAATCTGACATACCAAAGAAAGAGTTCACTTATCCAATTTGCATATCCGCCATATTTGATGATGATTTGCCATTTTTCTCAATGATTCGTTATAGTAAATAATTTAAATTTGGCGCCATACCGAACTTGCACCTAGTGGCGGAACAAATGTCTGCTATATTATTTAATCCTACACCGGTACAAAAACCATAATCTTGTTTTCATTAAAATATTTTAAATTTTCAAGGTTCCTTTTAACTTTCAATTTACGAAGCGGCGTCGTTCTATATATAGCTATGTAACAGATATTCAGTTTTGACAAAATTGCAAATTCTAGCTGCTAACTTTGGCTCTATAGATAGTTCCCATGTGACGTCACACTGTCCATTTCACAGGTAAAGTAGCGGCCATTTTGTAGGTATTTAGAAATTGAATCTTATTAATTCATTCTAAAATAGGGTGTATAAAATTTATTGTCACATCGTTGTTATGGGGACAAAAATCTTATAAAATATACTAAATCAAAGTAAAAACATTGGCTATTTCATAAATTTAAAAACTTTATTGATATCCTGATTACTTTTTGAAAAACAATAATTTGAAAATTAACAAATTTGGTTAAAATAGATAGATAAATGATATAGATTGCCCAATAAAATGGCGACCACTCTACTGAAAAATTCGTCTGCTAGAGGTCCATGGGAACTATCTATTTTTCGAACCAAAACCCCATGATCCCAATCGATTGTCTGCTTTGATCATGGAGACCTGGTAAATGTTATCCATCACATACCAACTTTTTCATTCTAGCTTTCAATTTAAGGGTTCCTTTTAACATCAAAAATAACAAAAATAGAAAAAGTGAAGAATTTTGAAACTTTAGGGGGAAAACGTAGAAAACCACATTCAAACTGTCGCAATAAAATTTAATAACTCGATAGCAACATTAATAAGGACACCGGTTATCAATTGTATAGGGGGGTCAAAGAAGGGGCTAGACTGTCAAACTAATTTGGCAATAGATGTGTTTTACGCCTCTGGTTTTCATATCTGCCTTGGAACAAAACTTCGCGATCACGTGACCAAAAAAAAGATATGAATATTAATGAGGAGCGAACTGCTTCTTCCACATGAGGTAACCAAATATGTGAAATTTTGTCCTAAGATTGCTGGTAGAAAATGTTTATTCTCTAATGAATAAAAATATTGAAAAATATGATATGATGACTCGCACTACTATAGCAGCATTACACAGCATGTGCGAAGACGGAAAAGTAGTAGATTCACGCATGCTAATCCACGGAGTTCGGTAGGCGAGTTGTTCAAATGCACTGCAGGTTATATTATATTTTAACCTTATTGCGTATTTGTAGCCAGCTCCTTAACTCAAGATCAATTTATTACTGACGATAGGCAGCATAAAGTTACTTCTGTTGAGCGAAAACTGAGGGAAATTACCTGGGGAAAATAATTACTGTGCACACCTGGACGCCTGCTCGCTCTCGTTTCTTCTTGTACTGTTTATGTAGTTTCTTCCGATCGTACATCGATAGTGAGAGTTGAGAGTTGGGAGGCAGAACTTTCAAGGGTTTTTTAAAAAATGTTTTACCATTGATACTTTTTCAAGTAATTCTGGATATAAATATTTTTGTTTTCGCCCATTATTTAAAATGTGCAGAAGGAAGTTCTACAGAAAATATAATCAAAGAACTGGAGCACTGATAGCAATAATCGAGAACAGTATATATACTTAAGCCAATTCAGTGTTTGGCCTCAGATTATTGCAAGAATTCGTGTTGGTACTAAAAATTATATATATGGTTAGAAGTCCTATAAAATCTGATGAAAAGGAAACGTCTTTTAAGTTAAATTCAATTTATAAGAAAGGGAGATAATTTTAAGAAATGATGTTGAAATTCAGTAAACTGTATATGCCATTGCATTTGTTTATGGACAATGTCAATAGACCATCCTTGTGAGATGACTTTAAATTTCATTTATTAAATAATACAATGAGTCTGCAGTGTTTATTTGTGTATTATGATTATTATTTTTAACAAGGGTTATTGATTGGTTGCATATCATTTTATCCAAGATACTTATATTGTTGCGGATTAATCTGAACACCAAGTTTATTATGTGCAACAGCTTATGTTTGTGCTTTTGATCAACCAAATTCAAACTCAGTAGTGAGGCACCTTAGATTTTGTCCAAAAGAAATATCATTATGGTGCTGTAAAAGTGTTTTATCTACCTACTTTTATGTCTAGTACGACTATAATCAGCCCACTAAACCCCCATTTTTATTTTTTGACTTGTTAGGGGTTTAGTGGGCTGATTAGTCGGACTACTTTATGTCCAGCATTTTGGCTACCGTGTATGTTCTTTGGATGAAACCTTGAATTCCAAACCCTGTCACAGTAGGCACAACAGGTAATCATAATACTAAAGCTCTATTTCAACCATCCAGCATTAGACGAAGAAGCAAATGCTAGGTATATATAAACATTTCATTTAACCATTGACGAAGTTAGTTGATAGAATATTTGCACCTCAAGTAGGAGGTAATGATTTCCATCAAAGACCAGTTATAATCAAAGGTTTGAAAATTGGTTACTAGTGACAATTTTTCTTTTATATTTTACCACTATGGTAGCTCAGGTGGTCAGGTGCTTGCTTTCTATGCAGGAGGTCATTGGTTTTAACCCCGACTGAATATGGCCACAACTTGAAAATAAATATTGACTTTTTTATTGCAAAGCAGTCATCATTTAGAAATGAAAGTCATGGGGTCCTTTGGAAGACCTGACCCATGTCACATCAGGCACGGCACATTAAAGAACCCTCTCTGTACATTGCCCTGAACACACTGCAAAGGTATAAATTCCTGCCACTTCACCTATATCTGGTGATGTCTTGATGTAAGTGAAATTTTCTTGACTAGTATGTAAAACCCCAGACAATCAATCTTTTACATCTTGATATGAACGTTGGACTTTTTTGAACAAGACCTTAAACATTGATGCCCTTTCTTATACGACAGGTGCCCCTTCTCCTATACTTGTATACAAGACCTTAAACATTGATGCCCTTTCTTATACGACAGGTGCCCCTTCTCCTATACTTGTATACAAGACCTTAAACATTGATGCCCTTTCTTATATGGCAGGTGCCCCTTCTCCTACACTTGTATACACGACCTTAAACATTGATGCCCTTTCTTATATGGCAGGTGCCCCTTCTCCTACACTTGTATACATTTAGACCTTAAGCACTCATGTCCTTTCTTGTATGGCAGGTGCCCCTTCTCCTACACTTGTATACATTTAGACCTTAAACATTGATGCCCTTTCTTACATGGCAGGTGCCCCTTCTCCTACACTTGTATACAAGACCTTAAATATTGATGCCCTTTCTTATATGACATGTGCCCCTTCTCCTGTACTTGTATACAAGACCTTAAATATTGATGCCCTTTCTTACATGGCAGATGCCCCTTCTCCTATACTTGTATACAAGACCTTAAACATTGATGCCCTTTCTTATATGGCAGGTGTCCCTTCTCCTACACTTGTATACACGACCTTAAACATTGATGCCCTTTCTTATATGGCAGGTGCCCCTTCTCCTACACTTGTATACATTTAGACCTTAAGCACTCATGTCCTTTCTTGTATGGCAGGTGCCCCTTCTCCTACACTTGTATACAAGACCTTAAACATTGATGCCCTTTCTTGTATGGCAATTGCCCCTTCTACATGTACACTTGTATATAAGACCTTAAACATTGATGCCCTTTCTTACATGGCAGGTGCCCCTTCTACATGTACACTTGTATATAGGACCTTAAACATTGATGCCCTTTCTTATATGGCAGGTGCCCCTTTTCCAACACTTGTACATACATTTAGACCTTAAGCACTTATACCCTTTCTTGTATGGCAGTTGCCCCTTCTCCTACATGTACACTTGTATGCAAGACCTTAAACATTGATGCCCTTTCTTGATGGCAGTTGCCCCTTCTCCTACATGTACACTTGTATACAAGACCTTAAACATTGATGCTCTTTCTTACATGGCAGATGCCCCTTCTCCTATACTTGTATACAAGACCCTAAACATTGATGCTCTTTCTTACATGGCAGATGCCCCTTCTCCTATACTTGTATACAAGACCTTAAACATTGATGCCCTTTCTTATATGGCAGGCGCCCCTTCTCCTATACTTGTATACAAGACATTAAACATTAATGCCCTTTCTTATATGGCAGGTGCCCCTTTTCCAACACTTGTACATACATTTAGACCTTAAGCACTTATGCCCTTTCTTGTATGGCAGGTGCCCCTTCTTTAAGAATTGTATTTCAATTCTAAAGTACAATGTATTGATACAAGTTTCTGTAACTTGTTATCTGGTAATACTTTTTTACAATTGGAGTTTCTGACTCTGCTGTAAGAATGATAACAAAACATTATAACAGAAGTAATATAATGAAGTTTATTGATAGTAATGCTTCTTATAACAACAAAAACACATTCTGAATAAATGGCTTATTAATTACAGTAAATATTGTTACAGTGACCATCTCTAGGACCACTTGTCATTCAGACCACTGTCCTACAGTAAAACGTGTTACAGTGACCATCTCTATATGAGGACCACTTATCATTCAGACCACTGTCCCTTTGGTTTAATAAATTTCCACCAAACAGATCACCAGTCTATATATAAAGTTCATATTTTTGTAGGTCCTGTGGGCAACCTTTATGTACAGGTTTTACTGTATGTTTGATTAAATGAAAAATAAACTTTTGTAAAAATTTAATGTAACATCATTTTGGACAATTTCTGATCACATGTGAAAGTTTCCCATGATATAGTGTGAAATATCTCTAAAGAAAACAAACTGTAAAACATTAATCACACATTTGAAAACATTTAATTGTTTTGATTTTAAATAAATGCTGACACTGCAGTATTACATGTACAATGAAACATGTCTAAATCAAAGCTTTAATAGACATAATGAAATGTTTGATTAGAAAATACCATATATATTGTTTGTTATGTTCTCCCATATAAACCAAAACTTTGTCTATGTTAAACAGGTTATAATTCATGTATAACAACACAAGTAAATGAAGCACAAAACAAAATGATCCAAATATAGCGACAAATCTATGTTGCAATAAGCAATGAATCACGATTGCACAATTAGCATATCATGCCTATATATATATATTAAAATAACTTTCTTAAATACAAATATCACAAATGTATATAAATGATTATGATAAACAGATACAAATTGATTTAATTTTAAAATATATATATATATATTTTGAAAGCACTTATTGTGTTGGTAGATTAACAAAAATCCTTACCTTGCCTGACAACATAAATCATGAGTTGTCTCTCTTGGTCAATATTTTGACCACCCCCAGTACACGCCTTTATTACCAAACTGATAACATTATAAATATATGTAAAACCATGTATATATTCAACTTATCTTGCTTCAGCTAAGAGTTTGATCTTATGCTGATAAAGTTCCAAACTTTGGTAGTGTAAATAAGCCCATGATATGTGATTATCAGGTGGGACTGTAGGGACTTCATGTTTTGTGAAACATTTGATGATGGCCACCTTATGTCATTGTAGGCATGTATTAATTAAACATGCCATGGATAATTCAATTAATGGCTATCTCTTGGAATTTACTGAGGAAATATTGAAAACAATACAAAATATTCACAATGGTATCCATAGCAACAAAGATGTTATGATCAAACCGTATATTTCAATAAATAAACTAACATAACAATATCAATGTAATGAAATTATGTAAATGCATATATACATATATTAAATAAATATTATAAATATTGATTGTTTCAAAATCTTTAATAAAAATGTATCATAACATTTGTTTTTTAAAACTTACGACTAGACCTCTTGTTAAGCTTGTAAGTAACTTTGACAAGATTTTTAATATAATGTGTTTATGTAAAACACACAAAATAGAAATCAAAGATAGAATCATCTGAAAGCTGTACTATTATTGATCAAAGGGCCATAACTCTTCATACCTGGTTGTGAATGCTGCATATTACCTTGGCTATAAAGCATATGTACACTAAGTATGAAGATAACATGGATCAAAGGTGGGTAGGGACAGTGATTTCAATAACCCTTCCCCCTTCATTAGGGGTACGGAGTGGAGGTTATATATTTGCATCTCTTATAGAGAGCAACAATTGAACCTTATGGCACAAAGAGATAAAGGAAAAAATAAGAGGCAAGATACTACTGAACCTCTAATTATCATGCTTATGGCACAGAGATATTAAGGAAAAATAAAAGGCAAGATCACAATGTGAGACAGAGATTTCTACAAGCAATAGGAACCATTAACATGAATGAAAACCTTTTGACAGTGTAAAATTAACTTTACAACTATAGGAAAATACATTATCAAAACAGCCTTAAACATTTAAATAAATAATGATACAAATAATGCAACATTAAATTACATTTGTACAAAATATAAAGTTATTATCATTGAGATTTATTATACCAACACGATAAATTTCACCCACTGAGCCATGTGGTACCTTTCAGGTTCATACAGAATGCATTATCATGGTGCTTTACGTCCTAAGATTTTTCAACTTGTATCAAGACTCTTGCAGTGTGCCTAGAAAAAAACCCACCCACTTTTATCTGCCCACGTGTTTCAAACCTAGATAGTACACCGTATTTGTTTATGTAGCACTATCAATGAGACTGTTCCATTTACTACCATATTTCACAAAACCTGTAAAAACACACTGCCGCAAATGTTACAGAGTACCATATAACACACTGATGAACCCCATCCCTGGTATTTCACAAGCACATGTTAATGGCATCCAAAATGGAAATAATTTGATAAAAAAACTATTTCATCTAAAAGTTGGATTTTTCATTATTAGTGTTAGACTTGACACCCAAACTACAATATAACAGACAAATCAACATCAAATGGTATGGCTATAGAATGTCCAAAAGAAGTTGCAGTAGGAAATGGAATGTTTTCTTGGTGGAGTATGAATGTATGTAAAAGTCTTATTTTAGTGTCTCCACAAAATATAGCACCACAAAATAACCCTGCACCATTTTAAATCTTCTTCCAAATGTAGCTTGCTGGATTCTATGTTGTTATCTAAAATACATAAAATGCATCAATATAAATGTTACAACTTGGAACTGCAACTCTCTCTCTCTCTCTATCTTGGACATAGCTTATTGATTTTTGACAGTCATCAGTTGTAAAGAGTTGTTCTCCTTGTTCGTCTAGATTATACACCTATAATCTTCATTTTTACCAGTATTTATCAAGCCCTAAAACTCTTTTTTAAGTGTCTTGATTAATATATGCCATTTTTGTGATAATACGAGACAGCAAGAGATAGATAAAAAACATACAGCAAGGATTTTAACATCACAAAGTCATATACATTAAAACTACCATTTGTACAGCAAGATTTCAGTTTTATATAGGAGTTTGGTGATAAACGGATTGAGACTTGTAAAGTAGAAAACATAGAAGAAATAGACTTAAGGATCTCAAAATACTGTGAGATGTGGCAAAATTATTGAGGTGTATTATAACAAGGTTTTACTGCAGCTGTACTGGAGATATACATATAGTCTATAAAGAAAATTCAACCAAAAGCTTCAGAGATTTACCACTCATGGTAGATACCCGTATACTTACTACAACAAGGTGTCCATTTTTGCCCTTTTTAACACTGGACATTGATCCTTTGGTAAACTCAATACATCCCTGTTTACCTCCAGAATATCCATGACTAACACTGAAATGATATAAATAAACAGTAAATCAAAGCAAGCAAATCATCATATACAACACAAGTATGACAATCCAAACAGTGGAAATTAGACTGAAAAAATGTTGTTTTATACCCAAGTTAAGAATCTTTAACTTATTCTGGGGTGGTGAGATGGATGTTGGTGAAAAAATGGAGTACCTGAAAGGAAAAACTCTCAGCAAGCTAACCGACAATTTTTTTGCATTAGGATTTGTTGAGATAAAGTTGAACCTAGGTCATCAGTGCTATGATCTGTTAGCCAGTGTTTTGACTACTATGCCAACAAGCCCTCTTCCCTTGACAATAATCCTTACTAACAAACTTCTGAGGGTTAAAGTACATGTCAAGAACAGCCCTGTTCACCTCCTGCTTCAGCTAGAGCAAAGATGATAGATGTTTTTATTATCAGGATATTTTACCTTTGGAAATTGTCCTGACATTTTGAGTAATATAATTGGATAATAAGATTAAATAATTTACCTTCCCTCACTGATGACATGCACAACATCAGTCTTCTTTCCAATTAAAGCAAGTTTTGTGACAGCCTCAATCACATACTCACAGTGAAGGATCAGGTCACCCTAAAAACAGACAATAACATCTTATGAAATCTTAATAATTTTTGTTAAAATTGTTTTCAACATATTAAGTAATTTTGGATATCATTTAAAAAATAATTTTAAGCTCACACAGAATTTGTATTACTTTTGTTGAACATTTTTATCCTAGTTCCTAGAAGTTAGCATAAAAATCATAGTGACATCTTGGCCAGGTGAGCTAAAATGGAACCAAAATCTGAGATTGGTTGAGAGTTTGCACTGCTTTCTGATTGATTTATTTCCTATAGAAAAATAAATTTCATGATTATCTCTCTTTCTCTAGTCATAAGGATATGGAAAATAGTTTTGTAGCGGTTCCTCTGAGATGAGGCCTTTCCATTGCACTCCGGTTTGGCTAACTCTTGGGAACATCCCTAATGCGGATGAGTCGTGTACACAATCTATTAGTGTGGGTTATCTGTGTTCACGCTAACCCACCTCCCCGGTCTGACCCTGCATTTTTTTCTTTTTCCTGTTACTTACTTGTAAGAATGTTTCTTAATGATAACAAAATGTCCTATTTTTCTATTCACCAACTGACTTGGTTAAAAATTTGCATTCTATTGCATAAATTTGTGATTATCTCCCTTGATAATAAAATGTCGTACCTTTGATCCACTGACTTCCTGATTATCCACTTCAATAACAAAAACACCATCTGATAGAGAACTTGTGGCAATGCCTGTTTAATATACCAAATAAATAAGTCAGTATGTATTAAATATTATGTACCATGTGTACATTGTTAAAAATGTGTGAAGTTATTAATTCAAAGATAATTATTTGTAGTCAGACAAAGTTACTATGGCAACATGTCATGAATAGCTAGGAGAAAACCTCTGCAATTATCAAATGTCATGTTAAAAAAAGATCTTTTTTCTTGCTTTTCTTGACACATCACATTTGCCAATGAATTGTAACAAGTTATAAATTAATTTTTCTTTTGCTTGTCCACCATATCCTATCTTACCCTTCCGGAGCACCCAGCCTCACTTCCCTGGCAGAAGTTCACATATGTTAACCTAATTTGCCAGTGTTAAAGTTTTTACTTAGGTTTGGGATTGTGGTCTAGACATGGATTGGTATGTTTGTTTTTGATTTTCAATAAAAGATAAATAAATGTTATTTCTATCAATCTTACCCGATATATTATCATAAGACAGTTGATCTTTCAATGTAAAATCTTTTTGATTTAACAGATACAGATGTTTTTCTGTCAATAACATTACTCTCTTTCTGGCCTTGTATCCATGGCGATCAAATTTTGTAACTATTGCTGAATACTGTAATATAAATTTAGATATAAAGTTCCAGACATTGCAGAACTTGTAAATGGTTTACAGGACATTAAGTCTAGTAAAACTTGAATTTTTAACAGACTAGATGATTTTTTTCCAGACCAAAAACATGGACATACTTCAAGTTGAACATGCTTTGATACATGAAGTGTCTACCTGACTATGATCACCCAGTTTTAGACCTTAGTAATTTTTAATTCCACTAGGTGAATACATTCACAACACTAAGCAATTATCTTAGCCACCTAGCAGAGTTTAGAAAAACTAGTATCTTATCAGACATGTGGAACTGAAATACAGAATTTTTCATCGGACTGACATGCTTTTTTACCAGATATGTCAAGGGTCCGAAGGCATTTCAGAATGGCTAATCAACAGATTATCAAAACAAGAATTCAGTGGAATCAAAAGGCTTTCCTGTCTCTGGTATAGTCAACATACATTTTAGACTTATTTTACTGTACTTTAAATCCTAAATTTGGTATGTGACACATCATCTTGAGTTGGTTTTACATTTGTGCCAAGTTTGGTCAAAATATACATAGACGATATGGTCATTACTACTGGTATATACTCACTAATCTCATAATTAGGGGTATAATAAATAAATAAATAAATACCTGTAATTTTTCATCCATGGTCTTTATTTTTGAGTCAAACACAGATGACTTGAGGCTTTCAAGTTCCTCAGCTGAAATTTAAATTGACAACTGCCATAAGAAATCAGCAAAACAAACATTCACCATACATCATGTACAAATAATACTGCTATAATAAAGAATCTCCCAATTAAATCCATTAACAGTGACATTTGATATATGAACTCCAAAAAATAGACCTCTTGGACTTCAATGGCAGAGTTGATAAAAGTGCTGACTTAAAGATAACAGCGCCTCCCACTGCCTGGGTTTAAATCCCACTTAAGGTAGTTCCATATTTTACAAATCGCCTGAAAACACATAATGAAATTTTGATATGTTGTACATGGACATAAACCATTCAACATGCCAAAATTTCAGGGCAGGTATTCGACTTGCTTAAGAAGTTCTGAAGCGCCACCTGGTGGCCATTTTCACGGGATATATTATCAAAGTATGACCACTGGTATCAACAAATAAGCTTTAATGATTTTTTGTCATGCTTAGAAACCAAAAGTGTCTTGCATTTAAATTAACCATGATGTCATGAAGGTTATTTGGACCAATGGAATTTTACTTCCGGTCACGTGAAGATTTTTTACAGCGCCACCTATCAAGAGAGAACATTAAAATTCTTAAAAACTTAAAGTATCACCCTTTCGTAAATTTGTAGACAATTAAAAAACTAAGTCGAATACGACCCCCGATTTTCACATATATTGCACATAAATATATAAGTTTGATTTTTGGAAACAAAAAATAGGGGGTCGTCAAGCTACTTTTTTCATAAAATTGCATCAAAATCCTGAAACAAGAAAAAAAGCCCCATTCCTTACATAGGAAGATACCATTAATGCCTAAGTATACTATTATGAACGCATGTTTTCGTTTGTTATTAACAAAAAGTTATTAAAAACACATATTTTGAGCTATTTTGGTTGTGCAAAACAAAACCAGTTTTAAATTTCATATGGTCTGTACCCATAGCAACCGTTACCAAACACAGATGAATTAAAGTGGAAAGGGGAATTCGTATATATTGATGAAGAGTTCTTGATTCTACCACGCCGAAATGAAACGCAAATACAAGAGCATGGTCAATTTGACACCGATAAAAATTATTATACATTATGTTTATTGAAGAATCGTCAGTTTCCGTCATACTATCTTTATTTAAATTCACCAATAAAGTCACATGAAGCAGCATTTACATCACAGTAATTCAAATTTTAAACGGTGTACTCAAATTTTTCAATTATTTAGACTTGTGCCCTCAACAGCGTAGATCTTTCTTATGCAATTAGATTAGTTCTTTTGAATAGTACTCAAATTTAATATTATAATGTCAATAATGTGAATTATAATCTTTTGTGAATGCAGAAAATACATCTAAACGATACGCGTAACAGCGTTCCCGCCAAAATTCTGTAGGCGCCAAAGACCACATATTCGTGACGTCATAGATGAAAAAGACGTCAAATCAAACATATCGACCGTACGCACAAAACGTCGACGTCACCATGGTATGGAACTACCTTAAGCAGATCCTAGTGTGAGGCAATTTGCTTGCTAAAGGTTGATGATCAATTCTAGAATAGTGGAGGAAATTGGACATGTTGGATAACCCAAAGAAAAACCACCGACCTTCAGCAAGCAACTGAAAAACATTCTTCCACATGATCTTTACAAGTAAAATTCTAACATAGGCATTGTGAGGCCTCAAATCAGGGTAGGTGAGAAAACAAAGATACACTGAGGTTGAAATATATCCAGGGATTTATCAGGGTCTTTTGGGAAAAGGCCCTAAACTAAAAATTGGGAAAAACTATCAACTTTTTGCTCATTTTGGGAAAACTTTGACATCATTTTTGATGCCATTAATTATTAAATCTAATGCTTTTAGTGTATTGAGTTGATTGAAGATTGAGAAAAGCAGCCACATTTATGGCAAGACTTCAGCTATGTATCTGGTACGATTTTCTAATTGGGAATTTTTTCAGCCCATTTTGGGAAAAAATCAATGTTTTTCCATTGGGAATGGGGCCGAATTTCGGCCCTAAATAGGCCCTTGATAAATCACTGATATCATTTAAATTTAAATAAATCTACAAATAAAATCCAAAGTTGTGGAATAAATGCACTTATAGAAAAAACAAATATATGTTTAAAACTTACTAAGATGACTGTCCACAAACTTGTCCTTTACACTGCTGGCATAAAGTTCTTTTTTCCCCTTGAACAATTTTTCTGCTATCACTTTCTGTTCAAGCTGTGTAAAAAATAAATTAATACCTCTATAATAGTACATACATGGTTATTGAAACAAGCTTTCTGAGTGTACTGCACTGGCAATACAATGTTTCCTACCAGCATTAAAACATAATTGTAATTTCAATCTCAAAGAAATAATAACTTTATAAATAATAGTAGAGTACGACTGGAACAAAACATGACTATTCTGAAATCATTCCAGGTGCATACACTGGCAAACAAATGTTCAAGATCTGTGAAAAATTAGAAATACTGAAGATCACTTATATTTCGCGAGAGATTTATTTTTGTGTAAATCCGCAACTTATCCCATTCGCGAATTCAAATATCACTTGAATATTTCAAGCATACAGATATTTCTATGTTTACATACAAATGGTGTATTCAATAAGATTCCAAACACGAATTCAAATATTCGTGAATAAGGCCAAGATGGTCTTGACGCAAAATGATCTACAGTATCAAGATGTCTCCAGACTGACCCTGATTATTTTTGAATCTTAATTCATCTCTTAAGGACAGACAAATGTGGTGCAGCTTGTTTCACTGCCTAGGCCAAAATCTCACTTTTGGAGTTCCTTATGGGAGACAGTATGCCAGGATTCTTCTCCACTTTTACTATTGTTGCCTTACCTGTTGTTTCATGACAGGTGTTATCCTCTTCACATAACTCAGTATCAGGTTCCTCACACAAAGTGACTTTATTGTTGTCTTACCTGTTGTTTCATGACAGGAGTTATCCTCTTCACATAACTCAGAATCAGGTTCCTCACACAAAGTGACTTCAACATCTCTGATGTCTAAAAGAAACAATATAGAAACCATGGTGAAAATAATCAACACTAGAAATGTCCTTACAAATATCCAAAGGCAACACTTGTATACATTCACCCTGTCTTCAATGGTTTAAAATGATGGACAAGCAGACAGACAGACAGACAAATAGACTTACAGATAACACTGTGCATTTGGAAACTTTAGTTAAGTTTTTACAAGAGAAACATTTTAATTTCTGTTGGGTAATAGCCTTGCAGTGTAAATGCAAGTTAATTATAAAACATTCAAATTTTTTTATATAGTTTTTGATACTTTTATTTAAAACTTATTACAGACCAATAGAAGGACAGAAAATTAAGCCAGCAGACAATACAATGTGTTTTGTTTATCTTCCCAAATTGAAGGGTTCAGGTATTGGTTTCAGAACTATATCTGGTATACCTCTTGTAATAAGACAGGTGGATGTAACCATTCTTTTTGTAGTACTGACTTTGGTACATTTTTCCCCAGTCTTGTCAGGTAATTGTACTTTGTATACTGGATAAAATCTTTGTTTTCCTCACACTCTGGCCTCTTCCTGTATATAAATCCCTTCACAAACCTGAAATAAGTTTAGTAATTTCATACATCATGCATGTTCATATAATAACAAGCAAAGTGTGACAAGACCGTGTAAAGATGATCAAATTCATTGTAATGAGTAAGATAGTATAAAATCCTTTCATAAACCTAAAATAAAATTAGAATTTCATGTAGGGGGTGCTGTTGCCTTTCAATATATTGAGGGTTATGTGTTGAAACTTAGGTTGTGACTAAAACTTCAGAGTTATATTTCTGCAACTCCTACCAACACCAGAGCTATAACTGATACTGCAAAACCCTAAACTTTTAGCATTTCAATTTGATGCTGACACAGGTGTTATTTGGCTTAAGCTTTTCTGTACTTTGTACAGGATATAAGTTAACAAAGACTCACTTCCTAATGATTTGTACTGCCCATCTACGTCTTTCTGCTCGTTTCCTGGCTGCAAAACTTCTCCAATGGGCTTGTACAATTATAGCTGAAACAGGAACAAAGTTAAAAGGTAAAAAAAATGTGTTAATAAATTCAACCTTGACCATTCTTTCTAAATTCATCAAAATCAAGATTTTAAGCAAAAAGTTCTGATTTTCCCCTTTTGTCCTTGCAGAGTGGTAGTCCACAAATTGTTACAAAACAAGACCAAAATGTACTGATAATTTATACAATTGTCCTATAGGGCTTGTAAGTCTCATTATGTAACACCATTACGACATTGTGATTTCTTGGTACATGTAATAGTTGAAATTAAAATTTGTCAAAAGTCTTCACTAAACAATGGTTTATTTGACATTACTAGAGACGTCTTGTTACCCTGAAAAATCAGGAAAACCTCTTATATTGAGGAATAATATCAATGACTTGAAACAAGATTGCATGCTTAGCTATTGCTTTTCTGGTAACAGAAACCTTAATAGTCACAATTTCTTTTCACATTTATAGAAAACCTTAATTAAGATGGTTTACAGTATGCGTTGGAAATAGTGAACTGATATGAAGCCAGTACACAATTCCAATATTTAACTGTTTAACATTTTTGTGTTACCTGTAAAATGTTTTATCTTGTATTAAAATTCAGTTTATTTTAATTTGTTTTTCAGCTAAAACAAATGTATCTGGTACAGGATATTGTATCATGACATTGGTTTGGTACAAGATCAGGTTTACCTTGAGAACTACTGTTTACAAACTTCAGACCATAAAAACTCATAAAATCCCAAAAAGGATGTTCTTTCTTAACAACATTGACAGTTGCATGTCACTTGCTTGTGTTCACCTACACAAAAGGATTCGGACAAGGGGAATTAATTTCCAGATCTCAGGAATAATACATTACAAACATTTCAGTTAACCTTACCTGATAATTTTATCCTTAAGTACTCCTTCCTAGCATGGTGACATCTGTATTTAGCTTGTATTACTGTGGCTGTCAATTAAAAATTAATACAATTATTTATAATAAAGAGCTATTAAAAATAGTTATACTTATTGCTAAAACTATAAATAAAGGAACCACTCTGGATAAATGAATAGTTAGAAGATTTCAGATTCCTTAATTTGGAGGTATTATGTTCTTAAACACTTAAATTGGTATTTTGAAGACTTAAAGAAAATCTCTGTAGCCCAATTGTCTAAAACATCTGCTTATACAAACACTGTTTCTTAAAACCTACATTTCTAAACTTGTTCAATATTTATGAGTTTGCTTTTTGAAATTTTTAAGTTCTTCTGTGTACCGGTACACTGGTTTCTTCTACCATTCCTGATCAGTGCTACCAGATCCTGGATACAATGAAATATCTTACAAACCTTCTCACTGCATAGGTTCAAATCCCACCAAGACTGTGTGAAAAGTTTGTCAGTGCATTAAATATTGTTGTTTTTCTGGGCACTCTAATTTTCTCTTCCATCTCAGATCTGTTGCCTCAATAAGAATGAAAGAATCTTGACTGGGGCATAAAACACAATTACTAAATCCAACCATACCTAAGTCTTGTTTCCGTGCTTGGAAGGCATCTTCTGTTGCAAACAAAACTCTTGGGAATCTGATAAATAACTTTGTTCTAAAAGCAAAACAAAAAATAAAATTAAAAATGTATTTGTAATCAATTTCATGTAACATATAAACAAATATGAGCAAGTTTAACAATCAAAATAGTTTGATAAAAATTTGGGGCTTTGATGTAGTAAATTCAAATGTTGTTCTGGCTGTTTTCTTTGCAATTTAAGTTTACCATTTTCCAAATTAGTCATAACTTTACTTTGAAATAATTTTTAGAAAATTATACTTGGTTTCAAAATAATTAGTCATGGCAATAAATCCTGTGAAAACTTAACCCTTAGTAAACTGAATCCTGTCTAAATACAAATGGATTTTTAGGATATACCAGTGCTATTGTTTATTTAATCAACCTATACGAAACAAATACCCTTCCCTAGCTTGCTTTTTGGCTCCTTTATGATAAGGTATTATAAGAAGTTGATAAATTAGCATTGGGTTTAATATGAATGTTGATGCTGATAACACTGGAAAAATAAAACTACTGTTTTGCTTCCAAACCTTCTATATGGCGTGACAAAAATATATCTCCTGGGTCACTTACTTGCCGAGCCTATAGTCATCATCTGTGTAGTTAAGATGCTTGACCAACAACTCCACACCATCTCTGGCCGAGCCATCAAATTTGGGCCATGTGGCTGGGCACAAAGACTTGTATCTGTTAAAAATAACAAGATCTGTTTGACAGTGAACAAAGCTATCAATCCATTTAGTTTATTATAATTTTTTTTTGACAAAATCAATATCTCTCAAGTCAATGGCATGTGATAGGCTCTTCCATGGGTCACATTAACTAGCTTAAAATGTATTTATTATTATTATTATATTATTTATGTTGTAGTGTTAAATGATATGACTAAAAATTATTTCATTATTTTGTCCGACTGTAATTATAAGTGATTCTAAAATATGTCAATAAGCGACTTTAGTTTAGTTAAGAGATGTGAGAGTAACTTACCTTTTCAGGAAAGCTTCAAATGGTCGTCGGTAAGCAAATCCAGCTCTACGAACTCTTAAGTTTTCCATCAAACCCAAATATTTCACTTGATGATTCACGATTTTGTCATCAAACACACCTTAAACATGATACATATAAAGATTGTTACAAAATTATAAATATTTCCCATATTTCAGGAAATGTTTTACTATTATTTATAGAATATTAATATTATTCATTATTAATCAAATTTTACAATCAAATAAAAGAAAATCTCAATTTTATTGAGAAGTGGATATTTCAAAGAGCACTTTGGATTTCGACTTGTGAGTTTCGAATTACAAAATTTATAGGTTTTCAATCTGAGTAAAGAAAAACAATCAAGAAAAACAAACGGCACCAAATATTATTTCAAGTTTCTTGCTAGAAATATATATCTGGGTACAAATTATGGATACCAGTAAGGTCCCACTTTAAGGTAAAATATTCTGTCAACTTTGCAAATCATTCCCAGCTTACCTGCTTTCTTATAGTCATTTGGTTTGATACATCGTACATAAGATGGTTCTTTTGACATCAGAATCTCCATCAGTTTTGTCAAACTGGCTTTGAACTGAGTGGCAGCCTGTAACAAGAGATTTTACAGATATCTGATTTAGTAAAACATGCTATATATAACAACTTTTTGGTATTCATATTTTAATTCAACCTTCCATATATACATGTAATTACAATGTGCATAAACAACAATAATTACATGACATATAACCATTTCAATAATTAATTTACATCGTCTACAATATTCTTCAACAAATCCCATTTCTTTTTAATATAATTAGACTTAATTTAGGGGTATACAAAAACAAAGAGTATATTTCTGTTTTATAGTAATATTGCAAGAGTCGCAATGCACCTGTGTAGTTTGGCAGTACTTTTCTAAATCTACACAAATAAATATATTTAAAAATTAAAAAAAACTTCAAAGGCCTGTCAAAACCATCATTCAATCAGTGGTTTTAATTAATATTTTAAATGAAATCTCCTCTAAAAAAAAGAAGACTGCATTAGCAAAGAGGTTAAAGAACTGGTCTTCAAACCCAGGGTGTGTAACTATTGTTAGTTTGACTGTTGGCCTACCACGAGTGAGAAGGACTTTCCTTTTGCATGCCTCTTTTGAAAAATTTATTGCCAGTATAAAGAACAAAGTAATCCATTTGAAACATTGTAGGCATGTGTAGTCTAGTACCGGTTGTTTATTTGAGGTCCTTATAAGCAACGGACATAATCCACTCTCTGTAAACTGAATCAGAACTAGTTCCATCCAAAATAGTTAAACATGTAATGACCATTTATCTGTTTGTTTTTTCCACCTATATTTTAGCAAGGGAACCCATCTTGGAACTCGAACTGGTCACCTGGTACACACTTTACTCTTATCCATCTAACACATCCAATTTTGGTTCAAATTGACTCAGTGGTTTCAGAAGAGAATATTGAAGTTTGTGCAGGGACATAGACGAGCTAAAACTGCTGATTTAAAAATGGATATGGAAACATAATGCCTTTATCTTAGCAAATCTGGTTTTTAAAATGACTAAATTTAGCGGAACAGTTTGTGGAAAGTAGAAAATACGGAAAACAGAAAGTTTACAAACAATAAATTACAAACAATGATTAAAACAGGTAGAAGGTAGGTATAACCAGTACAAGAGTGAGTCTTAAAATATATATTAAAATAAAATCAACTGGGATAATGAAAACAATCACCAACAAAAAATACTACATGGATACAAAGTAAAATCTTATATATATATCACAAATATTCAAATAAACAAGAAATCTGTGAGCTACTGCTCATTTAGTATACCCCTGCTTTTAACTTCAACCACTGACCATAAATGTCAAAAAATAAACTTAGTCGGTAAATAGGAAGTAGATGTCTGGCAGACTTGAAATCGGTACTTGCAGCATGGGGCCTCATACTGAGCTTGCATACAGAATTTCAGGTCGCTGTGTTTAGTAGTTGCTAAGAAAACTGTTACGAAAATTTTTGTTTCTGATGGACAAAAGGACAAAGGTAAACCAGTATACCCCCTCTTCTTTGAAGCAGGATTAATAAAAATTGAAATATTTATGTTACCAAACAATTTCATATAGAGATACACTGTAGGAGAGAAAAAAATTGGACTGTACCCTAGTAAAGCATCCTGTCAGATCAAAGAGAGATAAGAACAATTTTTACGTAAGTAATACAACATGAAAACGTCAAAGTCACAATAGAATTACACAGGAACTACTCACTAAAATAGCCTCAGTTTCATTTTCCTCTTCTGACTAAAATCAGCAGAATTATTTTAGTGATTGAATCACAAATAACGAAAAAATCTTAACTTTAATTATACAACATTTTTGAATAGCTATTTAAGTTGTGTGCTTAAAGTGGTAAAAATGGAAAAGGTTAATTTAGAATTTTAAAAATGGAAACGGGACAGATTTGGGTTATTTGAAAGATGTGGCGAATTGGGTGATTTACATTGAGTTGCAAAAAAAGGAAATTACAATGTAAGGTCATGTTTACTAAGCATTTTTTGAGTGATATAGAATCTCAGAACTGTAGGGTATGTCACAAGAATCCAGTTTTTTTATGCAACTGGTCAAGTGAATATTCAAGTATAATTTTGTAAACAGCTTGTTCTTGTACCAAGGGGAATTACAGATTTACTCAGCACATGGCACTTACAAGCACTTTACGAAGCTCAACCTGAAGAATGTACTTACAGTGTTTGGTCGTTTCTTTTCCTCTAACTCCTTCTTAGGAAAACATTTACATATGATTGGATTACTGGTTTGACTCATCACCTATAAATAGTAACAAAACAATCTGCTAATAATAACACTTAATAAAAATGAGTTCATTATATTCAGTAACTTTTGATTAAGCAAAGAAAATTTAAGTCTCTTGTTGCATACAAACATGCCATAAACATAAAACATTGACCACAGTTAAATTACCGAGTGAATCAGAGATAACTCAATGCCTTGGATGTAGAAGTAGGAAAATTATACCTTTCCACTTATATCTATCCTTGTTTATGCAGATGTTGTCCAAGAAATTAAGATGAATAGACAAGTGGAGACATCTGAAAGAACAGGAATGGCATTAATGATTTTACTGCCCACTTTGCCTCAAAGAAGACATTCAGTGTACATTGTAATCAACGTCAAAACAGACATCTGCATTGTCATGGAGTTGGCTGTAGGAAAAGATTGCTTCAAAAGAGTCATGGAAGAAATAAAAACATTTTTTTCTTTGTATCCCTATGACACAACATTGTCCATCAAAACTATAAAATGCTCAGTAATAACTTCTGTGGAATTGCCTTATGCTGTACACCAGAAATTTTGCAGGTTATGCATGATGTTCCTTGTTACACTGTGGAGAAATTTGAATGAATCAATGGAATTCAGGATAGCTGTACAGAAATATGAACACTACATTATGACAAAATTGTAACTGTACTTACCTCTTTCATATCCCTGAAGAACAGGTCATTATTTTTATCTAAAAATCCCTTAACTTTGTATGTGACATCTCCAGCATAATGCATCAATCTGAATTCCTATCAAAAAACGTTATAATAACACTAAAACATAAAATACATGTACATGTATTTGATTTCACATGTGCAATGCACTTTTATTTTAACAACGCTATGACAGAATATACATATTCCTTGTTATGAGATATCATTTTTTTTTTTTTAAATTTTCAGCTTAGTATGCATAGTATATCAATGCTTAAGAGTGATCATTTTATGGCAACTGACTTGATATTGTTCTACACAGAAGGTTCCTTCACAATGACCATGCCCCAACAAGCGAGAGGTGTGACAGGGTGTTGAAGGTTATTTATTTTGAGGGTTGTGTGTTTGAGTCCTAGTTAGATGAGGGCATGCCCTCCAGCAAGAGCCAGTCACCCAGTTAAAATGTATAGTATAAATTGTGAGAGTTAGGAGGTAACCCTGCTTGATTCGGCATGCCTATTTAGGTGTCTTATACTCTCATCTGCTTCAGACCAAAACAATAGCTTTTGTACAGAAACTTGTAAAAAAATTCACATTGCAAATGCCCAAAAGAATTTTTTTTGTGGAAACATCAACTAAAATAACTCCATAACATCAGAAATGACAGCTTCCATAGATGCTAGGGGGGGGGGTGTATCCTGTACTATGCTGCTGGTCACTTTTGCCAATTAGAAATAGTTATGGAAAGAAGGACTGAATATTTACTACTTTTATAACAATACATGGCTTTTTCCAGATAAATATTGGCCCAACATAATACATATGAGCCATTGAGCTACTATACTAAATATGATACATAAACATACATCTTCTGATAGTTTTCTGACTACATATCTGTGCTGTAGAATGGCTGACAAAGTGAGGATGACTTCCCATCAGGTCCGAGAGCTTAGTAAAAATGTCTGGTCAGTTGGATCACCTGGTCGTAAACATTCCTCGCCTACAAAACAGATAAACAATCTCATTTCACTAATTACAATTGCCATGGTTTCCACTGCTATGACACATACTATAGTACTGTAAAAGAAGTAACAATAGCAATAGAAAAACTTTCCACAGTTTTGATTTTCTAAAACGATTTTCTGGTAAAAAAAAACCAGGGTTCTGCATGTAGGAAAAGTGGAGTTGGAAAGGGAAAGAAATTTTGCTGAGAAGATATATTAGTGTTGAAAGAGTAACCGTGAAAACATTTGCATCAGTTAATTTTCATGATTTTTGAATACTTTATCTTCATATTATGAGATGTGTTAGTGCAATTATATAAAATTATATATTCTGAAAGTGTTATTTTTCTTTATGTTAAAGTTAATTAAGTAACCAGATAGCAAACATATGTTGGGCCAATGATGACCCATTGTTGTAGGGTTTGTTGGACCAAAGTTTTCTTACTCATTAGGACATCATGGTACCAACTATGAATACCAATGTTGGCCCAATGTTAGTTTTCTATCTGGTGTAAGCATATTGCAATAAAAAAAAATTAAAATTGGCTTCGAATGACAAGTATGAGATGATGAAAATAACTAAATATTTATATAATAGGAGAACTTTGTCCTGATCCTGAATACAATTGATCCTACCATGATGGCTATAATCCCGACTGGTTTGGCCTCTACCATATCACAAATAATCTTGTTGTTGAAATAATGTACTGGTTCCCACTGTAACAGAAACAAGAGTTAGTCATCATTATATGTCTCAAAAGATTATATTAAATGTCTATTATATATTTTTCAGAAAATTTCAATTTCATTTCTTTTTTTCTCATGTGACTTATTAATTTCATTTCTCATCTTCTTGTTAAAATTTTAGTGTTAGTCTATGTAAAATGTTAATAAATATCATGTGGCTATCATGTGACTTACTCATGTTACTTCAATTCCATCTCTGTGTGAAATGTGAAAAGTAAATACCATGTGACAATCATGTGACTTACTTCAATGCCTTCTCTTTGATATTCTTCTTGTTCAGATTTCAGAGTTAGTTCTATAAATAACTGCTGTAGCTTCTCATTACAATAATTGATACAAAACTGTTCAAAGCTGTAAAACATTTATGATATATACATCTATTATAAGCACCAAAAACAAACACTGTAATATCAGGTTACAAAGTTGACATTAATAAGGCATAGATTAAAAATGGAAAAAATTCTATTCATCTGCAATCAGTTTAATCTTGTGAAAATATGTACAGAATAAACTTATATTGTTTATTTTCAATCCAGATTTAGATTATTTTAATATTCTTTGTTTAGTAATCAAATTAATTTTGTATCAAAAATAGAATTTTAATCTGATGCCTAATTTATAGTGCAAAAAATTGTTCAAAAAACAAAATTCTTTCAAAAATAATGTTTCTGTAAAAGCAATTTGGCATATATGTATTGTATTAATGGGGTGGAGTGGTGTAATGGTATTTCACACTCCAGTTAAGATTCTTTCATTTACTGGTATATCAAGATGATCAATTCTGGAATGGCAGAGGAAACAGGAGTACCAGGAGAAAACCACAGACTTTGGCAAGCGAACTGACAAACTTTCTTACACAGTGGAATTCAAACCCAGACAGGGAGAAGCAGTATGATCTAGGATCTGCCGTCACTGTGAATAAGTATACATGTACTAAGGTAGTATCCCATTAATTAAAACATGGCCTAAGTGCACAAGTGGCAGGGTTGTAAATCTGCTTAATTTAGATCCCAAAAAGACCAAATCCCCAAAGGTTCAGAACCTACATTTTCAAATATTTTAGTTAATTTTCCAATTTGAATTAATTAAATACAACATTGTAAGTTTTACCTTTTTATTAAGTACTTTTTTCCAATAGTTACATGAAATGACGGTTATAAATTTCCAATTACATGGGCTGGAACCCAGTGCTAAAATGGGGTGTGGAACCCCAGAGTTCTCTTTAAGCACAAGTTTGCATCACCTATGCTCAAGAATATTGAGTTGAGTAATGGTGTTAAACTTCCCAGTCAAGAATATTTCATTATATTGAGACAGCCCCAGCTATAGGTGAAGGTGCAGAAATTTTGCCTGTGCATTGCGCTGATAGGATTATTATCATACTATGCCTATCTTAACATGGGACATCGTTTATTTAAGTTCCCAGCTGAAAGAACCATGACTTTCATTTCATAATGCTGATGGCTTGGCAAAAGAACAGTCACTACCAACTTTCAAGTCTTGGGTCAGACCCAGTCTATAAACTGAGCTACCGCAGTGGTTATTCAAGAATGATCATTTCTCTAATTTATAGTGGTTTCAAACAAATTAGGTGAAATAAAATGTGGAAACTAAATTCTGCATAACATAAACTTACCAATTTGTTTCAAATATCTCAAAGCCGTAGATATCAAGCAGACCAATTAGATTACACTTAAATCTTCTCCACTAAAATGTAAAATAAGATTTTGAAATTTTTATCAAATACAATAAATAACCCGACTGTAATTAAGGTAAAACTTGCACAATTTTCTTCAGTTTGAAAGATATGAAAATTTTACTTTTTGGATAAGATAATTAAGATAATGGGACTCTTTGTTATCGTTGATTACATACAGTAAAATCTGGGTTCACTGCCACATTTAGCAAGTCAAATTCTGGTATTATAATGGGGTTTAGCGTCAAATTAATGAAAGCTTAAAGCAAAAGACAGAAAAAAAAGATTTAGGAACAAGATAAAGAAAGTGGTAAAGATATGGAGGGGCATTTCAACAATGTTTTACTAAATTTTTTTTTCAATCTTGTGGCATGTTTTTTTTACCTGTATGTTAGTTAATATGTTATCTTACCTTGCTGGATAATGAGAGGTTGATCTTACTGACTACATAAGTAAACAGACGGTCATAGATTCCTTTAGATAAAGCATCTCTGGCATATAGTGCTTGTTCTTTGTTAAGTGGTGACTTCAGCTGAAATATTAAACAAGAGATGTAAAAAGAGCAACATAGCTACCAAATATGACAAGTCTATGAAGAACAAGAAGTGTTTAGATCTAAATTCTTGTCTATAAAGTGAATTTTGAGTTTCGTATATAATATCTTAAAATGTTTGCATCAAAGTGAATGATATTCACATGATTGCAATGTCTGGCAGTTATAAAATAAACAATTATTAACTCAGAGTCAAGACTACATAATGTAACTGCTACATATCAGGGATATGTTAATTGTAAAACATGTATAAGGCCGTTTCCAAGCAACAAAATTTCTGACTTGTAATATAGGGTGATAGGTCCAAGTTTTGCTGGACCTCTAAAATAAAAGTGTAGTATTATCTAAATAATAATAATGAAACAGACTATAGTTTTACGTCATGATGACGTATGCTTTTACGTCATATATTGTAACATATGCGGAAGCCATCTTTAATAAAACGCTCATCATGTCAAAGATGTCTTATCGTCTGTTTTGAATAGAAGATATAAAACCCGCCCTGACCACACAACATGGTGTCAGAATATTAGATGGACTATACGCCACATATGGACATAATTGTGAACACGCCAAAACGTGAGTAAAAGTTTGAAATGGCCACTTATCAAGTTTCCGCGCCAGAACAGTTCAATTTTTCTAAACCAGAACAATGGCAGCAATGGATAAGGCGATTCACTAGATTCCGCCAAGCTTCAGGCTTAAGCGAGAAAGACGATGAGACACAAGTTAACACGCTCATCTACACAATGGGCAGTGGAGCGGAAGATATATTAGTCTCATTAAAATTGACAGAAACAGAGCGGGGTGAGTACAAAACAGTTGAGAAAAAACTGAATGACTATTTTGTGGTTATAGTCCAGTCATTCTGTATTTTGACCTTGAACTAATTGCAACAAAAATGATATTTATGGTATGAGTCCTTAACGATGGTACAAACATTGTGTAAAAATTCGAAAAAATTCGAATGGGTGGAAATATGGAAAATTTGCGACTGAAAAATGTCGTAATGGCCTGTGTTTATTATGACCATCAATAGGCCCCCGTACAATGTTGTCAAGTGGAACTCTTCAATGTTTTGTTTACATCGGAAACGGTTAAAAACTGTTTTAATTCCAAGAAAATAGAATGACAAGGTACAAACACTATTAATTTGTTTAAAGTTAATGTTTATTAGCCTTTTTCCAATGTGAATATGGTTAAAAATACACACGCCATACATTTGTTTACAAAATTGAACGCGACCGGGGGGGGGGGGGGGGGGGGTGGGGGGTGCGGTGATCACATGTATCGGTTGATGCAATGATGTTATGAAAATGTTATCGCATCAAAGAACACAATTTTCAATGACAAAATAACAAATATATTTATTAATTGCCGTGTCGTTAGTTTTAAATCATATATGGTACAATATATAATGCAAACAGAATTTTGTCACCAAAAAAAAGTATGGAAGCGCATAACCGTCATAACGCAAACATGCAAAACTCGGGATTTTTTTTACTTTTTCGTAACAATTCCTCATTATTAAGGTTGTACATGCATTAGTACAGTAATTGGCATTTAATAAACGTTTACACCGATGTATACATTAAAACCATATGCGCTTACCTGAAAGTTGAAACACTGTGTTGTGTATTTTTAATTAAAGTTGAATTACAAGAATCAAGATTTGACTTATTTTCTTCAGTTACTATTTTACTGTAGTTATTTGTTTTTATTATTATTTATCAATTAATGATTTTTTTGTTTATTTTATTTGTTGTATTAAATTTTATGATTTTTATTATGGAACCTTTTGAGTTATTGACAATTCAGGCTTTTACTGCCAATATAGGTAAGTGCATTTTCTTTTAATTATGACCAAAAACAATTTTTTAAAATTTATAGTTATAAAATGTAAACGATTTATATGTGTAAAGTTTCAAGAAAATTATTTAATTGTTTTCAAAATTTATTTAACTTTATTTTAATTTTTTGTTTTATTTAATATTAGTGTTTTTCCTGGGGTTATTTTCAAATAAATGGGCATTAAACTAATACTAAAAATATGAATAACCTTTTGTCTTTCAGCTTTTTTGGCACTGGAAAATGGAACAATGTATCATTTGCCACAAGACGATAGATGATGGACATTTAGTATCAAAACTAACAGAGAAGGGCTGTGTTAGTATAAACAGTGCCAGTGCAACACGTAAGGACAGCTTACATGCTAATGCTGGGCAATATGTCCATACTGATTGTCGCCGTGACTACTGTAACAAGCATTCAATCCAGTCTCACCTTAGGTCATTGCAGTCTGATAGTTCAGAAAATGAAGTACCGCAATTGCGTTCAACAACCACAAAGTTTGAATTTGATAAACATTGTTTCTTGTGTGGTAAAAGTGCAAGATTATGTAACAAAAAACGAGGCTATGATGTTCATCCAGTAAGAACTTTTGATTTTCAGAAAACTATTGAGCATCTTTGTGATGAACGGAAAGATACATGGGCTGATGAAGTCAGAGGTAGAATACAATCTGTAAACGACCTCCATGCAGCTGATGCTATTTATCACCAAACATGTAGTGTAAATTTTAGAACTTTTAAGAATGTTCCACAGGGTTTTCAGAATGTGCCCACCCCTTACAAAATCGGAAGACCTTCTGACATTACTGCATCTAGTGCATTTTTAGAAGTGGTGGGTCATTTAGAAGACAATTATGATGACCTTATTTCCGTGTCGGATTTGGTTGATAAAATGAGTGGTATGCTTACAGTGTAAGTTACATGAAATGCAGGCTGAAAGAGCATTTTGGAGAATCCATACTCATAACAGCAATTAACGGTAAATCAAATATTGTAACCTTTAAAAGCACTGCATCTTCCATTCTTCAAAGATTTTATGATCGTCCCAAAAACCAAGATGACGAGGCAGAAAAAACAAGTATAATAGAAACTGCAGCAAAACTTATTAAAAATGACATAAAATCAATAATAGATTCAAAAGAATATTACCCAACATCTTCAACTATTGCATCCGTTAATGATAACGTTGCGTACCTACCCAATACATTAAAGGTTTTGTTAAAGTCACTTTTAAGTGAGAAAGATTCCGATTTTAAATTGGCAGCCATTGGTCAAGCTATAGTGCAGGCAACACGACCCAGAGGTTTAATCGTCCCATTACAGATTGGTCTTGCAGTGCAGATGCATCACCACTTTGCATCTAAGTTCCTCATTGACACATTGAATAGTATGGGATTTTCTTCATCTTATACCGAAGTGCAGAAATTTGAAAGTAGTTCAGCAATGAGTATGAAAACAGACATTCCTGGGTTCACGTCAGGTCACTTTTCACAATATGTTGCAGACAACGTAGATCATAATACCAGAACTCTGGACGGTTTTAACACATTTCATGGTATGGGCATAATTGTAGGTATAACCCCTAAAGTCGAGTTTGAAAAGCAAGTTAGGAGAGTAAATGTAACTAAAGAAGAGATTACAGCACTTGGAAAGATAAATATTTATCACTTTATGCCAAAGGAAGATAGAATGTCATCATTAGTGTTTCAGAAGCTTGATGAAGGCAGTCTCTCAGATGAAACCTCAAAGTTAGATTTCCTATGGAAAATATCATGGCCACTTAAAACACTTAGGCCCGGTTGGTCTGGCTTAATGCAGATGGTTCGACATGGCATTTATCCCGGACAATCTTCTATAGTGTTTCTTCCTATGATAGATATGAACCCCAGCGACACTTCTTGCATTTATTCTACATTGAGATACGTCTGTTTGCAGTCTCGGAAGTATGCAACGACACCAGTCATTACATTTGACCAGCCTCTGTACTGGAAGGCATTAACTGTAATGCATTCTGAACCAACAGAAAGTGAAATTAGCAAGATCGTTCTTAAGCTAGGAGGATTTCATTTAGAAATGAGTTTTTTGGGGTCTGTCGGGTACATAATGAGTGGATCTGGATTGCGTGAGGTTTTAGAATGCATTTACGCAGGGAATGCGGTAGATTACATGTTAACTGGAAAGTCAGTTGCTAGAGCTGTTAGAGGTCACATGATAGTTGACAGTGCATTAAATTCTTTGCTTGTTTCAAAGCTGTTCAATGTTCCTCTTTTGTCAAATGTAGAAGATACAGATAACATCAATGTAGACGATATGGATACTGAGTTGACCGAGCCTGCTTCTTCCGATAGACAACTAACACAAAAGATAGCAGGAACACAAGACCCTAGCACTCTAGAAGATTCAGTTGACTCTATTGGACCTGATGAAGATTATAAATATATTGTCAGTTGTTTTGATAATGTTTTGAAAGGAGATACACCTTTAAACACCGTGTTTATGATATTTTGCAAAAGGTGGAAGAACGGTTTAATATAGAAAAGACATCAGTCTCCAAATATAGAACAGGATCTCTTTGGTTACAATACATGGAAATGATCGATTTATTGCGAACATTTCTGAAAGCAGAAAGAACTGGGGACTGGACATTGCACCTGAAATGTATACAAGCTATGCTACCATTCTTTGCCGCGTCTGGGCACAATTTATACCTAAAGTCGTCGTACATTTACTTACAGACAATGCTACAACTATCTAAAGACCACCCGGACGTGTATAGGTTTTTCATGGAAGGCCATCATGTTTTAAGACGCACTGATAAGTTTTGGGGTGGATTATCAGCAGACCTTATCATTGAGCAGGTGCTAATGCGAAGTGTAAAAACAACTGGTGGAATGACAAGGGGAAAAGGTATCACAGAATCTCAGCGAGCACAGTGGCTGTTATCCATGCCCATATGTGCTGATTACAACAATGCACTGCAACAAGTTACTGGTGTAGAGTACCAGACTAGTGAACAACACAAAGAAAGTTCACAATCAAGGAAACAACGAGACAAAACAGACACCGTTAAAGTCCTATCGTTTTTACAAGATAAAAATCCGTTTATTGAAGACACCGAGTTGCGAAATATTGTTTCCGGTGTAGCTGCAGAGAAAATGGTTAACGTGGACAGTGCAAGGCAAGTTGGCAGTGATATATTGCAGTCTATGGAGGGTAAAAAAGTGGTGGATTTTTCGTTCAAAAAATCTAACCAGGCTGTGAATATGATGAGTAAAACTGCAATTAAAGTTGATGGAGAACCCGTTCAAATAGATCCGCAGTTGTTGTTTCAACGCCTTGTGTCAGCTGCAGATAGAATAGCTGCTGACATGCCAAATATATTTTCATACGAACTATGTTCATCGCCATCATCACTGTTTGAAACGTCAGGACTTCTTCGAGAGGCACAGAAACCCTTGCTGAGTAATGCAATTTGGTCTATGGGAGATTGTTCCCCGAGTGAACTACCTCAATGTGATATTACTTACGTGATTGATGGAGGTTCACTTATTCAACGGATACCATGGGAAAGGCCCACATTTGGTGGAATTTGTCAACAATATCTTGATTTTCTTTGTAAGAGGTACAAGAATACTGACACCGTTGTCGTCTTCGACGGGTATTCAAACACAAAAACTACAAAATCTGTAACGCATATCCGTAGGTGCAAAGGAAAGGTCTCGCCATCAGTGAAATTTACAAAGTCCACTCCATGTAAAATAAAAAAGGAGGTTTTCCTTCGTAACACAGAAAACAAGCAATGCTTTATTAACATCCTCAGTGATCACCTCCAGGAAAATGGATTTGCTACCAGACATGCTTCGGCAGACGCAGACGTTCTCATAGTACAAGCAGCTGTTGAAAGTTCTGTGTCAAAAGATACAATTTTAATAGGTGAAGATACTGACCTTCTTGTTTTACTTTGCTTTCATGCTGATATAAAGAATCATAATATTTATTTCATGTCGCATCCAAACCATTTCCTGGGTAAAAACATGAAGATATGGGACATAAACAAAACTAAAACCGTACTTGGTCAGGAACTTTGTTTATATTTGCCATTTATTCACGCACTTACAGGATGTGACACTACTTCTAGATTATATGGGATAGGAAAAAAGCCAGCTCTCAAGAAAATCAAAGCAAGCCCTTATCTGAAAGAACAAGCAAATGTATTTTACCAGTGTTCATCAAAAGAGGAAGTAATTAGAGCTGGCACCGAGTCCATATCTTGCCTTTATGGGGAATTCCATTTGAGGGTCTTGATCTCTTGAGACTAAGAATGTTTACTAATAAAGTGTCAACGAGCAAAACTTATGTTCAAGTTCAAACATTACCCCCTACATCTGCTGCAGCTAGTTTTCATTGTATGCGGGTTTATTTACAAGTACAACAGTGGATACAAGATTCCAGTTTAGATCCAACTGACTGGGGATGGTGCCTTAATGGTGACAAACTTGTACCCATAAAAACAAATAAGCCTGCAGCTCCAGATTCACTACTAAAAATTATAAAATGTGGCTGTAAAACGAGTTGTGATACCAGAAGGTGTAATTGTAGACGACATGGTTTGGAATGCACACTTGGGTGTGGTGAATGTCATGGTACAAGTTGTTCAAATTCCTCTGTTATAGCCGATATAGATTCTGATCTGCAAGAAGATGTTTAAATGGCCCAGGAAACTGATGTGTTGTGGTTTAATTACTTTTTGGGGATAGTTACCATCACAAAATGTCTGTACCAAACATTTGAAGAAACATTTATTTTATCAAACAATGCATCATCCCTACGTCCTGTATATGGTATCATACTCACTTATATTTGTTACACTTATATAAGGTTGCACATTTATTTCATTATACGCCCAAAAATGTGACAATGATGAGCAATATTCGTTTTTATCTGAGTCTATCATAGATTGGTTTAACATCAGGTTATGCTTATATAACTAAGTACAGAAGAGATCCTAAAATATTGCAAATTTAAACAATAACACTGATAATCGCTGATTTGTTCCTAAACGTTCGCTGAGATAATAATAAGTGGTCTACCAATCAGCATGTTTGATCACCTATTCAAAGTACATTGGCTGAAATTACATAATAATTCATTATCAATTACACGCTTAATCAATATATTCAAGCAAGGTAGAAAACGCATATGCTCACACCCCCCCCCCCAATCCGCGCGCTTTGTGACTGTACGGGACATAATTCCGGTATATATTAGAAATAACATTTGTTTTTAACACGTTTGTACTACTGTCTATAAATATTTTTGGAATGCAAGTATAAAATATGAACACAATTGCATTGTATTGTTCTATGTTTGTCTGAAATGAGTGAAAGAAACGATTATGAAAATTGAACATAGCTTGTATTTATTCAAAATTTTGAATAAGTTCCACTTATCCGAATGAATTCGAATTTTGGTATGTTAAAATATAGACTCTAAATATACCAATACACATAAAATAAATTTTGTTGCAATTAGTTGGAGGTTTGACCATTTTTCCCCGTAGAATGACTGGACTATTAGGCGTAACACAATATATGAACGAGCCAAGTTCAACCAAAGGAAACAGAACGAAGGCGAATCAGTTGACACATTTATTACGTCATTATACCAGTTAGCCGAACACTGCGGGTATGGCGTCCTACACGACGAAATGATTAGAGATAGACTTGTCGTAGGGCTGCGCGACGAACGATTAGCAGAAAAACTGCAATTGGACCCAGAACTGACTTTAGAAAAAGCTGTGAAACAAGCTAGACAGTCAGAAGCTGTTAAAAAGCAACAAAGTGTTGTTAGAAATGAACTGCAATCTCACCAAAGTGACAATAAAAATGTAAATACTGATGTAGTTCACAGTAGGGGCAGACCGACGTTTCGTGGACATGGTAGCAAAAATAGAGGCTCAACACGAGGTCGTGGCAGACCACATACAACTATGTCAATGACACAGAAACAGTCGTCATGTCAAAGGTGTGGATATTCACCAAATCACCCAAGAGACAGATGCCCTGCTAAGGACAAAACTTGCAGTAAATGCAAGAAACGGGGACATTTCGTGAAATGTTGCCTTGGAAACATTAGTGAAGTCGTAAATACAGAACAAGATAATTATGTCGACTCGAGCGAAGTATTTCTTGGAGAAGTTGGATGTAGCGACTCGGATCCGTGGTTCATTGATGTAAAACTACAGGATAAGCATGTGAAATTTAAAATAGACACTGGTGCAGATGTGACAGTCATTCCTGAGGACATTCAAGTGAAATGCAAAAATGTAAAAATGCAAAAATCGGACAAAATCCTTCATGGACCAGGACACACAAAACTTAAAGTTTGTGGAATGTTTAATGGCAATATTCGGGTTGGAACAAAAGTGATTGACCAAAACATTTATGTTGTCAAGGGACTGCGACAACCACTGTTGGGCAGACCAGCAGTTGAACTGTTAGGGCTTGTTACTAGAGTACATGAGGTTCTTTCTGAGGAAAGAGATTTCAAAGCCCAATACCCCAAATTGTTTAATGGATTAGGGAAAATCCGCGGCGAATACCAAATCAAACTTCGCGAAGATGCATTTCCGTTTGCGCTTACAACTCCGCGTCGCGTACCTTTACCGTTACTCCCGAAGGTCAAGGCCGAACTGGCTAGAATGGAAAATCTAGGTGTTATAACACGTGTCGACGAACCGTCAGACTGGTGTGCGGGCATGGTCGTAGTACCAAACCGAGTGGAGATGTGCGGATATGTGTAGATTTGACCAAACTGAACGAGAGTGTTCAACGCGAGAAACACCCACTTCCGGCGGTAGACCAAACGCTTGGACAGCTAACCGGAGCTAAATTATTCACAAAACTCGATGCAAACTCGGGATTTTGGCAAATAGAACTCTCGAAAGAGTCCGCAATACTAACAACTTTCATTACGCCATTCGGGCGATATTGTTTTAGACGTTTACCCTTTGGAATTTCCTCGGCACCGGAACATTTTCAAAGAAAATGTCGCAAATTCTCGAAGGTCACGAAGGTGTAGTTTGTCAAACCGATGACATTTTAGTGTATGGTTCCGATACAGCCGAACATAACAGAAGAGTAAATTCTGTGTTACAGAAACTGAGCGATTCCGGCGTTGCTCTAAACGGTGACAAGTGTCAATTCGCGAAAAAAGAGATTAAGTTTATTGGTCACATAATAAATCAAGATGGATTTAAAGCTGACCCGGACAGAGTTAAAGCTATACGAGATATGGCAGCTCCGACCGATATTTCAGGTGTTCGACGTTTTCTTGGACTGGTCAACCAGATGGGAAAGTTTTCTCCTAATCTCGCGGAAAAGACAAAACCCATACGCGATTTATTGAGTAAAAAGAACACGTGGTCGTGGGATCAACCCCAAGAGCTAGCATTTAACACAGTCAAGCAGGAGCTTTGTTCCAGTCCAGTGTTAGCACTTTATGATCCAAACAAAGAAACGATTGTATCGGCAGACGCGTCATCCTATGGAATAGGCGCTGTTATTACGCAAGTACAAGAAAATGGAATTCGTAGACCTGTAGCTTTCTGTTCGCGAGCGCTGACAAACACGGAACAAAGATACGCGCAGATCGAAAAAGAGGCACTAGGCTTGACATGGGCATGCGATAGATTTAGTGATTTTCTTATTGGATTGCGTTTTCGATTAGAGACTGCTTGGTTCAAAGAGTTTAAGCGAACTTCCACCGCGTATTCAACGCTTTCGAATGCAGCTTATGCGATTTAACTATGACATATTTCATATTCCAGGGGAGGAACTTTATACGCCAGATGCACTATCACGCTCGCCCGTTGCTGATAGTAGTAACGTAGATAATAGTCTAGCTGAAGAAACGGCATGTTTCGTAGAATTGATTGTCGATAGCTTACCAGCATCTAGCGTGCGGTTAGCAGAGATACGGTCCGAACTAAGGTCAGATCCCATATGTTCAAAGTTGATAACACTTGCTTTAGGCGGATGGCCGAGCGAAAAATCACAACTTGACGAATCCATAAAACCTTACTGGGGATTTCGTGGCGAAATCACTGTCAATGACGGCTTACTATTAAAAGGCGATCGACTTGTCATACCATCGACATTGAGGGCTAATATACTTGAGAAAATTCACGAAGGACACCTCGGAATTGTTAAGTGTCGCGAACGCGCGAGATCATCCGTGTGGTGGATTGGACTAAGTAGTCAAATTGAAGACACGGTAAACTCTTGCTATATTTGTTCCGAAGCAAGAAATGATTCTGCTGAACCGTTAATACCTACACCGTTACCACCAAGACCATGGCAACGCGTAGCGACCGATTTGTTCTATTTAAAAGGGAAGACATATCTCCTTGTCGTTGACTATTTTTCTCATTTTGTCGAAGTTGCTAAGTTAGACGCGACATCCTCGGAAGATGTAATAGTACAGCTTAAATCAATCTTCAGTCGTCACGGTATACCTGAAATATTAATTTCAGACAACGGGCCACAATATGCTTCAGACGTGTTTAAGCAGTTTGCATATGAATTCAGGTTCGATCACATAACCAGTAGCCCAAGATACCCTCAAAGCAATGGCGAAGCCGAACGGGCGGTACAGACAATTAAGAAATTAATGTGCAAAAATAAAGACCCCTATGTTGCGCTAATGACTTACCGCGCGACACCGTTATCAAATGGATATAGTCCTGCCGAACTTTGCTTTGGTAGAAAGATTAGAACAAAATTACCAGTTGCGCCCGAGATACTGATACCAGAATGGTCTTATCTTGAACTCGTTAGAGACAAGGAAGCAGAAATGCGCGACGATCGCAAGCGAAACTATGATCAGCGGCACCGAGCCAAGGACTTACCGAAACTTGACCCAGGGGAACGTGTATGGATTAAAGATTTTGAAACACGGGGCGAAGTTGTAAAATCCGCGACAACTCCGCGTTCATATATAGTACGAACACCAAAAGGCGAAATTCGTAGAAATCGACGTCATTTACAACCGACATCTGGTCCCAAGATTCCGGAACCACCAGATACGACATACGACACGCCGAGCGAGACTAACGATGTTGTCAACAATAAACCGGAGTCAAATCAAGTTAGCGATAGTAATGTTTATCGTACTAGATCGGGAAGAATATCTGTTCCCCCAGAAAGATTAGACTTGTAGTTCAGAATTCAGTAATTTAGTTGTAATTCAGTTTTTGTTGCAAATAGTAACTTTGCGTTTAATTTCGTTTGTACGTTTACTTTTGAATACAGTGCCACTTGAAAGGGAGATGTAGTATTATCTAAATAATAATAATGAAACAGACTATAGTTTTACGTCATGATGACGTATGCTTTTACGTCATATATTGTAACATATGCGGAAGCCATCTTTAATAAAATGCTCATCATGTCAAAGATGTCTTATCGTCTGTTTTGAATAGAAGATATAAAACCCGCCCTGACCACACAACAAAAAGACCATGACCTAATTTTATTACCTTTTCCCCTCTTGCTTCAATTGTTTTATTCTGTAAGGCTGATTCCATGGCTCCATCTTCACATCCCAATAACTGAAAATTTGAACAAGATACAGTTGTGAATTACTATGTCTCAATTACAGACCATTAAACAATCCAAAATTATATGCCTTGTATGGGTCATGGTTTCCTCCGGATAATCCAGTATCCTCCCGCCATCCCTGAACTGACAATCTCAATATAAGTGAAAAAATTTAGACTGGGACATAAAACTGCATTACTCCATTCACACTTAATTGATAATGTGACTGTGTGGAGTAGTTTTGTGATGGAGAAAGGGTTAACAATGATACTTTGCGGCAATATAATTGAACGTTCCAAAATCACCCATGAAATAACTGTATACTGTAAAACTAATACAGGTGTAACATATCTTACCTGTGATACAATTTCTACAGGTGTTAAATCATCTATTTCTGCCATTCCATGTTTATTCTCATGAAATTTGATATTACCAAGGTGCAGCACTGTAGATACAATGGCAAACAAGGCCTGCATATGTAAATTATAAAATACACATCACAATTAAAATCTTATACTACCTTTTGAAAGCACTCTTTAAATAAGAAATGTGTGAGCAACTGCTCACTTAATATATCCCCGCTTTTAACTTCAACCATTGAACTAAGTAGGTAAACATGAGATAGATGTCTAGCTGACTTGAAATTGATACATACTGATAAATTAAAAAGCAGATGGCATATAACATCATCATTTAGAGATCTGTAAAGGTTTGGCAAATTGTAAAATCTCTGAGATACTCATAAAATAATCTTTTTAACTTTTACTCACATCTTGATCTTTCTTGTCAAAATCACAAACATCTAAGGCACGTTTTACCACCTGGAAATCCTTGTTGTCATTGAGTGTATCTACTATAACACTGTCACCCTGAAACACAAACAATAGTAATTGATAATTATTGTGTCTTGGTAAACTCTTACTCTGATCCTGAAGTATGAATGAAATTTAAAATCAAAAGTTGAAAAAACCTTTACTGTTGCTGACAGTGTACATTCACCAAATCTTTCCTCAGTTTTTTTTCTGTCAAGAGTCAAAAAAGCAGTAGAACCATGGAATTTGCTAGCCTACCACCTTCCAGAACTGTTCACATAGATAGCCAGTGAAAGTAGTGCCTCTTTATGTACACCAGCTCTTAATTATAACCAATATGGCAAAAATAGATTGTAAAGTATTATGACTTTCTCCACCACATCAAATTACGTCAGGCACATATGTTTTAGAATCGTTTTAGTGCAAGTAAATGGGCATAAATCAAAATTACATTATCACAGCACAAGCCTACCACATGACCAATATTGCTTGACAAGCAGAATTTTTTTTATTGGAAAATGTCAAAAATATCCAATTGAAATAATTGTTCCATTCAAATGTCATGGAGTATTATGTAGCACGCTGGCCATTATCCCATTAAAAAGCTATATCTTTCAATAAAACTTACCTGTTTTAAATAATAATACTGATCTGGATCATTCTGAAGCTTTAATTTATTCAACAACAATGGTGTTCCACCTTTCAACAGCTGGTAAAATATATGGAAGTTTCTTTCACCTTCTGCTTGATGTACAACTCTGGATTTCTCAAGTAAATAGTTTAATATATGTCCTCCAACTGGCAATCCCTAGATAAAAAACATTGACAGCAAGATCAACGTTGGTGGATCCAATAATAAATAATCATGTGTCCACTCCAATAATGATTATAATCCAGGCAGTCTGTTCCCGAATGGAAGAGGAAAAGGTACTGCCAAGAGAAAACCACAGACCTTCAAAGACTGAACTGACAAAGGTTCTTATACTAGGATCTGCATCTTTGGATACTAATTCATTTTCCAAAAATTATCTGACATTGTTACAGGCCATAATGTCATAAATTAAAAATTTCCTACTGAATTCTACTTCTACCAAATATTACAGAGTAAATTGAAACCTTGAAAGTTTAATTTCTTGGACCCTTCTCTTTAGCAAAAGTTTTTCCACAGCCTAATGGCACATTCAGCTAGAGTTTACATCATGGTTCTTGTGTGAAGAAACTGTCAAAGACTCATCCTTGGATAAAAGTCAAATCCATTAAAAAGTGAGCACTAAGGATTTCTGAAGATATTTGTTTACCCGCTAGATAGATTAGCCATGTGAAATTAAAGATAAATACCAAACATCCTGACTGTGCTGTTTGAATAAATAACCCTGAGGTAACAATACACATTCTAATATATTTTTTCCTAATCTAGATTCCAAGAAAAATCTCTAAATCAAGATATAGTTATTGCAATGATATACCTTGAAGTCAAATTGTATGTCCATATATTTCCCAAATCTACTGGAATTGTCATTTCTGTTTGTTTTGGCATTTCCAAAAGCCTGTGAAAATGTAAAAATATAAAAAGGGTTTGACCAACAAAATTAAGATTACTGGTACTTTATTAAGACAAAAGAAAAGATAAAAAATGAAAAAAATGAAACCACAAAAACTTGCAATCATTTTAATACTATAATCTAATTGATCACAAGACAAATTTTCAATGTAGGAAATTTTTTATCATTTCACAAAATAAATAAATAAATAAATAAATAAATAAATAAATAAATAAATAAAATACTGAAGCTCCTTGATTTAAACATGTAACTAAGTCCATAGTTCTAGTAAATCACACTACCTTATAGAAGAAGTAGAAGGGATGATTGGACAAGTAGCTCTGGAAGAGAAAGTCACGTTGACAGCAATGTCTTATTTGAATTGTAATCTGACCTTGCAAATAGTTTAATTCTATAATAAACCCCAATACATTTTTTTCACTTATATATCAAGGGCCAGTCCTAGAATGGTGTAGGAAGCTTGGTCGAAAACCCAGAAGAAAATCACAGACCTTAAGCAAGAGAATTGACAAAACTTTCTTGCACTAGGAGTTTCCTGAATTAAACCTAGGCGATGAAAGATGTTATATGTAAGCTACTACTTTAAAGCACTTGGATAGATAGGGGCCTTATAATCAATATTAACTTACTTCCAACAGTGGGTTAGACTGGAGTAATCTGTCCTTTACTCTCTCTACATCTATGGAGTGAGAACTAGTGGATGCTATATATTGTAATATTTTCTTGGATGCCTCAGTTTTACCAGAGCCAGACTCTCCTGATATCAGTATGCACTGGTCAAGGTTTTCTCCGTGCATGGACCGACATGCAGCATCAGCAATGGCGTAGCTTTAAAAGAGAAAGTATAATAAATACAAGGAAACATTTATTGAAAGGTTGATTTAGAAATGTAGTTTTACATCCCTGCTAAAATTCATTCATTTACATGAAGATGGTCATTTTTGGAATGGTGGAGGAAACCAGTATGTCCTTGAAAAAACACTTACATTTGGCAAGCGAAATGACATACACCGCCACACTAGGGTTTGTCTGAGTGGGATTTGAACCTATATATAGGCAGTAAGAAGAGCGGTCTGATTCATTGAGCCTGGGTGATTATTATGAGTTTATGTTACAATCTTGAATATCTTTAAAAAATCTATACAAAAAAAAAATTCAGTTAATTTTAAATAAAGTAGATATGAGAATCATAAAGATATGTATTTACTCAGTTGATGATCAAAAAATCATTTATTCACCACAAATATACACTCAATGGCCACCACTCAAAAGACAGCTATAGTAAAATGACTTTTACAATACATGTCAACCATATATATGCTTACAACTGATCCAACTTATTATCAATTTTTCAAATAACAGTATGTTTGATTTTACAAAATACTGACAACTTACACATGTGGTGGAAGTTCATAAAAGTTGACGTTTCTGTAGGTTTCTATAAATTCTTGACTATATATGTCCAACTGTTTGTATGGATTTACTGATACTAAAACTGGTCCAATGTATGTCTGAAAAACAAAACAGTATATTGATCATCATTAAAATATTATACCTTTTTTTTAGAAGGAACAGAAGCTTTCAGTGAGAGCAAGCTCAACCTACCAAGAGATATTCAAAGGTCTGTTACTCCTACAAAACCAATGAACGGCAACACGAAAACAATATGCACAAGTAAACTTTCCACAAACCATTAATAATGTATATTACATCATACATCAGTCACACCCCAACCCACCCCCAGTAGTTAAACCATACCACTGGATACCAGTTTGTCACTAAATCTAATACAAATTTTATTATGCAACCTCTGATAAGATGCTCAATTGATAACATGTTATCTCCCCTTGGCTTTCAGGTCAGATCTAATAATCTGATCTTGAGCACCACACATGTATTTATTCTTTCCTTACTGTAGATTAGTTTGAATTTACAAGTATCACATTTCCCATGCCAACCCCTAGGTGTCATTTCGCAAATATGTAAATTTGCGACCAAAATCCATGTAAATATTAAAATTTGTGACTGACACACAATTATCTACCTTTCCTATGTTATATACTTTTCACCATCAAAGTTGATTGCTGGCAAGTTTTGCAATGTGGATTTTTAATTTTCACAATTCTGGAAATATTCGCATCAAATATAAATCTGCCAACAAGAGTTCTTGCAAAATTGCGAGACAATAAATCTCTCACAATGAAAAAGTAATCTACAGTATTCTTTACTTAATTGGTGCAGCTGTGTGTAATACAAATGTGTTAGCCCCTGTACATACAAACATTGATTTTTTAAGCCATGTCAATTCCAAACATAATTAAAAGTGTATTTCGTTTTAGACACCTCAATTTTTCAAAAATAATTATCTTTAAAACAACCCCAAATTTGAGGAAACTTGAAAATAAAATTATTAAAAAAAAGCATTATGGCATGACACACAACACAGAAACAGTTTGGTACATGTATAAACATTAATAATAAATATATACATTTTTGTAAGTGAAATGTCAAATACTTTGATACTGATTTTAATAATTTGGCATCTAAATTCCATATACAGTTACACATTTTGACTATTAAGGAAATCTGAGGTATTTTGGATACACTTTTAATAAAGTGCATGTAAATTTGACATAATATATATACCATCTTACTTTATTATTAAATGTGAAACATGACTTCAGAGATTTTAATGTGTTTACATGATCCTATTTAGTCATATGGTAAGTCAATATATAATACTATTTTTCTGATATTTGAGGTGTTTATGTAGCATGTTATGAAATAGTGTACATTTTCATTTTATTTGCAGTACTTTTTTGTGGTACTGTAATAAATCTGTATCTTGTTCTTTGATGTTGATATAATAAATATATATATATATTAAAAACTTAAAAAATAAGTTAAAATGTTTTCTAAAACATAACTGAATTTATTATTTGTAAAACATGTTTCACCTTCTGGATTGTGATTGGGAGATGGTTGTGGACGCTGCATTTTTCTGTCGAGACAGAATAAAAATTAAATGTTTCAAAAATAATAACACACAAGGAATTACGTATTCATCTCTTTTTTTGAAATTGAAGATTGTAAATATAAGAAATGATTTTTTTCCTTTTCGATACAAGTATGAATAACAGGGCCAGTCTAAATTATACGTGAAAGGCTTTGCCATCATATCAATTTAGACGGTCATTGTTTTTCATACTGGCACCAATAACAAAGACAAGAATGTCATTTCTTAAATGTAGGTGGTTTAATATCTAACGTTCTATAAATCTTTATTTTAAAGTCAGGTCAAAATTTACTAAAACTGTCTCTTGAGAGCCAAATAACCCCTGCCCCAAAATCTACAAGGGTTTAATGTTTTCCTGCAACCTTGACCTTTCCAATATGACCTTTATTCAAGTTCATGACACACCTTTGAGTCATGAAGATTATTCATATAAAGTTATATGACAGTAGTCCAAAGCAATTATGAGATATGGCTTGGACACGATTTTACAGACAGACAGATGGATGGATGGACAGATAGACAGACATGGTGATTTCTATATAACCCCCCCCCCCCCCCTAATTTTATAAAAAAATTATACAGTAACACAGTATTGGCTGCATAGGGAATAGAACATAGCAGGCACAAACTGGGTAAACAAAAACATTCGAGCACCTCATGACAGACCCTCCTCCCCTTTTGTATTGAAGAACAATAACTCTTGTGGAATTTTGCGCGAGGTGTGGGGTATGATGTTTTCAGACAGATACATGATGTTATCTCATGATCTAATAATCCAACCAAATTATAGATCATTTACAAGAGTCATGTAGCATTTTTCTGATGGGGTATAATAATCGTGTATGCCATGAATGTGAGATCCAAGATAGGTGTGGTTAAAACGTGACGAAGATGCAGTACCTGATGTAGAAAATCAAGTTTGAACAAAGCTTTCAGACACAATTATGCTAATAACAGAAAAACAATATGTTATGATTTTCTGTAGCAAAATTAAGTTAAAATTGATGCTTTTACACAATCATCCTAATAAGCTTGCTAAAAAAAACAAAAAACGACCTACATAATCAGACATTTGTCAGAGGATATAGATCAACATAAAAAAAACCTATTGTCTGTAAATGTATTCTTTGTTAGACATATGGTATTACCTATCATTAGGTTATATTGTCTGTAGGATGTTTTATGATACCAGGATTGACACCTGATAACTAGATATTTAGTATCTTTAGAGGCTCATTTACTGAGATCAGGATTGTATTACAAAGGTTAATGACATCAAAAGACTTTTATTTTACTAAAACTTCATTATTTTTACTGGTAAACTACTTTTTGTTTGCTGGATTGCAGGAGTAGAGTGGAGTACAAGCTATAACTGAAATAGGATGCCATTTTGAAAATGTCTCCCTGACTGGAAAACCCCAAATCATGTCAATGATCAAATATGAATAGCCAATTACATGTATACCTCTACTCCTCTTGGAAAGTTTCATAAAGTTCTATTAAACTGTTTTCAAGAAAAGTAGTGGACAAACTTTTTCACACTATAACCAAAAAAGTGTCTCACAAATGCTCTCTAACTTAAAAATCTCCAACCATGTCAATGATAAAATATGAATAACCAATGACACCCCTACTCTAGCCAAAATTGTTCTTGTGAAATTTTGAGTAAAGTGGTGGGCAAAATGTAGATTAAAGAAATGGAGTTAACATTATGTGTTCCACAACTTTATTTGGGGGACATGATCGTGCCCCCGTCAAGATTCTTTCAATGAGGGACTTCTGGCACAAATCAATCTCAGGACAGGATCATTTAGTTGCCATGGAGTTAAGTGCATGTTTCCTTAAAAATTGTCAAATCCACAAAAAATTATGACATCATTACATCAAAATTTCTGAAAACAGTCTTCTTTTGTCACTAAAGTGTAGTTGGTTACCTTGGTAATTAAATGCTGCAGTCCTGTATAATTGTTCTATACCAAATGCTTCTCATTACCTTAGGACAGTGATTTCTGGAATGGTGGACAAAAAACCACAAACAGACCTTCATTAGGCAAACTGACAAACTTTTTCACACTATCTAGGATCTACTTAAGCATGATTCTAACCTGGGAGTGGGAAGTAATACCAACTATGAGCCTATGCTTTAAACCACTTGGCCACTGTTGGAGTAGAAGAACAACAAATGGTAACAAGCAGGAAGTCCCAACAAAACTGCTGTTTATCTGTATCTCTTGGTTTTCAGATTGGTTTGTCAATTGTAAATTGGCTTGACTGTTTCTTTGCTTCATGATTTGAATTACAAAATGAAAATACCCCACCCCACCCCACAAAGTATAATGTCTTCCTGCAACCTTGACCCTTTCATTATGACCTTGGTTCAAGCCAAGGTCATGACACACCTTTGGACCATGAAGATTATTCATGTAAAGTTTTTATAACAGTCGTCCAAAGCAATTATGAGATATGGCCTGGACACAATTTTACACAGACAGATGGACAGACAGACAGACATGGTGATTCCTATATACTCCCCCCCCCACAAACAAACTAGATTAGCTAATCTTTTTCTGTGGCATTTGTATTTCAACATATTTTTCAGTGACATGAACAAGCTCCATTTTTTTTTAATTTCATGAAAAACAAAATAAGCTCATTGCAAAAATTTTGATAAAAACTTTGATAACTGGCAAATTAATTTAAATACACGAACTTGTCACAGAGAGCAAGGCCAGGTGTTCTGGAGAGGTAAGCACCCCTTTGTTTCACTATACACTTATGCGCATAACCAAAAGTGAGAAGGAGAGGAACATGGAACTATGGGACGTCAAATATATCCAGTATAAGTTTGGATTCACAAACTTAATGTAAAAATTTGAAGAAAAAAAGTTCAGACTTACGTAAATCAAATTTTCATTAAATCTTTTCTGTAAATTCTCCACTACAGCATGTTGGTTTGTATAATCTTCTAGAAGAACAAAATCCTGGACCCCAATATGATCCCGACGATGTAACTCGTTCTCCATGACCACAGCGTCTCTGATGTCTGTACCGTACCTCTGATGTAACTAATATATAACTAGTCGGTAAGTATGTCTCAGTATGTCGGTATTACACAGACATTAAACCTCCCTATAGTCATCATCCATACTGCTAATCTGAAATCAATGACATCCATATATATATATGATATATGTATAGATATATCGAGGTCTTTATGTTCAATATATGGCTAATGATTTTGCCGTCCCTGAGAGTAGATTACAGATAAAGAGTCAAGGTTTTTTTCTATTATATTCAGGTGGACAGTTCAAGGATGGTAGAGGAAACCAGAATCCCTAGATAAAAAGGGTTTTTTTGTTCAACAGATAAAATTATTATAAGGCCAATCATTCTGACTTTTCCAGAGAGCCAAGTGGAGTAATGTATTTGAGTTGAGTAATGGTGTTTAACGTCACAGTCAAGAATATTTCACTTATATCAATATATATTATGTCGCCAGCTGTAGGTGAAGGTGCAGAAATTTTGCCTGTGTGTTGCACTGATGGCATTATACAGCAGGGTTCTTTATCTTTGCCAAGCCCATCATGACATGGGACCGTGTTAGTTGTATATTCCCATCCGAAATAACTGTAAATTTTGTTTCGCTATGCCGAGTGCTTGGCGAAAGATCAATCACTACCCACTTTCAAGTATTGGGTCAGACCTGGTTGGGGTTCGAACTCACTACATCCCACTTACAAGTCGATCAACTGAGCTACTGCAGTGGTTGGAGTTTTACACCCTAGTCATGATTCTTTGAATGATACAGAGGTGGTCAGTTCAGGGACAATACAAGATACCAGAGTGCCAAGAAAAAACAAGACCTGTAACAAGTAAATTGACAAACATTCTCAAGTTAAGATCTGTGCTTAGTGGGATTCAAACCTAGGCAGAGAGAAGCAATGTGATCCTTCAGTGTGAACTTTAAACCACTTGGCCACCATGCAAGGCTTCCAATTGACTGAGAACATGATCACTACACAAAATTCATGGGAGTAATATTCATGGCACAATAATATACATTAGTAATGTTCACCAAGCAAAATTCTTAACTCTTCCACCGCTGAACTAGTTCTGCTTACATTTTCCATCATAATTAATATCTCTGATGGTGACAATTATGTTAATTGACCTATCGCTGGCCACGCTCACGTTCTGTCAAATGGCTGGATGCTTGATTTACACGCAAAAAGAATGAAAACTCTGCCTGAACAGCGTCATTTAATGACATCACTAACACTAGTACGTCATTAGTTGCCGTGATGGCGGCCAGTGTCGGAACATTGTAGGCGTGGTCGGTGATACGTCTATTTGTTTATACTTTTATGAAACTCTTGAAATCTGGCTTATAGGAATTTGGTTAAAAATGAATCTTGGGAATGCATGTATTCCAATTTTCATTTCTTTTAGTCTTAGAGAAAATTAAAAATTTTAAAGTAAGAAGCATAGTAAAGAGGTTCTATAACTACAATAATTCATAAACACTGTCACACACATGTGCACATTTACATGTATTTTACATGTATATACAGTAAAAGCATATATAACCTATTCTTATTGACAACATTCCATATATATAAACACTAACATGTGATCTTTTATAATTATTCCTTGATGAAATGATAACTGATGTTCTTTCCAATACATGAAAACAAAATATGTTTCAATTACCATCCAACCAGATGTGTCTATTGAAACATAGATGATAAATAAGGTAGGTCTGTGTGAGGTTATTCCAAGAATACCTGGACAATGACATCTGTTTACAAAATAAAAGTCTTAGAAAAAGCACAATTGCAAGAAAGGCAGATTCCAAATTCCATATAAGAACAAAAGGCCCATGAGGCTGAGTACATATCTCATGCAGAGGTTCGTTCAATGGCCAATTCCATTAATTAAAGAGAATGTTCATTTATATGCAAGGATTTTTGCAAATTATTTATAACTTGTCCTAAGAATGCTATATATAACATATCTAAAGTCTAGTTACAACATATTATTTATAACCAGGTAAAAAATCTATATATCAAAATGTTTGTTAGGCCAATGCCTACAATATTTCAATATACATGCCTATACAAAAAGTTTATAGTTTTTGAGATAATTAACCATTTAAGCATTTGTTTGCATCTATGACCTTGACTTTTGAACCTATGACCTTCATTCATATATCAAAATGACCATTAGGCCAATACCTGCAATATTCAAATATACATGCCTATACAAAAGGTTTATAGGTTTTGAGATAATTAACCAATTTAGTATTCATTTGCATCTGTGACCTTGACTTTGAACCTATGACCTTGATTCATATATCAAAATGGCCATTAGGTTAATACCTACAATATTCCAATAAAAATGCCTATATAAAAAGTTGATAGTTTTTTAAATAATTAACCATTTAAGCATTCGTCCGCATCTATGACCTTGACCTTTGAACCTATGACCTTCATTCGTATATCAAAATGATTGTTGTGCAAATGTCTACAATATTCTAATATACATGCCTATACAAACAAGAGGCCCATGGGCCTTAACGCTCACCTGAGGAAAAGTACATATCTTATGCAGAGGTTCAATGGTCAATGACATTAATAAAAGAGAATATTAAAATTTTTAGCAGTAAGGGCCAATAATATGCAAGTATTTTTGCAAATTAATTATAATAATTATTATATAAGTATGCTATATATAACATATTTAAAGTCAGGCTACAATATATTATTTATAAACAGCTAAAACATCTGTATATTAAAATGTGCATTAGGCCAATACCTACAATATTCCAATATACATGCCAATACAAAAAGTTTATAGTTTTTGAGATAATTAACCATTTAAATATTCGTTCGCAGCTATGACCTTGACCTTTGAACCTATGACCTTTATTCATAAATCAAAATGATCGTTAGGCCAATACCTACAATATTCCAATATACATGCCTATACAAAAAATTTATAGTTTTTGAGATAATTAACCATTTAAGTATTCGGTCAATTCTATGACCTTGACCTTTGAACCTATGACCTTCATTCATATATCAAAATGATCATTAGGCCAATACCTACAATATTCCAATATACATGCCTACACAAAAAGTTTATAGTTTTTGAGATAATAAACCATTTAAGTATTCGTTCGCGTCTTTGTCTTTGACCTTTGAACCCATGACCTTTATTCATATATCAAAATGATCGTTAGGCCAATATCTACAACATTCCAATATACATGCCTATACAAAAAGTTTATAGTTTTTAAGATAATTAACCATATAAGTATTCGTTCAATTCTATGACCTTGACCTTTGAACCTATGACCTTTATTCATATATCAAAATTATCATTAGGCCAATACCTACAATATTCCAATATACATGCCTATACAAAAAGTTTATAGTTTTTGAGATAATTAACCATTTAAGTATTCCTTTGCGTCTTTGACCTTGACCTTTGAACCTATGACCTTCATTCATATATCAAAATGATTGTTAGGCCAATACCTACTATATACCAATATACATGCCTATACAAAAAGTTTATAGTTTTTGAGATAATTAACCATTTCAGTACTTGTTTACATCTGTGACCTTGACCTTTGAACCCATGACCTTTATTCATATATCAAAATGACCATTGTGCCATTACCTACAATATTCTGATATACACGCCTATACAAAAAATTCATAGTTTTGCAGATAATTAACTATTTTGGTATTCTTGGACATCTGTGACCTTGGCCTTTAAACCCATGACCTTGATCTATGTATCAAAATGATCGTCATGTCAATACCTACAAATAACTGAAAATCCTACGCCATTATCACAAGAAATGTTAAAAAAAATTTTTATCAAAGGTCAAAAACTGGGACATGACCTTGACCTTCGACTTTGACATCAATTAGAAGAAAATTGCAAGACAAGATCAACAGTGAAAACTTCATACAATTATCCTCAGCCGTTATGAAGTTATAACAATAAATGTCTCATTTTAAAAATTACATAACTTTACGCAAAAAACGCGTAACCTATTTTTCGTCTAATTTTCATGAAAAACACAATTTTAATGTTCCCAGGTATGCTGAATCCAAATATTCAATCAAAATTTGCCTGCACCTTTTGGTTTCAGAGAAGAAAATTTTTTTGTCTTTTTGCTATTTTTAGTAACAGCGGCCATCTTGTTGGGCGTGGCCAAACCCCAAACACAATTTTGAAAGGCTGTTACCTAGGCATGATAGTCACCGAGTTTCATCAAATATGGCCCAGTAGTTTTGGAGGAGAAGATTAAAATGTAAAGTTTATACACGACGCACGACGGACGACGCACGACGGACGACAGACGGTGATAGATTGCAATAGCTCATCTGAGCCTTTGGCTCAGGTGAGCTAAAAATTTAATAGTTTTTGAGATAATTAACCAATACAGTATTCATTTGCATCTGTGACCTTGACCTTTGAACTGATGACCTTGATTCATACATCAAAATGAGCGATAGGCCAATACCTACAATATTCCAATATACATGCCTATACAAAAAGTTGATAGTTTTTGAGATAATGTACCATTCAAGCATTCGTCCGCATCTATGACCTTGACATTTGAACCTATGACCTTCATTCATATATCAAAATCATTATTAGGCCAATGCCTACAATTCTCCATTATACATGCCCATACAAATAGTTTACAGTTTTTAAGATATATTGACAAATACATTAATTTTAGCAATTTTCCCCTTAAGTACCTTGCCATTTCCCCATTTTGGCCCCTACAGCTACCATTTGTGCAAATCTGAAACTAGGTAACCTAAGTATGTTTTACATGAAATATCCAAGCAATATCTCTTGTAAGTTAAGAGAAGATTTTAAGATTTTCACAATTTTCCCTTTATGGGGCCCCAAGGGGACATATTCCTTTCATTTGTGCAAATCTGAAAGCCCTTCACCTAGATATCATTACTGCCAAATATTATCCAATTTGGCTAAGCCCATACGAAAAATTGAACCGTACTCCAGCTGGATTCGAGACATACTCCAGCCGTACTCCAGCTGGACTTTTAAAAGTCCGGTCGGACTAGAGACAGACACATACTTTTTCAATGTTTTTCCAGCTGGACTTTTTGACTGGGAACTTTTGGATAAAAGTCCAGCCGTACTTTTTAACTTAGAATAAGATTTCAGCAGGACTTTGGGGGTTATGTTTAAATCATCCTAATATTTTTTTCTATTTACTGTATATGATCTGATGAAATATTGTTCTATATAACAATTATTCCAATAACAAATTTTTATTTTAAATGTAAACTAAAATTATTTTCAAAATAATGTTAAAAATTAGTTTACCCTTTCATAATTATTAAGACTGTTTGGTCAAAATTTACATTAAGCAGAGGGGTAAGAAACCAATGTTGTTTTTTCTTGATTTTAACTACATAATATTTTTTTATAAATGTATTTATTTCCTTTTGAAAGACATTTTAATTACTTTTATTTTTATGTTTGGTGTATGAATATTTCATGTAAAATTTAAATACACAACATTAACAATTATTCTTATACAAAGAAATTTTTAAGTATAATTTGAATTTAATACAGAAAACTAACAAATGTAATTTGAAATTCCCTTGGGTCACAGAGCCGGAAATCTTTAATGGCATTTAAAGTAATATTATAAATGTTATACATTTGCAAATGTGCTAACATTCAGTAGCATGATTTTAGCTGGGTAATAATTATGTTTTACACATGTATTTTGTTTGATTTTTTTTTATATCTTATTGTCTATGGTTTTAATGCTGATTTTAGATAATGTATGGATACCACACATTGCTGCAACAATAGGGATCAAATTATGCCTAATATCATTCTTTCAAATTAAAGATTATTATGATTCCCCACCACCGAAGGTGGGGAATCATATTGTTTTCGTTCTGTTTCTTCTTATTATTATTATTTTTATTATTCTTATTATTATTCTTCTCTCAAGACCATATGCTGACGCATATCTCGGGAACGGCTTGATGGATTTAGATGAAATTTGCTACCAATAATCTGTTGTCTGTGTAGATAATCAAGACGCGTTCATTTTCGTTATCTTGAAGGTGGGTGGGTGGGTGGGTGTAAATAAATACGTAGTTAAATACCCGGGGAAACCAATTCTGAATGGACGTAAGCTGGTTACGACACCTTAATTATACCAAGTCAATGCTTTCACCTATGAGTTAATCCGATTAGTGACCGTTAAAAACTTGGCGATTTTTAAAACCACAGCTTGTCACGTCACACGCCTGTACTTAAAACCTTACACAATGAGATGAATGGTGTATACAATTTGCCTTGATAGATCAAATGGCTTGGGGGTCTTCTGTTAATCACTGACTGTGGAAGTAGAAGACTGCCCACTTTTTTAAGTTTATACCAATGAAATGTCTCCTTTTACTGACTGACACTTTCCTAATGAGCGGTATGTCGAGTACAAAAATTTGTAGTTTTAGTCGGAAATGAATCTTCCGAGTAAGCCGCCACTCTGTTACTATTAACACTTTTCAAATAAGAGATGGACAATTATTTCAGGTATTGTTCAAGTTTAAAATAAAATATTTTTGTGTCTTTTTTATTCGATTTAAACATTGGAATTTTCGTAATTTGGACTGAAAGTTCACTTCGATTTAAACATGGGAATTTTCGTAATATTTCGTAATTTGGACTGAAAATTCGCTTCAAATTCAGCATATCAAATTAACTAACAAATTTACATAGAAATACATAGCGATCTGACGGGACCATTTGTATCATTTCGATTTAAGCGAAATTTCGATTCAACCGATTTCGAATTAACGAGAGTCGACTTTATTTCTTTTGCATCAAAAACACCCAAATAATCTATAGAGCAATGAAGATCTGAGTCTTTTAGATGCTGGAAATAACAATATGAGATTTATTCCGTATAATACACCTAAACTAATATGTACCTCAACGTGTTGAAAAGTACGTTTTTTTTTCAATAGAGGGGGTCTTTTAAATCGGACTATATATACAGCGTCGATCTATTTCAACACACTATACACAGAGTTAACATACATGCTTCATATAAAAATGTCCGTCTTTTACTATTTTGACTGAGTAGATGTATCATTATGATCATGAACCTCAAACATATAGGAATAACAGATATAAGTCGCGTAATTAAAATACAAACAGATGGCCTCCTATGATGTGTATTGCGCATTGAATCACGATTGTTAATCAATAAACTTTTTAGAAAAAATTAAATAAACATCACAAAGAGTAACTTTTATTATATTTTATTTTGATTTTACAATAATTCCGAGTCCATCGGTGTTCATACTGTCTGGTGACATCGGGAGGGCACCTGGGTATATCCTCAGGCAGTGTCGACACGCTCCAATATTACTTGGATCTACCTGCCCATCATTAGAAGGTCTTACATTCGCACCTAAGACAACGATCTTAATCAACTCAGTCGTTAATTACTGTGTTTATTCAGTGACACTCGCCAATCCGTCACTGGCTTCAATGTATTATCACCTGTTAATTACTGGTGACCAAGATACCTGTGAACTTTGAAAACTTGTGGCCAGAAAAATCGCAAAGCGCCGTATTTTGTCGCAAGTTAAAGAAAAAAAATCGCAGTTAACGATGCCCAGCGCAAACCTCCCATACGTGTTCATTCATTGTCACACGCGGCGACGCCAAATCAGAGGCCTGAGAGGGGTTCTATGAGTTTTCTTATTCAATAAAATTCATTGAAAACGTCACTTCCTATGCCGAGAAGGCCTTCCAATGTACGATTTTTTTCAACCGAAAACTTTAATTCAAATCTACTTTAACTTTCAAAGAAATTTTAAAAAGCAATCAAGGTATGATTTTTTAGTTTACCAGGTCGGCGCGGTACAAATGTACTTTATACATAACTGCCTTTAAAATGTAATTGTTCATCAAGGCAATATATACACATTAAAAACGCATGTGACGTAATAATCACAAGATTTACCCTTTTTGGCGACACAGTAATGAAATTGGCAACAAAATTTTACAACTGGCGATTTCCTTGACGACAGACTTTTACAACCCTGCTATGGTCTTTTCACCAGATATATGCCATAAATTATTTATGGATGGTGGGGAATCATACGTAACTGGTATCCCAGTTACAATCTCTAGTTTTATAATTGTTATTTTTCAGACTACACAAAAGGACAGGATAATTTTAACTAAAAAACTTCACTTACCAGAAGACGAAGATAATGAAGTATATGTATTCAAAAAAGAACTTTACAGTAAAACCTTATTATCCTATATCTACAGGACTACTGGTTTTAGAGCCATGTTTAAACTTTAACATGTCTGTTAATTTTGAAATATTAAATAAATACACTTACCCATTTATACCTAATTATTGTCAGTTTTTGTATTACTTAATCTGTTAGGCAATCACATCTCAACGTACAAATGTACATGTGAGCTGTTCGATTACTGAAAAAACTAAATCATGGTCTTCAAGGAATGAAGTAAGGGTTAACCCAAGTTTGGATAAAATTTCAAACGAACTCAGTTTGTCTAGATTTGCAAATGTCCAACCGGACTTTTTCAAAAAGTACGGTTGAAAAGTCCAGCCGTACTTTTAAAAAGTCCAGCTGGACTTTTAAAAATAGTCATGCTCATTTAAATATTTCAAGCCAGCTATATTAGCGAAAGTCCAGCCGTACTTTTAAAAAGTATGGTTGAAAAGTCCAGTTGGACTTTTTGAAAAAAGTCCTGCTCATTTAAATATTTCAAGCCGTTTTCCGGCTAGATTCGTGAAAGTCCAGCTGGACTTTCCATAAATGGTAATGGAAAAAAGTCCAGCTGGACTTTTAAATAAAAGTATGGTTCGAGTCCAGCCGGAGTACGTGTCATACTTTTCGTACGGGAGTAGTTTTGGAAGAAATGATTAAAATGTGAAAAGATTACACACGACGAACGAAGCACGACGCATGATGGATGACGGACAAAGATAGATGGCAAAGCTAAAAATCTCAGCAATAAAACTTGAATACACATACTAGTTCATGTATGTAATGCTACTGTATGTATTTTTTTCTTATTTATTACTGTTTCCTGCTGCAATAAAACAATAATGACAATTCTAATCAATAAACAATGAAATTCTGATTCAGTTTTGAATTCTTTAATTCATTTTTGCAAATATGGTGATTTTCATGAATGATTTTTTTCCATAGCATAATTAAGATTCCAGTTCTGTGAAACCTGTAGGAAAATGAAAATCTTCCAGCCCAAATAAGATTAATACAAAGGTTATACTTGTTTAATAAACAAACAATGTCATTGGCATGGCCTTGTAAAATTGTTCAGTCCAGACAGGTATTTTGGTTAACCCAGGGTTAAGTTTTCATAGGTTTAACTTTACAGACATTGGATAAAAAGGGAATTCTATGACTTCCGGTATTTTGGTTAACACAGGGTTCAGTTTTCACAGGTTTAACTGTACAGACATTGGCTAAGAAGGCAATTCTATTACTGTAATTTATCTACGCTTTGAAACAATATATGTATCTTTGGAAGTCTACAATAATTACTAGTTACAAATTTCATCCCTTTCTCCGATTTAGAGATCAAAGACAAAAGAACAAATAAAGTGTACTTGTACAGAGATTTACTGATACCAAGAAATATTAACTGTATTCAATGTTAAAATTAGGGTTATTTTTAATTTTTCATTGTCTGTATTTATGGACAATTGTTAGCTTAAAGTGTGTGTGTGTGTGTGTGTGTGTGTGTGTGTGTTTGTCTCTCTCTCTCTCTCTCTTTCTCTCTCTAAACTACTATAACTACCACTTATTTTCGCAATAACCTGTTGTGAGCGTGATCCCATCGTGAGCCCCTCATGTAAAAGTCCATTCATATGTATTCGATCAAATTTATTTTCACGCATATTATTTTCGCGATTATTTATGAACTCACGAATTTACGCAAAAATAACATGCACGCGAAAATTTCATGTTTTACAGTATTAGTGGTTTCAATATGTCCTTATCTTGTCTTTCCTTTTCCTGTGTGGCTGATTCTGTTATGAACTTTGTTTTATGCCATGTTCATGATTGACTTGGCTGTCTCAAAGTACATGTTTTCTCTGTAACAGATTTCTTGCTGCTATTTTATGTACACAATTATCAGGCTATTATGGATATGCTTAATATGCTTTTAAAAGAAGTTACATGTGTAACCAAACAGTACAAAAATATTTTAAGGAATATAGAGCAATTAATGTAAATTACAGTTAAAAAGGTTACCATAGTTACCATAAACCTGCATATAAAGCCATCACATGTGACATAAGAAATGTGGATGTCATAGACAGATGGTCTTTATAAAGAGGTACTTTATTGTTATAATAAGCAATTGGACCAAAGGAACCATCAGACAGTAGTCTTATGTACAGGTGGTTCCAATAAAAAAGTGTTCTTATAAAAGGTTTTACTGTATATACATTTTACGTCAAATAATTTTAGTGGTCTTCCACAATAACTAACAGATAACAGTGCCTTTCTAGAGTGTGAAAGTCTGCCCGTTTGCTTTCCAAAAATGTGTGATCTCTCCACGTACTCTGATTTTCTCCAACACCTCAGAACTGAAACCACCTTGACAAAAAATCAATGATCTTGACTGAGCCAGAAAACACCTTTAAAAATCATTTGAAATTCATATCTAAATTAGGAAAATATAATAAAGTATATAACAAAAGAAGTTACCAGGGTAACATAAAAAAAGAAATGATAATGTCACAGGTCAATATCACCTTAATCAGTCATGACACAGCAAAAATCACGCAATTCAAAGAATGGAATAGTGTTTCAAGATTCATCATTAAAAATAGTTCCACGACTGTCAAGTAATTGTAGGGCCTTATTGCTCATCTGAAATATGTCCTAATCTTCAATATCTCACTTACAATAGTTTAACAGACAATTATCATAATTGTATGGAGATTTTAATTGGCCTATGAGACTCAACTGAGAATCAATCAACTACAGCAAACAAAATTGTCAGAAAATAATAAGGAATGTTTAGTTTTTTAACATTTTTTCACAATTTATAAAATAACTGAAATGTCCAAACAAAATGTGAATAGTTTCACTGTCTATACAGCACCAAATTTAATAAAAAAAACAAGTAATGCATACATATAAATTCCTATTTAAAGTTACATGTACATGTATTTAAATAAACTTGCATCAAATGCATCTAATATATAACCTCTAACATTTCCCATAAAACGCATTTCCAAAAGGGAGACAACTCCATAACTCCTTTTCAAGCCAGGTTAAGATAACTTATAAAACATCATGTTTAGCGATTACAGCTATGGGGGGTTGAGGGTACCTCATATTAGATCTTTTGTTCGCGCACTAAAAATATCATGGTTGAAGAAACTTATTGACCCACTCATAGGTTCAGCATGGAAACGTCTCTTACTGGATGATCTGGAGGATGTAGGTGGAGACAAGTTCTTAATGCTAAATGAACAAAGTTATAATATTTGTATAGGCAAATTCAATGTGTTCTGGCAGTATTCACAAGTTGGGCATCTATACAAAAACAAGGAACCGCAAATACTTATGAAATAGTATCTCAATCCCTGTGGTTTAACCCACACATTAACATTGGTAACAAAATGTCTTCTATACGGCTTGGTGTGAAAAGGGTATATTCTTCATAAAAGACCTAATAGATGATACAGGTTCTTTCTTGGCTATTGCCGACTTGATGAAACAAGAGGCCCATGGGCCTTAACGCTCACCTGAGGAAGAGTACATATCTTATGCAGAGGTTCAATGGTCAATGACATTAATAAAAGAGAATATCAAAATTTTCAGCAGTAAGGGCCAATAATATGCAAGTATTTTTGCAAATTAATTATAATAATTATTATATAAGTATGCTATATTATATATTTAAAGTCTAGCTACAATATATTATTTATAAACAGCTAAAACATCTGTATATTAAAATGTGCATTAGGCCAATACCTACAATATTCCAATATACATGCCTATACAAAGAGTTTATAGTTTTTGAGATAATTAACCATTTAAGTATTCATTTGCATCTATGACCTTGACCTTTGAACCTATGACCTTTATTCATATATCAAAATAATTGTTGTGCAAATGCCTACAATATTCCAATATACATGCCTATATAAAAAGTTTATAGTTTTTGAGATAATTAACCATTTAAGTATTCATTTGCATCTATGACCTTGACCTTTGAACCTATGACCTTCATTCATATATCAAAATGATCGTTAGGCCAATACGTACCTTATTCCAATATACATGGCTATACAAAAAGTTTTTAGTTTTTGAGATAATTAACCATTTAAGTATTCATTTGCATCTATGACCTTGACCTTTGAACCTATGACCTTCATTCATATATCAAAATGATCGTTGTGCAAATGCCTACAATATTCTAATATACATGCCTATACAAAAAGTTTATAGTTTTTGAGATAATTAACCATTTAAATATTTGTTCAATTCTATGACCTTGACCTTTGAACCTATGACCTTCATTCATATATCAATATGATCGTTAGGCCAATACGTACCTTATTTTATAAAATGTATAAACGTAATTTATAAAATGTTTCTTGATTATCAAACAACATCTCTGTAGAAAGGACAAAATGTTACCACTATAAGATTCTAATGCAAATATTTTGATTAGACCTCGACGACCGTAAAATCCGTTTTGCTGTTGGAGTTAAGACGTCATATGGATTCTAGATTAAGATTATGTTGTGTATTACTGGAATAGTCAAACAATAATTATCTAGCCACATGGCCTTTACCGGTAATATAAATATATAATGGAACAGAACATTTGTGTTTTTTGAGGGAACACGGGTGCTTCTTCCACTAATTACAAATATCAATTTTTAACATTCACTGCTTAAAATGGCAGCTAGCTCAGTTGCTGAATATCATGTATGCTCTCAAGTTCTCCGACCATAAAACATGGATTTTACTATTGCAAATACCAGTTGCCCGACTCTGCAGGAGTAACCAGGTAGACCTCAATTTGTGACCGTAAAATCCATGTTTTTATAGTCATAATTCTTCAAATACAAAACAGTTTTTTCCTAAATTTACATGTTAAACATAGTGACGTTAACACCAAAAGTGGTGCAATTGGTGACAAATTACATCAAATGTGCAAAAGGAACTTTTGTTAATACTGTTCACTGCTTTATATTAGCACAGACATATTTAGCGATTTTTCTCAATACAAGTGATTTGCACATCTTTATTTTAGAGCACCAACTGTTTGTTTGTACTCAGAGTCCCTTATGGGTAATTTTAGCACATTTTTATTTTACCGGAAAGATCTTGCTAAAAGCAAAAGCGCTAAAATAAAACAGCCACTAAAATTTCACAGTTTACAGTACCAGATACTTCAACATGTGTATAATATGTCCCAATAAAGACAACATTTTTCCACTGTATAGACATAGAGAGTATATAGTATCAAAGATGCACATAAAAATTTTGTTATGACTAAGCTCAAATAACTGAAAATAACAACAAGAGGCCCATGGGCCTTAACGCTCACCTGAGGAAGAGTACATATCTTATGCAGAGGTTCAATGGCCAATGACATTAATAAAAGAGAATATCAAAATTTTCAGCAGTAAGGGCCAATAATATGCAAGTATTTTTGCAAATTATTCATAATAATTATTATATAAGTATGCTATATATAACATATTTAAAGTCTAGCCACAATATATTATTTATAAACAGCTAAAACATCTGTATATTAAAATGTGCATTAGGCCAATACCTACAATATTCCAATATACATGCCTATACAAAGAGTTTATAGTTTTTGAGATAATTAACCATTTAAGTATTCATTTGCATCTATGACCTTGACCTTTGAACCTATGACCTTCATTCATATATCAAAATGATTGTTGTGCAAATGCCTACAATATTCCAATATACATGCCTATACAAAAAGTTTATAGTTTTTGAGATAATTAACCATTTAAGTATTCGTTTGCGTCTATGACCTTGACCTTTGAACCTATGACCTTCATTCATATATCAAAATGATCGTTAGGCCAATACGTACCTTATTCCAATATACATGCCTATACAAAAAGTTTTTAGTTTTTGAGATAATTAACCAATACAGTATTCATTTGCATCTATGACCTTGACCTTTGAACCTATGACCTTCATTCATATATCAAAATGATCGTTGTGCAAATGCCTACAATATTCTAATATACATGCCTATACAAAAAGTTTATAGTTTTTGAGATAATTAACCATTTAAATATTTGTTCGCAGCTATGACCTTGACCTTTGAACCCATGACCTTTATTCATATATCAAAATGACCATTGTGCCATTACCTACAATATTCTGATATACATGCCTATACAAAAAATTCATAGTTTTGCAGATAATTAACTTTTTTGGTATTCTTGGACATCTGTGACCTTGACCTTTGAACCTATGACCCTGATCTATGTATGAAAATGATCGTCATGTGAATACCTACAAATAACTGAAAATCCTACGCTATTATCACAAGAAATGTTAAAAAAATTTTTTATCAAAGGTCAAAAACTGGGACATGACCTTGACCTTCGACCTTGACATCAATTGGAAGAAAATTGCAAGACAAGATCAACAGTTAAAACTCCATACAATTATCTTCAGCCGTTATGAAGTTATAACAATAAATGTCTCATTTTAAAAATTACGTAATTTTACGCAAAAAACGCGTAACCTATTTTTCGTCTAATTTTCATGAAAAACACAATTTTAATGTTCCCAGGTATGCTGAATCCAAATATCTAATCAAAATTTGCCTGCACCTTTTGGTTTCAGAGAAGAAGATTCTTGTCTTTTTGCTATTTTTAGTAACAGCGGCCATCTTGTTGGGCGTGGCCAAACCCCGAACACAATTTTGAAAGGCTCTTACCCAGGCATGATAATCACCAAGTTTCATCAAATATGGCCCAGTAGTTTTGGAGGAGAAGATTAAAATGTAAAGTTTACACACGACGGACGACGCACGACGGATGGTGATAGATTGCAATAGCTCATCTGAGCCTATGGCTCTGGTGAGCTAAAAATGTAATGCATAATTTAGGGTCAATGTTACACAAACTGCGAGCACAAGGGTGAAGATAGGATGATGAAAATAATCAAATCTAAACTATAATAACGACAAATATCAATTTTAACACTCACTGCTTAGAATGATGGCTAGTTCAGTGGTTGAATATGTACATGCTCACAAGTTTTGTTTCCTTATTTTTTCACAGTCCCTGACAAAACAGTTGTTTCCTAGGCATTGCTTCTAAATATCAAGAGTCCAAAGGACTCCAATAATGTTGAAATAAGAGCCTAAATTTTCAAGTATCCAAAATTCATTTTTTGGCTTTATTTATAATCATGGCTATCTACACTTGATTTAAATATCACTATTATATTTCAAGTGAGTGGGACTTTTAAAGATACATTGAAGAAAAAGAAGGAAGTTACTGTTACAATATTCATTAAACAAGGGGCATGAAATTTCCTGTTGTCACAATTGTTACCAATTTGGTCAACTTAAAGAGACCTTTATCATAAAATTGTGTCAGAGAAGCAGAAATCCTGCATCAGGAAACTCCCTGATTTAAGTGGCACTATGCATTTAAGTTTTCATTAATAAAGAAAACAATATAACCATTATGTATACTATAAATTTAATATAAATTTGAGTGATCTATTTGAAGAACAAAGATACTACTGTCAGTGCCATTGTATTTGTAAGTGTAATTTATAAAATGTTTCTTGATTATCAAACAACATCTCTGTAGAAAGGACAAAATGTTACCACTATAAGATTCTAATGCAAATATTTTGATTAGACCTCGACGACTGTAAAATCCGTTTTGCTGTTGGAGTTAAGACGTCATATGGATTCTAGATTAAGATTATGTCGTGTATTACTGGAATAGTCAAACAATAATTATCTAGCCACATGGCCTTTACCGGTAATATAAATATATAATGGAACAGAACATTTGTGTTTTTTGAGGAACACGGGTGCTTCTTCCACTAATTACAAATATCAATTTTTAACATTCACTGCTTAAAATGGCAGCTAGCTCAGTTGCTGAATATCATGTATGCTCTCAAGTTCTCCGACCATAAAACATGGATTTTACTATTGCAAATACCAGTTGCCCGACTCTGCACGAGTTACCAGGTAGACCTCAATTTGTGACCGTAAAATCCATGTTTTTATAGTCATAATTCTTCAAATACAAAACAGTTTTTTCCTAAATTTACATGTTAAACATAGTGACGTTAACACCAAAAGTGGTGCAATTGGTGACAAATTACATCAAATGTGCAAAAGGAACTTTTGTTAATACTGTTCACTGCTTTATATTAGCACAGACATATTTTAGCGATTTTTCTCAATACAAGTGATTTGCACATCTTTATTTTAGAGCACCAACTGTTTGTTTGTACTCAGAGTCCCTTATGGGTAATTTTAGCACATTTTTATTTTACCGGAAAGATCTTGCTAAAAGCAAAAGCGCTAAAATAAAACAGCCACTAAAATTTCACAGTTTACAGTACCAGATACTTCAACATGTGTATAATATGTCCCAATAAAGACAACATTTTTCCACTGTATAGACATAGAGAGTATATAGTATCAAAGATGCACATAAAAATTTTGTTATGACTAAGCTCAAATAACTGAAAATAACAACAAGAGGCCCATGGGCCTTAACGCTCACCTGAGGAAGAGTACATATCTTATGCAGAGGTTCAATGGCCAATGACATTAATAAAAGAGAATATCAAAATTTTCAGCAGTAAGGGCCAATAATATGCAAGTATTTTTGCAAATTATTCATAATAATTATTATATAAGTATGCTATATATAACATATTTAAAGTCTAGCCACAATATATTATTATAAACAGCTAAAACATCTGTATATTAAAATGTGCATTAGGCCAATACCTACAATATTCCAATATACATGCCTATACAAAGAGTTTATAGTTTTTGAGATAATTAACCATTTAAGTATTCATTTGCATCTATGACCTTGACCTTTGAACCTATGACCTTCATTCATATATCAAAATGATTGTTGTGCAAATGCCTACAATATTCCAATATACATGCCTATACAAAAATTTTAAGGTTTTGAGATAATTAACCATTTAAGTATTCGTTTGCGTCTATGACCTTGACCTTTGAACCTATGACCTTCATTCATATATCAAAATGATCGTTAGGCCAATACGTACCTTATTCCAATATACATGCCTATACAAAAAGTTTTTAGTTTTTGAGATAATTAACCATTTCAGTACTTGTTTACATCTGTGACCTTGACCTTTGAACCCATGACCTTTATTCGTATATCAAAATGACCATTGTGCCATTACCTACAATATTCTGATATACATGCCTATACAAAAAATTCATAGTTTTGCAGATAATTAACTATTTTGGTATTTTGGACATCTGTGACCTTGACCTTTGAACCCATGACCCTGATCTATGTATCAAAATGATCGTCATGTCAATACCTACACAAAACTCAAAATCCTACACAATTATCACAAGAAATGTTAAAAAAATAGCATTTTTTATCAAAGGTCAAAAACTGGGACATGACCTTGACCTTGGACCTTTACATCAATTGGAAGAAAATTGCAAGACAAGATTAACAGTGAAAACTCCATACAATTATCTTCAGCCGTTATGAAGTTATAACAATAAATGTTTCATTTTAAAAATTACATAATTTTACGCAAAAAACGCGTAACCTATTTTTCGTCTAATTTTCATGAAAAACACAATTTTAATGTTCCCAGGTATGCTGAATCCAAATATCCAATCAGAATTTGCCTGCACCTTTTGGTTTCAGAGAAGAAGATTTTTTTGTCTTTTTGCTATTTTTAGTAACAGCGGCCAATCTTGTTGGGCGTGGCCAAACCCCGAACACAATTTTGAAAGGCTGTTACTAGGCATGATAATTACCAAGTTTCATCAAATATGGCCCAGTAGTTTTGGAGGAGAAGATTAAAATGTAAAGTTTACACACGACGCACGACGGACGACGCACGACGGACGGTGATAGATTGCAATAGCTCATCTGAGCCTTTGGCTCAGGTGAGCTAAAATATGATTTGAAAGTAAATTTTCTAGAATATTATAGCTTAATCAGAGCAATTCCTAAGCAATGGAAAAGTATCATAAAAAACACATGTCCAATACCGCAGGTACACCATACGCTAATACAATCATTAAAAACTTCGGAAAATATAGCAAAACATTTCTACCGTCTTTTTATAAACAAAATATACCAAAAGCCTAATTCGCAAGAAAAGTGGAGAGTTAAACTGAATATAGAGTTTACAGATGAACATTGGAATTATATATATATTATACCATTTAAAATAACAGAAGATACAAAACTAAGGTCATTTCAATTCAAACTCAACCACGGTATTTACTTTACAAACATCAAACTTATGCAGAGTAAATTATACGAAACTGAATTGTGTACATTTTGTTCAGAAACGAAGGAAACAATTACTCATCTCTTTATTGAATGTTCATGTGTAAAGTCTATATGGTATCAACTCTTAGAAGACATTAGATTACAAACCAATATAAAAATTGAAAATACCACTGAAAATCTGCTATTTGGTATAAAAAGTAACGACTCTAATTTAAATGTTGTAAACTTATGTTTACTTATAGCAAAATATTATATCCATACATGCAGAATGAAAAATATACAACTTACCAAGCCTGTATAGAAACTATAAGATTTTATCGAAAATAGAACTTTTTTCTTTGTATATCCATACCCGGCAAAAGCACAACTTATTAAGCAAAAGTGGCAATTTTTACAACTATAATATACATGTTTTTCATATGATAATATTTGCATCTATGTTAAGAAAATGTACGTGTATATGTGATTTGGATTTGAAATGTATATCTGTATCTGATTTATTAAGGATCGAATAAAAACTTTAAAAGACAAAAAATAAAAGATAACTTATAAATGGGAGAAAAGCTGTTTTCAATGGGAAACCTTTAACTTATCCAATAGAAATAATATTTACTCACAACTGTTATAGGCTATCACATGGTATGCTGGTGAAGCCCATTATATTTTTATTTAATGTGATATACAGTAAAACCTCGATTCATCGCCACCATTTTTTCAGTCAAATTTTGGCGTTATAAATGGGTTTGGCAATAAATCGAGAAAGACCCATAAAGAAAAACATAAACAAAAAGGATTTTGGGACTTCAAAATAGTGTGGCGATAAGCGAGGTGGCAAAGTTATCGAGGGGCATTATAACGAGGTTTTACTGTATAAAGGTTGCAGATATATTTTGTATCATAAACTGTCTGTTCAATAGCAGAATATAGAGTTATTGAACTGATATTGTGAAATATTGTCCCTCGTTGACTCGACATTTGCACGAGCTTGCAAGTGCAAATCTTGAGTCAACGAGGGACAATATTTCACAATAATAGTTCAAAAACCCTTTTATTATATAGCAAATAAATTTTGTTTACTTCCCACTAGTATTTCATCTCAAAATACCATTTTTTCTTACAATACACTAATATTGCACTAGTTCTTGTATACGGATATAAGAACTAGTGCAATACGACAACAACACAATCATGACGTCGTCAGCCATGTAACAACAATCGTATGAGGTCATAAATGACAGCGTCATGTGACAAAGCGTGCAATATGAAAGAAATGATTCGGGAAACCTCAGACTGCAACAAAGTTTGTGTGCAAATATCGATATATATTGCACTCTAACAACTCGGGATTTATCCTTCAATTTCTATGTGATGCATATATTGCTATATAATAATATGATTTATTGAATTTCAATTTTTCCATCACAAATTAACAATGACATGATAATCAATTACTACATTTGATTTTAACCTTTTATTGATGAGAAGCAAGCAAGAACACAATACTCCTCCCTCCTAGGATGGGTTGATAGTTCAGTGTATAATGTCATACCCCAGCATTTCTGTTAGTATGTACCATTTATTCAGCAGCTGGGTGGACTACACCAATATAAAATAAATTTTCTTGCTCAAGTTTACACACAGTCTCACTAGAATTCAGAATCAGAGCCTTAATCACTTAAAATTTTTATACTGTATAAACATGCTAACATTGATGATAAAATTAATTTGAAATAAAAAACTTTCAAGTTCGATTTCTTTGGATGTGCAAATTTGAAAAACGCATTTAAGAAACCTTGTAGCATAGAAATACAATATTTAAATATATTTTTTTATTGTTATAGAAAATTAGAATTGACAGAAGTAAATTTGTCCCCTGTTTAAATGTCGGCCATCTTTCTTATACCCTTATGACATTTTATCATTCCTTTATCAAATAAAGATTTATGCTAAATCAAAAATACCACACATAAACAAATTCTTCAATCAGAGACATATAATTCATTTTACCTTTAAAAAGCAATAACTTCAAATTTGTTTCCATGGTAACCACAGCCTTTGTTATATTAGTGATATATAATAAAGTTATTACCACATAAAGAACAGATATTTTTTCACATTTTCTAAACCAGATTTTACTGTACATATCAGTACCGGTAATAAACAAATCAAGGTAGACTTACTGTAAATATATATATGTAACCATTTAGTTAGGACCAGAGTAGGACATACTTTAATTTGTACCCCCAACCTCATCCATTAAACTCTATGTAAAGTTTTTGAAAAATTACTTTCCACAGGAATGTTCAAAATGTCTCAAATCTTGACAGATGCTAGGAATGGTGTTTACGTTCAGTACCAATAATTTCATTGATATCATTAGACAGGAATGGTGAAGCAAACCCTAGTATCAAGAGAAACAACCAACCTTCAGCTAAGATTTTTTTAACACAAGAATGAATCATAATCAGTTATTGGACTTAAGTTATAACAGCTACCATGATTCATAACCCAGCATAAGCCACTAGGGTTTCCAGCTGGGCTCAAAGTTACTTTTTTCAATGTTGGGGCCAATGTGGCTTCTTATCAACAATTTTCAGGTGCCAAATTGCCAAAAAAAGAAACTATACATAATTTCTTTCTCAGAAGTTTTGTCGAACAACACTCGTAAGCTCTGCAGCTTTGAAAAACATATGACATATGATTTACTTACTTAGTGTTCATTGAAATAGTTTACCACAAGCTTTAACTGGAAATGATCAAAGTTAGATTTCAATGATAGAAAGAGCGGTCACCAAATTTGAAACTTATAGCCAAAAAAAAAAAAAAAAAAAAGTTGCAAATTTAGAATTTTGTGTTGCCATGACACCTATTTTAGATTTTAGTTGTAACTTTGAGTCCTGTCCTAACAATAATAGAAAGGTGTCAATATATAAATGATAGTAATAGACTTTATAATCTTAGCTAGTCTGTTATATTGTTTGACTAACCATGTTTATCTAGTTATATCCCCTTCCTTAAATGTCCCACCAAAATACATTTATAAAACTGACACTAAGTCTATCACAAGATTTGATTTGATTTAATAGTGTTACTGTAAATGTTTAGTTAAGAATGGTCATCTAAGGACAGTAGACCCATTTAAGTTTCCATAACATATACAGAAGAATTCCACAGTCTTGAAACACATAATCTTGTAAACATATATGTAAGAAATTTGATTGTTGCTTGTAATGCTGTTTAACATTGCATCCACAATTTTTCAGAATAAGAATCTAAGAACAAGTTCATATATGCATGAAACATATAATCTGGCTTGTACTAGAGCACACTCAGGGCAAATTTAAGGTGCTAGCTCAGAGTCAGTAAGCTCAAGACAAGCTTACCACTCCCCCAGTCACATTATCCTGGCCTCAGGTGAACCGGTCGATACTCCATTCTCTGAATACTGGGTACCAGGAAAGGAAGCAAGGTAAAAAAAAAACCAACACAATCAAACTTATAGGACAGTTAGAAAAACTAAACTTTTTATATAACATGAAAAAAAGGTACAAGTATATCAACTGACCCTAAAATTTAATACTCAAAGTTTAAGGGTCAAGTCAGGCTAAACTTCTAACCTCAAAGATTTGTTTCATGTGCTTGACAAACAGTACTAACCCATTGACCCTAAATACCCTTGTTACTACCTTAGATATTGTTTAGACAAATTGCAGTAAATTATGGATGAAGGAGTTGGGTTAATCTGAAAACATCCAAATGTAAACATGTAAACACTTAGTGATTTGTCAGATAAAAGGGGTAGGGGCATCCGGGGCACTTTAACTAAATATCACACTGACATCATTTTGTGTAATACTTTAGGTTTCCAAATTCTACAGGCAATTTGCAATTCAATGATAACTATTTTTTTTAGGATTTTTCAAGAAATACTAAAGAAGAATAGCCAAGCTCACACACACAATGTTCTGCATATATATTAGAAATATATAGATTATATATACAAAATAAAACAATACAATCAAACTTATATATACATAGGACAGTCAGAAAAACTAAACCTTTTATATAACATGAAATACAATACAAAAGATTTCAACCCTGACCTTCAAGGTTATGGCCCCTGACCTTCAAGGTTTATGACACACCCTTTTCCTTTTACAGGTAAAATCAATCAACAAATTGCAGACATAGGGAGGGAGCAGACGCAAAATACACTGTAAAATATTAAGATTTGACCTGATGACCTTGACCTTTAACCTATATAACTCAACATGGTTCATAACACATCTGATACTGGTTTACATTTGTACCAAGTTTTATAAAAATCAGTCCAGGAATATAGGAGATAGGGAGCACACTAAAGTATTAATGACTGACCATAATGGACAACATAAAAAATATAATTACCTCTACAACTCGGGTTTTTGGAGGTGGGGTGGGGATACAAAAACACCTGCTGTAGTGAAATAATGAAGTTATAGAAATTACCAATGCAACCGAGAATATGAAACAAACAGGAGTTATAAGATAGTAATTTAATTTGATTTGAATTGATTTAAATTACTGGAATGTTAAAACTGTGTGTGTATATATGTTAAGAGGTTTATGGTAGGTGGCTGGTTTGACTGGCATCATGTAATTAATTTTGTTTGTAGCTCCCTTTACAAGAAAACCAATGGTTCTTGAGAAAGGGATCAAATTTAATTTCAAATTGATCTCTCAAAGCAAAAACCTTCTTATACAAGCTGTCAATATTGTTATTATTCTGAAATTTTACATTGAACTTACCAGTATTTTAAAATTAAAATGACACAGGGTCTGTACAGACATTTGGACTCCAAATTTGAGGACTTTTTATGGTCTTTTTTAGGGGTGCATTTTTATTAGTGCAAAGGCAATTTAATCAATAAAACAATTACTTACGTTTCCAACGACACTTGAAGTGGAGGTTGAAGTTAGGCGTTCGAGAGGGCCAGGTACCTTTAAATTGCTCATTTCAACGTAACTTATTAATTAATTTATTATATATATCAGTTTATTTGTAACCACTTAATATCAAAATACAGACACCCAACTGGCCAAATTCAAGGGCTTTTTAGGGCCTTCAGGATAAATTCAAGGGCTTTTTAGGGCCAGACTTGTTTTTAGGGTCTTTTAGAGAAAACCTCAAAATTTAAGGACTTTTCCAGGCCAGTATGAACCCTGTGACATTTTTTTTAAATTTTCAAAATTAATTGAATGTATATAAAAAATTTAATATTTTCATCAAAAAAATTAAAATAATAAAATACATACACTGTCTTCATAATTTGATCTTCTTTTGTTTTTTCATAAACACTTAAAAGATATAATTTTAAAAATTCCAGAAATTAAAAAAAACTTACCAGTATATGTTAAAAAAACCCTTAAACCAAATGCATTTTACTTTTTTAAAGATTATATCATCCTAAATATTTATGACAGGTTCATACATCTGGCAGGTACATAACATGCAAATTCACACCTGAGGATATACCTGATCAAGGTGTTAACATGCTGAATCACCCCCATACCTAAGTCATATCCTGTCTTAGTTTTTTATAAGATGAAGGCGTAATTGTACACCCTGTATAGTCAGTGGTCAGTATAACACATGCATGCATGAATCGATAACACGGAAAAGGAAATATTAGATATATATAACAATTTATTACAAACCGATCACCTGTTGACAACTGATATAGGTAATAAATCTCTCATTAACTCACCTGTAAAGGTATTACAATTTATTAAACATGCATTCCTATTTGTTTATTTTGTGTCATATTGCCATCATCATATACAATAAAACTATCAACTATTGATTTATATAATGTGTAATGTGAAAATAACTGATTTATAAATTTTTAAAATTTATGATATTTAATACAATCAGGGTTCATACAGATTCAGGATGACAAAATTCAAGGACTTTTCCAGGACAAATGGTCCATTTTCAAGGACTATAACTCAAAGAACAATTTTCTTAACAGAAGACAATTAGTATTCAATAAAAACAAATGTATCAAATAATGTCATTTGTATGTTAGTGTAGTTGAGGAACTTTCAGATTGTGAATATCAAGGTTAATGTTGAAGTGATTGTCTATGTATTGCATATAAAGAAGATTAGAATTAAGTAATGTTGTTTTATGCACAAGTCATAATTCTTGTATTAAGACAGCAAATTCAGGTTGATAATCTGTACTCTAAATATTGAGTGCCAATTACAGAAGCCGTGTTTTAAATTTTAAAGTCTTGTGTCTGACCTGGGCCGGGTTAAACCTATGACCTCCAGGTCTCAAGGCAGACGTGATGCTCTTCCACTGAGCCAGAAATTTGGTTTTCAATGGAGAATCATGTCATTTAAAAGAAGCACAGTTTTGGAATATTTCAACAAAAAGCTAAAGAAAATTATTTGTTTTTATTAAATAACTAGACATCTTGTTACAGACATTAAACTGTTATGTAATTATGGCAGTGCCAAAATTGAAGTTCCTGGATATTTATCTATATTGTTTGTAAATTAAACCTTGGGTCCGGCCTCATGCCCACACACAAACCATCCACTCATTAAGTTCTAAGTATAAATGAGAGAGAGAGAGAGAGAGAGAGAGAGAGAGAGAGAGAGAGAGAGAGACTTTAGAAATGTTACACAAGAAGAAATAAAATACATGTATACATTTTGTATAAAGCAATACAAGTCAATAGATATTCCCTTTCATTTTGTGTCATTTTACCCAATTCTCTAAAATTCTCTAATAAATTTTAATAAATATTTTTTATTTTTTCATTATTATTTTTATTGCAAATGAAATACAGAAGTTTATAGCTAAATAAAAAGTACTGAAGTACAAGTAAATAGCCATAGCAACCAAATACACATCACAACGATACAGGTGAAACACTAGAAACTGTAATAAATACAATCCAATAATGCTTGCCCTTAGGGGAGACAACTCTAAAAAACATCAAATTTTGTTTTATTAAAAAGAATAAAATGTCATGATCAAAAAGAAATGAATTCTTTTTATAGTATCAGTATCAAGTTAATTGTAATTTTTGTTGAGAATCATGATTTTACAGACATTAGAAACCTTGACTACATATTGTTTTTAGTTCGATGTTTGATTATTGAGATAAAAAATAATAATCCATGCATTGGGATTCAAAATGACTTTATCATTATTACAATTATTCATTGTATTATGGTTCAGGCCATGGTTGCTCAAAGCTCCATTAGATTAACAAGTTGTTCGTTGCTCATTGCCATAAGGACACTGTCTATATACAAGTTATGCATTTCTCAATAGACAAAACATTTGAGTGAATGAACAAATCTTGAAAATGATTGGGTGAATTTAAAGTACAGTACAACCTTTACTGATTTATCTAAGAACAAGTAGGTGTATGTGTCAGATCTGTTTAGCAAGATTTTGGTGATAAAAGGGGATTGGTGATATATCAATAAAGATTTATAAAGAAAAATCTAAAAATATTTTGGAACTAAAAAAATTTCTGGTGATAAGTGAGATGACAAAGTAATCAAGTGGCTATATAACAAGGTTGTACACACATGCAGCATTTAGTCATTGAACAGGACTCAGGAAGTAAAATAAACAAAACCAAACCCAACAAACTGTCAAGTAGTTCATGATAACAACCTTTTTATCACAAGTATTTTATTTTCTTTATATTGGCAATGTTTATAAAATGTGAAAATAAAGTGTGCTAAAATAAAACTTCATGAATAACAATTACTGTAAAACAATTTTTATTAAGGTTTATTAACGTAACTCATGATTATCTTCCCCAAACCATTTCACAACTTTTAATTTTTGCTATATTGATGGTATCTGAATATTGGTCCAGTAAAATTTCACGATTATTTTGTCCTTGCAAAACATGCAAAAGTTCATTTTAATTGCACAGGTACTTGAAATCACAATTTTTTGGTATATAGATTCACAAAAACAGGTGATGCAAGGGACCTTACAGTCAAACATGTTTATAAAGGCAACTAAAGAGAACCAGTAAAAATGGCCTTTATGGGGAGGTGGCACTTATATGCAGGTTCAAATAAAATGTAAAAGACCAATTTGTGATAAAATTTTACTGGCCTTTTAAAACATGTGTCCCTTATATAAACATGGCTTTTTTGGTCAGTTAGCACCTGCTTATTAAACAAAACTGTTACATCTCCAAAATATGTCTTATTATCATAATTATCTTATCTTGATACAAACAAAAATAAAAAAAAAAAATTAAAAAAACACGCACTCAACATTCAGAAATAAGTCACTAGATCCTTTGGATTAAATCTTAAAATTAGATGCCCTTTGTCACATTAAAGAGCCCTCCCTGCACGCTGCCTTAAGTGCACTGCAAAGGTAAAAATTTCTGCCACTTCACCTTTGGTAATGTCTCAATATAAGTGAAATATTCTTGACTGGGACATAAAACTCCATTCAATCAAACATCTTAATAAATCTTATTTACCTGCAGGTTCAACAGGAATAATCAATTTCCAAATTAAAATTTTCCTTAACATATGTGAGCAAATTTCAGAATTCTTTTATGAATATCTAAATAAAACCCAGATACAAATGTCACAGATAAAAGTGGTTTTCAAATTAATACCTTGTATCCCAAAACTAACAACTGAAATTTAATAAAATATCAAGATTTAAATTCTTCTAAATATACATGTCAAAGGAATATCTCAGATAAAGAAATGTAGTAAAATTGGTATATATCTTTAGTTCTATACATATAATACAATAAATGAATGTGCCATTTTAAAATTCTAATAATTATGAGTCTTATTTTTGGGGTGAGTTGGGGGAGTATAAATACCCCTACTGACCCATCCTCCAAAAAAATTGTACAATTTAAATAGTAAAATGAACCTGAACATTCCCTAGCATTTTGTCCTTTCTCTTTTCCCTAACCTACAGCTAACAAGCTTCTCCCTTATGTTCTTTACCTAGCCTAGCAGCTGGTTATATCTCATTCAAACATTATATTATTTTTTTTAAAAAGTGAGAAAAAAAAAGATAAAATTAAAAACTTACCTGAATTGGATTTATCTTTTAATCCTATTATCAAGTTCAGATCAAATTCTGCAAAATTAGAAAAATATGAGTATAGAATTAAATATACTTCAAGATGTACATACCAAATCTGGTGATAAGATTCATTTAAACTGTAGTCCTCAAACACTGTCAGATAACGTGTATTACATGGTATTATAATATTATATACAAACTTACCTGTCAATAAAAAATCTGATATTGTATATACATATATACACAGAAAAAAGGAAATTTTCAAAATTTTAATACACAATCATTCACAAATATACACAGTGAATGATCTGCTACTTAAAAACAATATCAACAGAGTTTTATCAAGGAGGAAGGATATTGGGAGGCATTTAAAAAAAAGAAAGTGGCTTGATCATGTTTTATATCAAATTTTAGGCTCTCAACAGGGAACAACATATTTATGTAATGTCTTGTGTATACATTTGTCGCTTGTGGTTTTTGTCAAGTGATTAAAATATGCATTTTATCTTTAAACAATGCTTGTTTGACAGGAAACCTACACTTAAAAATTGATATCCGAAAATAATTAACTAATAATTAACTACCAGTATGTAATTTGAGCACAGTGATGTAATAAATATAAGAAAACTTTTAAGATTTTTTTTGTTGTTGTTGATATATTTAAAAATTTTGGAGTCCGAGTACCTGGTCATTTATTTAATACACCTGTGCTTCAGCAATGCATGCTACAAAGTATCTGACTTCATATAATTTTAAAGTACAAATAACATTTCTTTTTTCAGATTTTTTAGTTATACCTGTAGTTATTAAATAAGATTTTATACATATTGATACCTTTTAGATTTCGAGTACCTAGGGCCTCCCCACACCTGTACTCAGGTGTTATCAAGGGGTGAGGTACCTACATTCTTACCTGTGTAATGTACATACAATACAATTTCCTTTATACTTCCTGAATTTATAAATGACGTTTTAGTCCCTGGTAATTGAGACTTAAAATGTCTATAATGATAAAATATTATTTGTTTATAATCCTGTAATCTACCAAGTACTGATAACATACCATGATATACAAGTACTCAGCCTGAGTACTATGTGTGGACTGGGTTGTCTGAGTACAGTGTGTGGACTGGGTTGTCTGAGTACTGTGTGTGGACTGGGTTGTCAGAGTACTATGTTTCGACTGGGTTGTCTGAGTACCGTGTGTGGACTGGTTGTCAGAGTACTGTGTGGACTGGGTTGTCAGAGTACTGTGTGTGTGTGTGGACTGGGTGGTCAGAGTTCTGTGTGTGGACTGGGTTGTCAGAGTACTGTGTGGGACTGGGTTGTCAGAGTTCCGTGTGTGGACTGGGTTGTCAGAGTCCATGTGTGGACTGGGTTGTCAGAGTTCTGTGTGTGGACTGGGTTGTCAGAGAACTGTGTGTGGAATGGGTTGTCAGAGTACTGTGTGGACTGGGTTGTCAGAGTTCTGTGTGTGGACTAGGTTGTCAGAGTACTGTGTGTGGACTGGGTTGTCTGAGTATTGTGTTTGGACTGGGTTGTCAGAGAACTGTGTGTGGACTGGGTTGTCGAGTACTGTGTGTGGACTGTGTTGTGGAGTACTGTGTGTGGACTGTGTTGTCAGAGTACTGTGTGTGGACTGGGTTGTCAGAGACTGTGTGTGGACTGGTTGTCAGAGTTCTGTGTGTGGACTAGGTTGTCAGAGTACTGTGTGTGGACTGGGTTGTCTGAGTACTGTGTGTGGACTGGGTTGTCGGGAGTACTGTGTGGACTAGGTTGTCAGGTACTGTGTTGGACTGGGTTGTCTGAGTATTGTGTTGGACTGGGTTGTCAGAGAACTGTGTGTGGACTGGGTTGTCGGAGTACTGTGTGGACTGTGTTGTCAGAGTACTGTGTGTGGACTGGGTTGTCAGAGTACTGTGTGTGGACTAGGTTGTCAGAGTACTGTGTGTGGACTGGGTTGTCAGAGTACTGTGTGTGGACTGGGTTGTCAGAGTTCTGTGTGTGGACTAGGTTGTCAGAGTACTGTGTGTGGACTGGGTTGTCAGAGTACTGTGTGTGGACTGGGTTGTCAGAGTACTATGTTTGGACTGGGTTGTCTGAGTACTGTGTTTGGACTGGGTTGTCAGAGTTCTGTGTGTGGACTGGGTGTCTGAGAGTATTGTGTTTGGACTGGGTTGTCTGAGTACTGTGTTTGGACTGGGTTGTCAGAGTACTGTGTGTGGACTGGGTTGTCTGAGTATTGTGTTTGGACTGGGTTGTCAGAGAACTGTGTGTGGACTGGGTTGTCGGAGTACTGTGTATGGACTGTGTTGTCAGAGTACTGTGTGTGGACTGGGTTGTCAGAGAACTGTGTGTGGACTGGGTTGTCAGAGTACTGTGTGTGGACTGTGTTGTCGGAGAACTGTGTGTGGACTGGATTGTCGGAGTACTGTGTGTGGACTGGGTTGTCAGAGTACTGTGTGTGGACTGGGTTGTCGGAGTACTGTGTGTGGACTGTGTTGTCAGAGTACTGTGTGTGGACTGGGTTGTCAGAGTACTGTGTGTGGACTAGGTTGTCAGAGTACTGTGTGTGGACTGGGTTGTCAGAGTACTGTGTGTGGACTGGGTTGTCAGAGTTCTGTGTGTGGACTAGGTGTGAGTATTGTGTGTGGACTGGGTTGTGAGTATTGTGTGTGGACTGGGTTGTCTGAGTATTGTGTTGGACTGGGTTGTCAGAGAACTGTGTGTGGAACTAGGTTGTCTGAGTACTGTGTGGGACTGGGTTGTCGGGAGTACTTGTGTGGACTGGGTTGTCAGAGTTCTGTGTGTGGACTAGGTTGTCAGAGTACTGTGTGTGGACTGGGTTTGTCAGAGTTCTGTGTGTGGACTAGGTTGTCTGAGTACTGTGTGTGGACTGGGTTGTCGGAGTACTGTGTGTGGACTGGGTTGTCAGAGTTCTGTGTGTGGACTAGGTGTCAGGAGTACTGTGTGTGGACTAGGTTGTCAGAGTACTGTGTGTGGACTGTGTTGTCAAAAGTACTGTGTGTGGAGGGGTGTCAGAGTTCTGTGTGTGGACTAGGTTGTCAGAGACTGTGTGTGGACTAGGTTGTCAGAGTACTGTGGTGGACTGGGTTGTCTGAGTATTGTGGTGTGGACTGGGTTGTCAGAGTACTGTGTGTGGACTGGGTTTGTCAGAGTACTGTGTGTGGACTGGTTGTCAGAGTACTGTGTGTGGACTGGGTTGTCAGAGAACTGTGTGTGGACTGGGTTGTCAGAGTTCTGTGTGTGGACTAGGTTGTCAGAGTATTGTGTGTGGACTGGGTTGTCTGAGTATTGTGTGTGGACTGGGTTGTCTGAGTATTGTGTGTGGACTGGGTTGTCTGAGTATTGTGTGTGGACTAGGTTATCAGAGTATTGTGTGTGGACTAGGTTGTCAGAGTACTGTATGTGGACTGGGTTGTCAGAGTACTGTGTGTGGACTGGGTTGTCAGAGAACTGTGTGTGGACTGGGTTGTCAGAGTACTGTGTGTGGACTAGGTTGTCAGAGTACTGTGTGTGGACTGGGTTGTCGGAGTACTGTGTGTGGACTAGGTTGTCAGAGTACTGTGTGTGGACTGGGTTGTCTGAGTATTGTGTGTGGACTGGGTTGTCTGAGTATTGTGTGTGGACTAGGTTGTCAGAGTACTGTGTGTGGACTGGGTTGTCAGAGTACTGTGTGTGGACTGGGTTGTCAGAGTACTGTGTGTGGACTAGGTTGTCAGAGTACTGTGTGTGGACGGGGTTGTCAGAGTATTGTGTGGGGACTAGGTTGTCAGAGTACTGTATGTGGACTGGGTTGTCGGGAGTACTGTGGTGGACTGGGTTGTCAGAGTACTGTGTGTGGACTAGGTTGTCAGAGTACTGTGTGTGGACTAGGTTGTCAGAGTATTGTGTGTGGACTGGGTTGTCTGAGTATTGTGTGTGGACTGGGTTGTCTGAGTATTGTGTGTGGACTAGGTTGTCAGAGTTCTGTGTGTGGACTAGGTTGTCAGAGTATTGTGTGTGGACTGGGTTGTCAGAGTTCTGTGTGTGGACTGGGTTGTCTGAGTACTGTGTGTGGACGGGGTTGTCTGAGTATTGTGTGTGGACTAGGTTGTCAGAGTATTGTGTGTGGACTAGGTTGTCAGAGTACTGTATGTGGACTGGGTTGTCGGAGTACTGTGTGTGGACTGGGTTGTCAGAGTACTGTGTGTGGACTAGGTTGTCAGAGTACTGTGTGTGGACTGGGTTGTCGGAGTACTGTGTGTGGACTAGGTTGTCAGAGTACTGTGTGTGGACTAGGTTGTCAGAGTACTGGGTGGACTAGGTTGTCGGAGAGAACTGTGTGTGGACTAGGTTGTCAGAGTACTGTGTGGAATGGGTTGTCGAGTACTGTGTGTGGACTAGGTTGTCAGAGTACTGTGTGGGACTAGGTTGTCAGAGTACTGTGTGTGGACTAGGTTGTCGAGTACTGTGTGTGGACTAGGTTGTCAGAGTACTGTGTGTGGACTAGGTTGTCAGAGTACTGTGTGTGGACTAGGTTGTCGGAGTACTGTGTGTGGACTAGGTTGTCAGAGTACTGTGTGTGGAATGGGTTGTCGGAGTACTGTGTGTGGACTAGGTTGGGAGTACTGTGTGTGGACTAGGTTGTCAGAGTTCTGTGTGTGGACTAGGTTGTCAGAGTACTGTGTGTGGACTAGGTTGTCAGAGTACTGTATGTGGACTGGGTTGTCGGAGTACTGTGTGTGGACTGGGTTGTCAGAGTACTGTGTGTGGACTAGGTTGTCAGAGTACTGTGTGTGGACTGGGTTGTCGGAGTACTGTGTGTGGACTAGGTTGTCAGAGTACTGTGTGTGGACTAGGTTGTCGGAGTACTGTGTGTGGACTAGGTTGTCAGAGTACTGTGTGTGGAATGGGTTGTCGGAGTACTGTGTGTGGACTAGGTTGTCAGAGAACTGTGTGTGGACTGGGTTGTCAGAGTACTGTGTATGGACTGTGTTGTCAGAGTACTGTGTGTGGACTGGGTTGTCAGAGTACTGTGTGGACTAGGTTGTCAGAGTACTGTGTGTGGACTAGGTTGTCAGAGTACTGTGTGTGACTAGGTTGTCGGAGTACTGTGTGTGGACTAGGTTGTCAGAGTACTGTGTGGGACTAGGTTGTCAGAGTACTGTGTGTGGACTAGGTGTCGGAGTACTGTGTGTGGACTAGGTTGTCAGAGTACTGTGTGTGGAATGGGTTGTCGGAGTACTGTGTGGACTAGGTTGTCGGAGTACTGTGTGTGGACTAGGTGTCAGAGTTCTGGTGTGGACTAGGTTGTCAGAGTACTGGTGTGGACTAGGTTGTCAGAGTACTGTATGTGGACTGGGTTGCGGAGTAATGTGTGTGGACTGGGTGTCAGAGTACTGTGTGTGGACTAGGTTGTCAGAGTACTGTGTGGGAATGGGTTTTGTAGGAGTACTGTGTTTGGACGGGTTGTCAGAGTACTGTGTGGACTGGGTTGTCAGAGTACTGTGGTGTGTGTGTGTGTGGACTGGGTGGTCAGAGTTCTGTGTGGGAATGGGTGGTCAGAGTTCTGTGTGTGGACTGGGTTGTCAGAACTGTGTGTGGACTGGGTTGTCAGAGTACCATGTGTGGACTGGGTTCTCAGAGTACCATGTGTGGACTGGGTTGTCAGAGTTCTGTGTGTGGACTGGGTTGTCAGAGAACTGTGTGTGGAATGGGTTGTCAGAGAACTGTGTGTGGACTGGGTTGTCAGAGTACTGTGTGTGGACTGTGTTGTTGGAGTACTGTGTGTGGATTGTGTTGTCAGAGTACTGTGTGTGGACTGGGTTGTCAGAGTTCTGTGTGTGGACTGGGTTGTCAGAGAACTGTGTGTGGAATGGGTTGTCAGAGTACTGTGTGTGGACTGTGTTGTTGGAGTACTGTGTGTGGATTGTGTTGTCAGAGTACTGTGTGTGGACTGGGTTGTCAGAGTACTGTATGTGGACTGTGTTGTTTGAGTACTTTGTGTGGACTGTGTTGTCAGAGTACTGTGTGTGGACTGTGTTGTCAAAGTACTGTGTGTGGACGGGGTTGTCAGAGTTCTGTGTGTGGACTAGGTTGTCAGAGTACTGTGTGTGGACTGGGTTGTCTGAGTACTGTGTTTGGACTGGGTTGTCAGAGAACTGTGTGTGGACTGGGTTGTCGGACTACTGTGTGTGGACTGTGATGTCAGAGTACTGTGCGTGGACTGTGTTGTCAGAGTACTGTGTATGGACTGTGTTGTCAGAGTACTGTGTGTGGACTGGGTTGTCAGAGTACTGTGTGTGGACTGGGTTGTCAGAGTACTGTGTGTGTGTGTGTGGACTGGGTTGTCTGAGTACTGTGTGTGGACTGGGTTGTCAGAGTACTATGTTTGGACTGGGTTGTCTGAGTACTGTGTTTGGACTGGGTTGTCAGAGTTTGTGTGTGGACTGGTTGTCTGAGTACGTGTGTGGACTGGGTTGTCGGAGTACTGTGTGGGACTGTGTTGTAGAGTACTGTGTGTGGACGGGTTGTCAGAGTACTGTGTGTGGACTGTGTTGTCAGAGAACTGTGGTGGGACTGGGTGTCAGAGTACTGTGTGTGGACTGTGTTGTTGGAGTACTGTGTGTGGATTGTGTTGTCAGAGTACTGTGTGTGGACTGTGTTGTGGAGTACTGTTGTGTGGATGTGTTGTCAGAGTACTGTGTGGGGACTGGGTGTCAGAGTACTGTGTGTGGACTAGGTCTCAGAGTACTGTGTGTTGACTGGGTTGTCAGAGTACTGTGTGGACTGGGTTGTCAGAGTTCTGTGTGTGGACTAGGGTTGTCAGAGTACTGTGTGTGGACTGGGTTGTCTGAGTATTGTGTGTGGATGGGTGTCAGAGTACTGGTGTGGACTGCGTTGTTGGAGTACGTGTGTGGATTGTGTTGTCAGAGTACTGTGTGTGGACTGGGTTGTCAGAGAAACTGTGTGTGGCGTGTGTTGTTTGGAGTACTTTGTGTGGACTGTGTTGTCAGAGTACTGTGTGTGGACTGTGTTGTCAAAGTACTGTGTGTGGACAGGGTTGT